>CM067375.1:54537954-54620454 GCA_034401795.1 Chaetoderma sp. LZ-2023a
ACCAATATGGCTAAGTAAGTAGGCTACGAAATCATAATTTAGAACTGCTTATTCCAATCACACTAGCTGTTGAATAGTTTGTTACTAATTTGACATAACGATATTGCTGCCTCATCTGTCTATTCATCCAGCAATCTATCCATCGCATTCTTAAGCGAGTTCTTAAGAACTGCTGGTCAGGAAGCATCCATATGGTCAGATCCAGGGTTAGTTCCGGGTAAGCTGTTTAATCGATTTAGTTGGTGGCCATCTTGAGTTTTTGTACTATTTAAAAAAATTACATTTAAAGGCCTTCTGAGAAACTGCCTGACATGAAACTCAAGAAACTTCATGGTCTTCATCTAAGGCAAGAGCTGAACAAACCTTGCTCACATGCTCAACATGATTGGTAGATTTGTCTTGGATAATCTAATTTTCGCAAAAAACACTTTTCCTCTGAATCCTGCTGAAAGAATTGGGCCACAATTTAGCAAATATAATGAGGAACTAAGGCCCAATTAAATATTTTTCAAGGCAGATTGCGCAGGTCCACCCTGCAGACACATACTCAAATGCACGCACACTCAATGTGTGTATCTGACACAACAATCAGCCCTTCCGCTCCCTCACAATGTGGATTGGGAATAAGTTCAAATGACCAAAGAATACATAAGTTCTTCGCTTAACATTGCTCTAGCATTTATATGCAATCATACAAAACTCAGAATGCAAGAAATCGATTCGTAGTGCATGCACCTTTCAATGTTTTTTCTTGTGTTGGTTAGGTGGGTGGGTATTCCCGAACACCCTTCTATGAGAGGTGGGACAGCCATTTAATATCTTCCTCCAGAAAATGCCATCTGGCGTGCCAATTTTGTAGAACCTGCCCGGCCCCTCAAATTAGCTTCCGCGCCCCTGCCCATATAGATAGACTGTTGATTATTCTTAAACTAATTTGACTGAAAGCTGCCCACACATGCAGTCACACACACGCACGCACGCACGCACGCACGCACACACACAGGAACACGCACACACACGCACGCACAAAAACAACACACCGTACTATTTTCCCTCACCCTCGAGCGTCTGTTGTAGCATCTGTCAATTTATTCATGATTCACTTTGTGTTAGTGCATGCGAATGTCTCTTGCACACACGCACACATATATGTATGAAGTGTAGCTCGCCGGGTAGTGTCGGGCCATTCCGGTGTATCATGTTGACTCGCCACGCCGCAAGTGCACGACGAGTGATGTCGCTGGTTAGCATCCGGTCTCGGGGTGACGGACCTTGTACGAGACTGCCCTGCGGGAAACAAAAACCGGCTCCTAAGGCTCGTGGAACTCAATCGTTCCAGTGGGGCCGTGCGACCATCGTTGCGAACATTAAACACAACTGTCTCATCCCAAGAATTTGTGTCACCAGTATGCCTGTCCATAGCAATTTCGTGATCTATGGGCTTACAAGATTTGATTTGGTGACCTAAAAATATAAGTCTATACAATGAGTTTACCTAAACAATTATAAATATGCTAGATAAAACTACAGTAAGAGCATACGAAAATACGAGACATAGAGGCAGGTAGATGAACTTTTTTTAAATGGGGCTCCCGGAGGTACCACACAGACTCGTAGGTCCACAAAGATATCCCCGCAAGGGAGGCTCTTGTACACGAGACATAGCTATTTAGCTTAATATAAGTTATTATACCCCTAAGCTGAAAGGAAGAAGGTTATCTCAGATGAAAAAGTGATGTGCCTCATCTAGCACTACTCCTAGTGCTAGTTTTGGTGAGGAGTATTATCTTGGCGTGGGCCGTCGTCGCTGAATCCTTGCGAGAGGCAAGTGCCTCGCGTGGGCCTCCGTCTCAGGAAGGTGTCGCCATAGCCTAAAGCGGGAGAAGAATAGTAGGCAAAAATTGGCCCACTCTAATATTTCAAACAAAAATGCTTTACATAGAAAAGACCATACCTAGTGAGATTATGACTATAGGGGTGCGTATTGGTTTATGTGAAGAAGGGACGGGTGATTCCAGATGGATTCCCTCGTCACCATCTTATGTGATTCTTAATATGCTGAATTAGTAGTTGCCGCTTTATTTCTGCGGGCCTTCTGCTTTGCTTAATTCTTTTTAGTTATTTTCAGAACAAGGATTATTTTAGGCCGCAACTGGCTGATATCTACCTAGCTATTAGACACGGCTGTCACGGAGAACAGATGCCCTAAGGCATCCATACTGTAGACAGCGCTCATACATGTTACTTAGTAGGATCTCCGAACTGGGTAAGAATCCGGACATTCCGCTTCGTAACCACATAAAACATTACAAGACATGGGTTACATTTCACGAAAGCATTATTAGGCCATTTCTCTTATCGTTATGGTGGAGGTAAGAGAGACAAATACGCACCGTAAATGTCCTTCCCGCCAGGGCGTGGCAGATCTAAATACCATGCCCAGACATTTTAACAGAATTCGGTGGGAATACGTATCTCGCCCGTCACCGGGTCCTATGGAACTAACCGTTTAACCTGTTGTTAGGTTTATATACAAGTTGCCAGTTTTGCACTGCGGTGCGGGAGGATTGTCAGTAAATAAAATAATAATTAATACAAGTGTTTTCGCAGTGCTTTCCTACATTGGCTTAAAGTACTATCTATTAAGTATCCGAAGATACATGGGAGTGTGTGTGATACCACACCCTAGCCATCACCGCTCGGAACCCCCAATAATTTCCCAGAGTCGGATCAGCCCATGGTGCGGATGGGGACATCCAAACAATTAGGAAGCCACAAGGCTGAGTGGAACGCGAAGAGAGACAAAATCTTAGAGTTATGATTCTTACTGGAGTACGGGGCTAGATTATCACACTACCGGAAGAGAAGAGTATATTACAGAGTATGTAATGAAGAAAGTGTCTCTAATCGTTTTGAACATATCCTATCGAGCTGAATAGAAAAGGTTAGTCAGTAGCATGCCGGGCTAAACAGAGTTATAGCACGGACAGCGACCTTAGTGAAAAATTGTTGGTGGCGGGAGAAAGTGCTGCATATATAAGTGTTGCTGTATAGTGTTTCGTACGTGCACTGCAGTCCTATATTTTCTATGAATGAGCAAAACATATGAACGGATGGCCACTGGCCATCTATATACATAATCTAACGAGAACAACAATACGGTGTCAAAATGATTGAGATATCTATTTTAGTAAAGGTTAACGAACCTACTATCGTGCGGTTAGAAGCACATTGAGGAAAATGATAATAATTATCTACAAATACAGAAATTATGACTATCGGTCCTAAGACCATTACGGTTCCTTTCAGTCATCGGGACCGTTTTTGTGGATACAATATAATTAATAAAACCTATATAGAGAAATAATTAAACTGTGAAGTATAGTTACTTGAATACTTAGTAGTCATTCCTAAGTTAGGCTACCGTGTTACTGAAATTGAGACATAGATCCATAGTCGACATGAGATGAAAAGTTCCCGCAGGCTGGTTCCCACAGGTTGGTTCCCGCAAGCTGTTGTCCGCAAACAAGATTCCCGCAAGAACACTCATGGTGGGTGGAGGACATCGCTCAGCACTGTAATAGAATGTCTAACAAGCAGTCAGTAAAAGATACGATGGTACTATGTGGCGAAGAAAGGTCCCATACACCGATGGCATGGGTGGAAAGTGTAAACAACCTGTCACAAGCGGGGGTTGTCAGAGGCAAATGAAGATACAAAACAAAGCTTCACGGTGCTGGGTACGTCAACCAGCTCTGAAGACGCACCGGGCAGAGTTTACTTGCTGCGGTCGAAAGTCGAAAGAACTGACACGATGTAGGTGCGGCAACGATTGAAATACCAGTTTTAGGCATGGCTGGCAGATCTGGTGAGTCATCAATCAAAGAACATCCTGCCTCTACATCTGTAGACTCACATATTCAGGCCGTAAAGGCCTCACCGCAAATTTGTGTTCCGAATGTAGCTGTTGGTATTCGGGAACAATTATCAGAAGTTCCAAATTACTTCCGTAAATGGGGAGTTACAAAATTGTTTTAGTGCGGTGGGATGGATAACTGCACACTACAGGATAAAAACCTGACGCATAGCGAAGGAAGACGCATAATGTCTGTCGCGCTTATAGTAGCTGGTACAGATCCAACCTGTTTGGCCCCTGGCCGAGGATGTGCTCGATCACTGGATCGCTTCTCCTTTTATACTCCTCGTGACGTCACAGGCGCAGGCTCTATCCAATCATCGTTCGAGCAACAGCCAATCAGCGCGCATCTAATAATAGCGCAGTCGAACGTTCTAGAACATTCTAGAAGTTTTGCGTCAACGTGGTTATGACGTCACGGCAATATTTTGAAGATAATCATGAACAGTTTTTCCTGGATAACTCAGCCATTTCTCAACCGATTTTGACATGGTTTACAGATTTAGAAAGCCCGTCGAATTCTGGTCTTCGTTAATGCCCGATTTAACGGGAACTGGAAATCAATAAGAATTACAGGGCACCATCTCGGTACACTAAAAGCGCCATCCTGTCTAGGTCGTAACTACGTGCTCCATATAAACAGCGTCCTGGCGCGCGCATGCGCATCATTCCCTTTAACGAACTTGGTCGTTTTTCTCCCATAGGCTTATACACGCTTATAACTCTACCCAGAGGGGCGTGTTCAGGAAACGAATACAGGACGGGCGGCGCATACCCAGCTTAGCTGGTATAGCCGGTATCCGACCGGTCGATCCGAGCTACACCACCCCCTCCTAGTTTGACATCCATGGCAAACAATCGCGCATGGCAGATCGACGCATCGATCTACACTAGGCGGGAATTATAGACTTACCAGTTAGGCGCATGGCCGGAGAGGAGTAGTGACGTATTAGACGCGTATTCAAGAGACAGAGCACATAGGGGTGCCAAGAGGAGGGGGGGGGGGGGGGGCATACTTTTAGTTTTCAATTTTGACCTGGAATTATTTTTCCAGGCCCTTCTTCTTTTATTATTATTTTTGTTTTGTTGTATTATTAATATATAATATCTTTATTTAGTAGATGATTCTAAACAATAGCTCGCATGGGTGTTCTCCTTGAATGTGGATAAGCATGACCTCCGCAAAGAACACCCAAGCTCCAACATAGCACAATTTAAGTTTGTATATATATAAAAATATAATAAAACAAAAAGACAAGGTATATATATATAGACCATGTAACATACCCTTACGACGTATTTATTTATTAATCACACCAAATTACTTGCGCACCCCGGGTAAATAAATGGTACGCAACACGTATCACTTAGTATTATCATTATAAATATCTATTTGTGGCCCGTTATTGCGGGTCCACAATGGTCAGCTCTCGCTGGCCCACATCCATCCTGACGTCTAAGACAGGAGGAAAAATAATAAGAAAAATAAGATATATAATAATAATAACTTAAAAACTGGTTTATCAGGCAGCCTCAGCGCAGCTGAGACTGCATGACGGGATTGTGACATTATTGCGCTGCGGGAGATTGTATTCTTTTTACGTCGCACACGACGTTCTTACAACCTCGGAATCCGCAGTGCTCATTTCGTGTGAGACACAACCGGGCACTGAAGTGTGTAGTTGTGTCGGATAACCGTAGTCATCCTAAGGACGGGATTCAATTGATCTAACATATATAATAAGGAGAAAAGAATTTTAAAAATAAAGTAATAATTAATACATTTCCATGAATCGCCTATTGATATTTCTGCTGAATTACATATGATCACGCCGCAGCAGTGAAATTTCCCCATTGAGTCTGGATCCCGCGACTGGTGGTGGTGGGTCGCGGTGGATGCACTGTCATTGCTGAAATGCTTTCATTATTATCATGATTGGCCCTGTCTGAAATATCCGAAGTGATGGTGGTGGAAATATGCGCATCCATTATGTCTCTCACAGTTACCGCTGGTTCCAATATATCCGTCCGTACAGCAGCGACGGTACTAGTTGTTGCCAATGTTGCTGGTGCGGTCGTGTTGGTCACTGTTGTGGTGGCGGTTGTAGTCGTCGTGGTGGTCGCTGTTGCTGGTGTGGTGATGGTGGCGAGCTGTACCGTAGGCTGAAGTCGTAATGCGGGAGCGGATATGGCGGGAGACGACATCTTCCGAAACTTAGCATACATTAGTAGACGACTCGCTGTGATGTTAGGCACAGCCAAGATATCCTGTGTGTGTGCAATCCGTCTCTTCCCCGTGTATGGACGTTCCGGCGTGGTTCCCTTTCTGATTGCGGGGCCAGAAAGGCGATGAGGCGGATGCTGAATAACATGGGTCGGAGTTACGCTAATTGTCACAGACTGTGATGGTCCCAGTCGTTCATCTATGGTAAGTTCGGGTGGAGATGGAGACTGCGGGTAACTTGGAATGTCTATTTCCGCAGGTGTCATAAGTAGCACTGAAATCGGTTGACTGGCTGACACTGTCTGAGATACTACGGTGGCGGGCGTGGTGACCATAGCTGGATGGCTACTAACTGATGCGGGTGCTGCTGAACTGGATTCTACGGGAGATTTTCGCTTCCTACTCTGCTTCAGGACCGGTGTGGATGACGTGACCGGTACCGGTGTAACACTTCCAGATGTGGCTGCGGGCAGGATTTCACGTCTGGCTGTCGGTACATTGCTTACTGTAGCCGCGGGAAGATGATGGCTAACGGAATATCTACAAGTAGTGTTCTTCGTGCGGGCCATTTTCTCGGTTGGGAGCACTTTAACCGGGAGCCGAGATTCGAATCGGCTGGCTAAAACAGCACGATCCTCACTCTCTTCCCCAGGAACTAACGTCACTTCCAACACATGGTGACAATAATGGAGCGCGTGTGTCGCTCCGTAGCGAGTAGCGGTGTGGAGATACTGGCACGTCACACAAAAGGCTGACTGGAAAAGATGATCCTTATTAACATGAAGGGTGCGGTCGGATTTTCTAGTGAAAGTTCTGGTACATGGCTCTCCGCTACCTAACAACGGGTTACACGTTAACCGTTTTGGAACTGGTGCAATGTCTTCTTCTTCGGAATCCGACAACGCTAAATCTTCAAGGAGTGACATCTTGTTCCCGCATGGTAGTTAGTTGCGGGAACTTTATTCAAAACCTAATGAATGCCCTATCTCTTCATGGTTTATGACTTTCCAGGCCAAATATATAACAACGAAACAATAATAAGAAAAACAGCAGAATTTAGTTAGTGACACGAAAGAAGCCTAATGCTATGTTCTTCCCTGGTGTCGAGTTTTGATGGGAAGACAAAGTTTCAGCGCGCGCTTCTTCCTTTTATACTATTTGGTGATGTCACAGGCGGCAGATAACCACACCTAAAAGTTTTAACAGGTGATTCTGTTATCCATATATGAATGTTTCCTCGTTTTCCGGCCTGGACGTCATAGGATTAATTCCTCCCATATAAAAGGAGTACTTTTTATTATAGGAAGAATGGCTCGTTAAACTTGTCTTTATTTCACACATTTAACAGCCCAATCAACATAAAACCCTGGTACTACTTTTTCTTTGTGGAGCCTCACCTTTTAATTAGCGTGAGGCGGTTTTCCAGGTTGGATTCTTATAAACTTTCCCATTTGAATTTTAGTCTGAAGCGCCCGATGGGGTGTGTGGAAGCCAGGTAACGTCAGCGGTAATCCACCGGACTCACCCTCGCCATTCCTCCATCATGCTGTGGTAGTGGCGTCTTTGGGTGGCTCTTTTGTTTAAAGCGTTTGATCCAACTTACTGGAAATAGTAGTAAATGTCACGTAGCTCTAAAAAGCACATGGTTGTCGGAAACGTACATGCTGTTTATGATGACGGTCAAAAATAAAATAATGCTGTTGGTGAGGTGTAGTCTGTTGCAGAAGCGAGAGATAGAAATATATATGTTACATCAAGATCTTTATAATGTCCCATGTTTGCGCGAGTTATTTAACACGCTGTAGATATCGGATTGTCTGGTGGGAAGTCATGACCCCGCTAGACGTCTTATATTTGCGAATAAGACCTCAGTGAAATTAATGTTTGAAAATACCAGGTGAGCTAAGAGCTGGATCAGCATCGTAATAGGTTAGGTACGGAGTAGGACGCTGCACTGGTTGACTTCGACCAGTGCTGATGATACACAGTTTCGTAGAAATAGAATAGAAACCATATCGAAACTGTAGTGTTATATTCATCCCAGTAAGTTAGGAATTGAATAGATGAAGTAGAACCGACGGTTCTGAGTTGGTGGAATCTGTCAATAGTTGAAGATGGAAGTTGTTGCGGTGGGATCGGCACACACTTTTATAATGTTCAGCAGTCGTTTCGGCCAGTAGTTTGGTAAATATTCGAGTGAAAGAATCGATAGGAATCGATAGGAATTATAGGAAATTATAGGTGACAGACTGACATTAGTTGTTGACGGTCGGCATTCCGACTCCCTTAAGCAAGTACAACAACACCAGCTGGCAATGAGATCATACAGCTCATGTGCTTATTAACGTTCGTTTCCTACAGGCTTATTCACGACAGGCAATGGACAGGACAGAGGCATTGTAGCGTCCTGTAGGAATTAATAACACAATAGAAATTTGTATATCAACTATATGTCAATCAGAGAAAGGCATGCTACAACAACACATACCCTAGTGTTGTTAGTTAGCTGACAGATCGCATCAAAGCAGAACCAGCCAACACCGCTTAGAGTATGTTTTACAGTATCTCCTTCGAAGAGATGCCCATAGTTTGATTAGTCAGGATGACGTCATAATCAATGAGCATGGAATCAAACTCTGTGACAGAGAAGCAAAAGGAATAGAGGTAGGAAAATGTAAATCGTATATAATAGGCACTTTGTCTATTGATGAGAATCTATTTTACCATTCGTGATTCCGGAACAGTCGTGTTTCGTTATCGTGTCCGAAACGTCTCAAGCAATGCGCAAGGAATAGAGGATTCTAGTTTATCCATCAAATCATATGAAGACATAATCAACTACACGACGTGTAGGATCACGTCATAATCATTTACGTCATGAATGGCCTGGCTAAGTTTGTCACGAACGCGTAATTGATGACGGACTAAGCATTGAATTGTATGTCTTGACTATTTAATAAACATGCTGTTTTATATTTTGAAACTAATATGACTGGGGGTTGTTGCTGTCATAGGCAACATCAGCACCCAGTCAAATTAGTTTCAAAATATTCAACAACTTATTAAGACGTGTGGTCTTATGACCACCAGTTTCTAAGTGTCTGCTATAGATAGGTTTCGCTTCTGTGTACTGCATATGGGTTGGATAACTGTGGTTAACTCTGTTGTTGTTGTTGTCGTCGTCGTTGTCGTTGTCGTTGTCGTTGCCTTTGTCGTTGTCGTTGTCGTTGTTGTTGTTGTTGTTGTTGTTGTTGTTGTTGTTGTTGTTGTTGTTGTTGTTATTGGTTTAGTTTTATTGTCCACTCACACCTAATTATGTTCTGTTTTTATTAAGTATTATACACCGAATTTGACAAACCCATTGTGGTCCACCTATTGCATTTACATGATAAACATCTACAGTTATGGCCCTTTGAAGTTGTTGTAAAGGAATGATGACCATACCACAGGTTGGGAAAACTTCTTTTTTATTTACTGATATTGACTTATAAATATAAAGACGATTTATATAATGTCTAAGTCATTGTGATATAGTTTCTGCATAATATGACTATATCTAAATGTTTCAATTGGAGCTTTCTAGTTTTAGCTATGCCCCGCCCATCTTTGGCTATGCTCCATCCATATTTCGTCCGTGTTGAGACCAATCGATCCCTGAACTGCCTGACTATCAATTTCTTGAAAACTATACAGGTTAGCTGTTTATTATTTTGTTAAATATTTTGAAACTAATTTGACTGGCTGCTGTTGCTGGCTATGGCAGCAACAGTGCCCAGTCAAATTAGTTTCAAAATATTCAGCAGCATGTTAATTAAATAGCGAAGTCATATCATTCGAACAACCATTAAGCGTTTAAGACGGGCTAAATCAAGTCATTCATGCCATAATTGATTACGACGTCATTCTACACGTCACGTAGTCGATTATATGGTCAAACAATGGCTTTCAGTAAAATTGTTTTAAAACTAGACAGTATTTTACCTGTAGGACGCAGTGGCTAATCAGCATAGCGCGAATATAACTGACCTTATATGACTGGCTATAGCTCAGGATTGGTGGGTACCACGAGCCAATCCTGAGAATGGTGAGCACACATCGCATGTGGAACATAGCCGTCTCAATGTCCTCACCACACACGATGTGGATAATATAGATAGCAAGACTACCAGGCTCTTCCGCCATCCAGCCCCCAGCCGAACTCACTCATACGGATGTCTTTGCAGCAAGACTCGGCAACAACGATTTCAGACAGCGCCTTGATATATACCAAGGTCAAGATTGAGGTGTCGATGGCCCTAGAGAAAGGCATGTTTACAGAGGGTGATGGCATCGTCTTGTCGGGGTACACTCCGTTGCTAGAAATCGATGAGTCGGTGAAGCCCCCTGCCGTGATCGGCGTCTATCTCCTCTTTTAAGGAAAGGCCACATCCGCATCTTGAATGACGAACACCATGGACACATCCATTGATGGCAATAACACAATATTTTGGGAGAAGACAAGCTGGTTGCTCATCGAAGACTAGAAGCATCTTATGATAGGCAAGCTGTTAGGGGACTCAGGGTGGGCCACCATCCTTTCTCAGGTGGGGGTCCTGACATTCAGTTGCACACAGTCTGCGCTCAATGAGCATCACATCAAGTACACGAGATAAACCCATCAAGTCTACTTCATGGCACTGTACCTGCTCAACCAAACAGCCTACTCGAAATATTGCGAGACTGGTTATGGGCCCACATGAGTCATTCAACATGTGGAATCGACGTTCCCAAACTGTGCGCCGCTTCAAATTCTGGTCATCCATTATCGAGCTGGAGCTGCTGATGGCTTGCTTTGTATGGTCCCTTCCTGGGTGGTGGTGGTGGTCTTCGCGCCATATGTACAGCTTGTGATGGACTCTGCAGCTGGTTTCACCCCCTGGACCACACAAACTACACGCGTTGGCTGTCAGTACATGTCATAGTAGAGCTAGCCAGGAAACACCCTGAAGTACATGATGAATTGACGAAGGACAATTTTCTTGGGCAGAAATCTGCTGGAAAGTTCAACCTCATAGCCAAGGGCAAAGCCCCTGAATAATGCAACAAAATCCTCCACGCACATGGCGGAGTGGTGGAACTCTATGAGAACCCTCAGGCCATTACACTGTTCATACTGTCCAGATGTGACTGCAGGTTGATGGTTGGGGAGTTCTCGGCCATCCACGACCTACCATTGTCATCCACCGCTCATGACGAGGAAGGACACAAATTGCAAGTCAAGTTTCGAAAGGATGTACTATCGTTCGTCGTGGTTGTAGAGCAGCTGGGCAATCCTTTCCATGCTACAGGTCAGGAGCTCGTAGCACTCGATATGCAGAATGTCATGGAACAGGTCGGTGCTACCTCGCTATAATAAATCAGTGAAGTTTCCCAATCTCTTCACGCAGCATGCATCATGGGAAGGCTGGATAGTGCTTCAGTACCAGTATCTGATTCCATCACGTGGAACAGCATGCTAACTTTCGCTAACCGATCTGACCCCAATAAAAAGGCAGATTAGGGCAGTGGCATACAGATGCAGAACATGACCTAAATCATGCAACTTTTCCTCTCACTCCAGTCCCATCCCAATACCGACATGACAGACTTCTTTCAGTTCAAGAATCAGCGAGAGCCACCGAGCCTGGTGGATCGAGGATTGCTGCGATCTGGGACGGAATCTGACATTCTTCAATGTCTCAATGCACCCACTGGCGGTGACACTGCTGCCAAACAAATCATGACCGTGTTGGATATGGCGGCAGTGCTCCACATGGTGCACCCTTTAACATCAAAGACATTCAGCGGGTACATGTCGCTCCACATCGTACCATTTCAGGAGGCCCAAATGAAGAGACATATCCAATGCATCGACGCCATATGGGATAATTACTAAGATGAAAATAACGTCAAAGCTCTCACGCATGCAACGATGTGGGAATACGCCTATGGACAAGAATCGGTGATGGCAGCACTGCAATCCCGAGGCATGAATGAACCTGCGGCTTCCTAACAATATGAGGAGAACGAAAAAGAGATGTTCTCATTGATCAGCACACCATTCTCCAAGACTGATATGGAAAGAAAGCTCCTTCTCCTCCTCCTCCTCCTCCTCCTCCTCCTCCTCCTCCTCCTCCTGAGTACCCACTTCTATATCGTGCTCTCCAACAGACATTGTGACCTGGCAACACTTCAGCCATGTAACTATTCCTAGGCAGACAGCAGGATCCTCCAGAATGCCGCAGAGCAGTGTCATAGAAGAGCCTATGTTCGCACAGTGGACATCAATGTCGTGGTTTTGGCAGTCCAGTTTTTTCGAGACCCTCGAACTATCGGAACTCAGGGCGGAGGCTGGTGGGCGGACCTTCGACAGCGGAAAAAATTCGGGCCAGGACTTAGGTCGCGGAAAAAGGTCCTGTCGCATTCCAGCTCATAGAATCTACCCTGATCTCGGTCCGTCAAAGTCCTTAGCACGAACCCCCTTCTTCCACAGCTTATCGGAGTTCGACACAACGCAGTTTGTTGGATGTAACTACTTGGACAGCCTGGACCAGCATACCGTATGTCACCGACACACGATTGGCTCTCATTCATGGTCCTGACATCTTCAGTTTTGAGTCCGTGCATATGCAGTGGCTCAAACGCATACATCATACTCGTGTAAAGCAAGGGGTGTTGTGCAGCCGATGTCAACGAGGCCAGGCATCTGCTCTTCACCACTGGATGAAGACCATTGGAAAACATCCCCCTTTCAACCACGCTATTCCAGCATGTGAAGCGAGCGATACTACGGGCGAGGTTCTACTGGAGTCATGGCACCTCGGTCCAGCAGGATATCCGTAGCTTCGGTTACACTAACTGAGGCTACGGATATCCTGCTGGACCGAGGTGACATAACTCCAGTGGCTGACACAAAGTTGGCACCAGTAGATGGCAACCACTATGGACCATTCTCGGCGACGCTTCAGTGACATGTGCCATTCTGTTGCACAGCGGCTGCATCAAGACATGCCCAGGAAGGTGCAAATACAACCGCGCCGGTGTCCGATGCACAGACCTATGCAAATGCGAAGGTCGGTGTGCTAATAACGATGGTGGTGATGACCAGTAGTGGGTATTCTTGGCATCATAGAGCACAAACCAGAACAATTGACCTCTTGTTGACCGCTGTCTCATGTGGCGTATATCGTGACCCTGACATGCAATATTGCCCCAAATTGGCAAAATAAGGCGAGATTCGGGTTATTAAACCTCGGAAACCGATATAATGAGGTACTGTTTGTATATCTTGACAAAAGAAATGCCAAATTTGACACCAAAATCACCTTTAGCGTGACCTTGAGGGGAGATCTTGACCTCAAATCATTGAAATAAGATCAGAATCCGATTCCCCGACCTCAGAGACCCCTAAAAGTATTATTATTCATGATTCTAGCCTTTTGGATTTTGCAAAAATGGCGACCCCGTGGGGCGCCCGTCTTTGCGCCCATCAGAAATCAAAATAGTATGGTACGACATCTGGACCAAATTTGGTGTTTTTGGAAGACTATGGACCAAAAAATTTCCAACACCCCTGACTATGATAGACCTTTTATATGTTCTTTAGTACGCCAAATCCTACCCGAAAACGTCGAAATGCCGTTTAGAGCAAATTTTGTGGGTAAAGTGGGTTTTCTCTATATTGGACCCGACTATCGGTTCCATCGCTCATTTAAACCACATCAACCCAATTCACTGGCAAATTTATAACGTACATATCGCATCTAGAGAGCTGGATCAACCAAGAGAATGGAGCATACTTTATTCACACGTAAAATTAATCAATTCGTTGTTGTGGTTTAGTCATAAGTGGTGAACATAAATAGAACTTGTTGTAGGCATATATGAATACGGTTTAAAACCTGGAAAATGTTAAACATCATATGTATACTGATAAGTAGCATTGTGCATGTGAGTGGGAGGAGGTCAACGGGAACGCCACACTTTCTCGGGACAAAAGTCTCAAACAGATTTAAATCTTTTCATCCAAATCGCTCTTTCTTGGCAGGTTTTCTAGGTATAACGGTCGGGAAGAATATAAGAACACATTTTAAATCAAAGTTCCCTTTGGCATTCAGTTTTGTGATATTATTTCTTTTGCAACCGGGCTGTCATACGGGTATGACTCAATTTAATTTATAGACCCGTTGAGGGAGTCTGACTCAATCGTTACATATGCCATAAAAATCCCGATATATCCAGATATATCCCAATACATCGAAATATCGTTTGTTCGAATTTAGAAGATGGCTTGATGGATGGCCTTGCATGGTTTGGGATACATATATACATTAGTTATAATTATTGTAAATAAATACCACGTCAATCTCTTTGATATTTTGAAATTATTTTTGCCAAGAAAGTAGACAGCAATACGTTATAGTCAAAGTAATTTCTAGATACTCAACATATCGCTGTCATGTCTAGACGCTTTCAATTTATTTCAGCTTAGCCTCGTAAAGATTCCGATAATTTTGCGAATCACGAAATATCACAATATACTAAAATATCAAAATATCTTAACATTAAACAATCGGGCTTTAAAACTATAGACCTACAGGTGGTTGTTTTTGCGCAAACCATAAAAACTGCTCGTACAGGTAAAGGCGAATCTACATTGGGAGCGGCGCGGGCGGGCGGCGCGGTTATAACAATTATAACGTAGTTCTATCTACATTGGAAGAGGCGCGACGGGCCGTTATATTATTACTATACAGCGAGTGGCGCGAACAGCAATGTAGCGTATTTTATGTTTCACCAGCATGCCGCTTTGTGGCAACTCTGTCGTCGTCGTC
This sequence comes from Chaetoderma sp. LZ-2023a, assembly GCA_034401795.1. Taxonomy (NCBI): domain Eukaryota; kingdom Metazoa; phylum Mollusca; class Caudofoveata; order Chaetodermatida; family Chaetodermatidae; genus Chaetoderma; species Chaetoderma sp. LZ-2023a. The sequence goes on from CM067375.1 coordinate 54,552,947, forward strand.
ATCGTCGTCGTCGTCGTCGTCAACTGCGCCAGCAGCAGCATTTGGGATATCAGTGTAATCCACCTTTCCCATATTGACGTCATCACGCCGGGATTCCCCTAAATCAACCCTCAGAGCGGAACTGTTCGCTGGTAACAACACCAACAAGCAACTGTCCCGCATTGAGTTACTATTGCACTAAAATATATTTCAATTTAAGCCGTTCCTAAGATAATCTAAAATCACTATATTATTTAAGTCATACATCATTGGAAAGCGCATTCAATTATCTAATTATTAATGCATTGTTTTTGATATTTTTGTAAATCTTTCACTGGATTATTTGCGTATATAAAATACACTAACACCATTATACCTAGATTCATTAAATCAAGTCGACCATAGGGGCTTTTTTTAAATTACAATCAACTGTATTAAATTTTGCAAAGCTATAAAAACAAATACAGAAACGTATAGAACATTGGCTTAGATTTCCAATGATGTATGACTTCAATAATATTATGAAATTACTTATTCATATAAACTGTTTAAAGCGCGTTGTACCGGATTCCAATAGTAAAGTAATGCTGTTTTCGCGTCGGCTATCGCGGTTACCAGCCGGAAGTGGTATGTGCGATGCATTCCGGGAAGGTATTTTCACAAAATACGCTAATGTTGGAAAGGTCTATTGGATAATAATACGGTTAAACAACAACAACAACGACAACAACAACAGCAGCAGCAACAGCAGCAGCGGCAGAAGTGGTAGCTACAATAACAACAACAACAACAACAACAACAACAACAACAACAACAACAGTAGCAACAACAACGAGGACGACGACGACAACAGCAGCAGTAACAACAACAACAACAACAACAACAACAACAACAACAACAACAACAACAACAACAACAACAACAACAACAACAACAATAACAGATGCGGCGGCGGCGGCGGCGGCGGCGACGACGACGACGACGGCGACGACGACGACGACGACGACGACGACGACAGCAGCCGCAGCAGCAACAACAGGAGCAGCAACCGTTGTTAAAAATACCTATTGTCTACTGCAATGTCTACATATTCTATGGTCAGATTAATTTATATATTTGCGCCAAGCAAAATTCGCGTCTGATGCGCCGCATCCAATGTAGATTCGCATTTAGATCCGGAAGGTTACACAACGTGTATAGAATTTGTCAAATTTAAGGGCCGGCGACCTTCTAAATCCAACCGTGAGCTGGAAATCAGCTCAGTTATGAGGTACGCTGTTACCGCTAGCATAGCCGTCTAATTTTATCAAGATACGTTCATCATAAAATTTAAGGGTAGTTACCCTTCTAAAACCCACCAGGAAAGCAAATCGAAACTTGAGCTATGTAATGATGTCGAAAGTGGCCCATAGAGTAGTATCGTTCACAAGTTTTGATCGTTAATCAGTAATGAACGAAGAACGATTTAAAAATATAAAGATGGAGCGCCCTACTAAATAAACCCTATCAGGGAATTGAATGTAAATCAAGTACGGTAATGATGTCAAGAGTTAGCCATAGAATATCCCTCTCGAGTTTTATCGAGATCCGTTCATAAATACAGAGGGGTCGTGATTTAAAAATTTAAGGGGTTTGCCGCCCTACTAAAACACAGCAGAGTAGTCAATCCAAAGTCGGGTTCCATTCTACTGTCGGTACTTACCCATGGAATAGTTGTTTGTAGTTTCAGCGAGATTAGATGTGAATTGACCTTCCCTTTTTATCCATCCATCATATGACGTCATATGACGTCATAATCAACTATGTGATGAGTAAGATGGCGTCATGATCAATGACGTCATGAATGGCGTAGATAAGTTTGTCAAGAACGCATAATTAGTGACGGACTAAGCGTTGTTGTACGAGTTGTATGTCTTTACTAATTAATAAACATGCTCTTACATATTTTGAAACTAATTTAACTGGACCCTGTCCATAGGCAGCCGTTCTCACCATAGACATAGTATATATTGGCCTGACCACGCATGCGCGTTCCCTCGCTATAGGGATAGGTGTCGCGACCGTCGATGACTTGAGTTGAGTAAATCGCCAGCGCGCCTGTCCTGTTATTTCAGATTTTGACACGTCGATGCAAGCTGTCAGTAACGGCTGTTCAGTTGATGTTTCATTTCATGTTTCATTTCGTGTTGGCAACTTATCAACAACTATCAGTCAATTGTGACGTTTCTCAGTGTTCTCATTCTTCGAGATAATTGCCCGGTCCAACCACCACGGTCTATAAAACGCCGTAATAATACCGTGTATAATACCGTGTATCGATATAGGCTAGTGGCTATCATAGAAAGTCATCTCACGGCCAATATTGATAACAATTCAATAAAACTGCTGGTATTTCACAAACCACACCACAGGGCCGCAACCAAGCGTGGGGAGGAGTCTTTATCTTTGTATCCGGAAAATATCGCCTCTTCTCGGCGTATTGAGTTAGAAAACCCACACATTGAAATGATCTGGCTAGATACCCACGACGCACAGGAATTCTTCTCTTCTGTCTATCATCTACCGCTCACCCAATTCTGACGTTGGTAAATGGCAGATCATATCATATCATATAGTATAGATGACGTTAGAGACAAAAACCCGAATAAAAATATAGTTATTACTGGTGATCTTAACGATGACCTACTTGATACATCTAAACATCACCTAAATCACATCATAAACTCATTATGTTTCTGACAGCTAATAAAAGAACCGGCCCGTCCGAGCTCAGACACACTATTAGATCCAATCTGTATAAATAACCCACGAATAGTCAACACAAGTGGCATCCTTGCATCATTCTGCAGTGACCATACACCAACTTATTCATTCCTAACGTCCACTATCCCCCCAACGGTAACTCTATTAAAAGACACAGATGGGGCTAATCGAGCGGACTGGACTGGATTTCGCAGCAAGCTAGCAACCGCGTGTTGGGAAAATATTTGCAATAATAACGATGTTAATGTTTGGGGTGAAACTATTACAAATAATATTTTACGGTCAGCTAGGGATAGCATACCAAACAAAATTGTAACTATAACCCCAAACGAAAAACCTTGGATTTCAAACAAAATAAAACATGACCAAGATGTGGCAAAATTTTAAAAACAGAAATTATGTTAATACTTTAGTAAAGACTGCAAAAGAAGAAAACAAGAAAAACTGGCAGGTAAAATCAAGTCTGGAAATACAGGCTCCAAAGAGTGGTGGAAGGTATGGAAATCAATTCTATACGATAGTAATTCGAATTTTGATGAAGTACCTCCGCTAAAACGCGAAGATTCAACACCTGCTTACGATTCTCTCGAAAAAAGCTCACCTTCTCAGCAGTTACTTCTCCAATATATCCAACATTTATGATCCGGGAATACAATCACCTCCATTGTTTCTGCATAGTGAAGGCACACTAAACACCATACAAGTAACCACAACCGATGTTCTTGATATACTTTCTAACCTGGATACATCCAAGGCAGTTGGCCCTGACAAATTAAGTCATAAAGCATTAAAAGAGGGTAAAGATATTCTAGCTCCAAGTTTAATACAATTCACCTTTCCAGAGTATGTACCAATCATATGACGTAATATGGTGTGTAGAATGACATCATATTGGATGACGTCATGAATGATGTTGATAAGTACGTCACGAACGCATATTTGAAGAGGGTCTATGCCTTGTTGTACAAATTGTTTGCATTTACTATTTAATAAATATTCTGTTGAATATTTTGAAAATAATTTAACTAGGCGCTGTTGCTGCCATAGGCAGCCAAAGCACCCAGTCAAATTAGTTACAAAATATTCAACAGCTTCCCTGTATAGTTTTCAGGAAATTGATAGCTAGGGCATTCGGGGATCGATCAATCCAAACACGGCGAGGTGTGGGTGGAGCTTAGCTAGTGATTGGCGAGGCATAGCTTAAAATGGAAAGGTCCATTCTTCAACTACTCAATAAACAACTCCCAATCCCCTACATGATGGGAAAACTGCACGCGTGACACCAATCTTTAAAAAAAGCCGACAAGAGCTTATGCGCCAATTATCGCACAATCTCACTTCTAAGCTGCCTAAACAAAGTAAAGAAGAGAGCTATTTTAAAGCATTTATATAATTATATTAACGACTATATTACTCCCTACCAATCAGGTTTTCTCCCTTTACACTTGACAGTAAGTCAATTGCTAGACATCTGTAATGCCATTGTGCAGGCACTTGTTGACCAAAAAGAAGTTATGTTCATGTTCTTTGACATATCTAAAGTTTTCGGCCGAGTGTGTCATCGTGGCCTCCTCCGGAAATTAAGCCAACTTGGTATATCCGGGAATCTTCTTGATTGGTTTAAAGACTTTCTCTTTTCCAGGTATCAATCAGTAGTCTTAAGTGGTGTCGATTCCTCACTGCTTCACTCACATGCTAGGATGCCTACCAGGGCTTGGTCCTTGGGCCGTTATTATTCATTATCTTTATCAATGGCTTGCCCATCAATATCTTAAACAGCCTGAGATTATTTGCAGATGACACCTGTCTATATGTGATACCTAATAATCTTGAGGCAGAAATTCCGGTTGTCAATAATGACCTTGACGTGATATCCCAATGGGCAAACACGTGGCTTGCTGAATTTAATGCCCCTAAAACAACTTCCCTATTTATCTCCTTACGTCACGATCCGACTGGATTTCCAATATCATTTAAAGACTCTGAAGTTCATCCATCGTTCCACAACAAGCGCCTTGGTATTACGTTTAACAGCAAAGGTCATTGGCTTGAACATGTGGAATTGTGATAGTAAAGGCCCAGTTCATGCTCTCGTTACTCAAGGGTCTCAAATATATTCTTGACAGAGACTGTCTCGAAATAACGTATAAGAGTTTTGTCAGACCACTATTAGAATATGCGAGCCCAGTTTAGGATAATCTTCCACAACACCTTGTTATTAGACTGGAAAATGTCCAGGATGACGCTCTGTGGATAAGTAGCAGAGTCAGATGCAGTGCCAATACAGAAGACATGTATATTGAAACAGGTATGGAAACACTTTCGGACAGACGTAAGATGCAGAGACTTGTAATGTTCTACAAAAAAAAACACGTGGCATGACATGTGAGACGCTGTCTAATCATCTCCTTCCACTTTCCCAAAGGACAGATCCATATTATATCCGCCAACCCAACACTTACACTCCAGCTAGATGTCAAACTGAGTTGTATCGCGGATCTTTCTTTCCAGCAACGGTGCGTGACTTGAATACCCTCCCCGACCCAGTTACAATGTCTCCAACACTACAGGAATTTAAAAATAAATTAAAATTAATGTCCTACATACGAGCACCCCCTAGGTGGTGGGCCAAAGACCTGCCAACATATCTTACTGTCGGCTGCGGAACAAATGCAGCAATTTAAAACGACATCTTTACGACAATTTCTTCTCAGACTCTCCGATGTATCCATGCGATGAAACAACAGATCACGATCTTCTCTACTGTCGACTATGCGCCAACCAGAGAATATCATTTTACAATGAATTAATCCAAAAGAATATCCCATCCAACAACCTGACCTCTAAAGAATTGTTTTATGGCAATGAGACCTAAGATGCAGAAATGAATCTCCAAATTACCTTACTTGTCTGCCAGTACATCATCGACACTGGACAGTTTTAAATAGTTCTTAACCTTTCCTGTGTCAACAGCGTCTCAAACTGCTCACAATACTGGTCATATAAATTAGCCCATTGATGGTCAAGATTTTACGGAAAATTGAACGTTCTGCTCATAGAATATCCGTTTGCTGGCCAAGAGAGGGCTATTTTTGTAAGATTATGGGTCCATGATCACATCAATGTGCTCTACGGAGAAATTGTTGAAGTGTGTAATTTTTTTTTGGGGGGGGGCTTAGTTTGTGTGTCTGGGTGTGGGGAGGTGGGGTGGATCGTAGCATGTGATGATCTGATTGTCTATTGATTGATATAATTTTTGAAGTTGTGAAGTTTAATTGGAGACACAAGTACCTAAGTCGACTTGATATTTAAAAAGTTGTATTGACTTGTGCGGGTGGAATTGTCATAAGTTGAGATTTATTTCGTTTTGTTACATTTAGATGCGCGGTTTGGACCCCTTATTTTCACGCAGTTGTAAGTGTAAATATGCACCTTTAACCACTGGAATTTATGAAAATAGCTTTATGAAGAGTTCATCTAGCTGGGCGGACGGTTAAGAGGCTGATTGTCAAGAAAATACCAATATTTTATTCTTAGTCAGTGTCCATTTGTAGGCCGGGAGGTGGCCATTTTTTAGTATTTCCCACTGGAATGACTGGCTCGGTTACACTATAACCGAGCCAGTCAATCCGGCGATAGATTATATGGGGTGGTCATCTCTTGGCCTGCAAATGAACATACGTTGATACCACTGCATTGGCCGTCATGGCAGGCTGGACCTTCAGAGTGTTAAGCTGACACATGACAGGGTTGATCATGTAGCCTCGGCCCACTACGCACGTTATCTAAGGACAACTTCGTACGAACAAGCATGGGCGAAATCCAACCTATATCTGCCTTATCTTTTTACACTACACTCTCTTTTGTAACACCCATTATGCTCTATCTACAATCTAAAATTACTTATTCTAATCTCATCGATATTTATACTATCACCATAGTTATTATTAATATTATGTACAAACTTATTTTTTCTATTATTTAAACCGCCTCTAGATGTGTATAAATGAACTGTATTTGTTTGCAAAGTGGAAGATACACCAACAAGAAACACTCATATCAGCCAAAAATGACTTCCGCCATGGTCTTGAGAAATTTCCATTTGCAGACCAAGAGAAGACTATTTTCGATAGTTTACCACTCGTAAACTCATTTTGGGATAGATCGATCCTTGAACTCACTGACTATCAATTTCCAGAAAACTATGCAGGTAAGCTAAGCTGTTGGATACTTTGAAACCAATTTATCAGGGTGCTGTTGCTGCCTATGCGCCCTGTCAAATTAGTTTCAAACTATTCAACCGCATCTTTATTAAATAGTAAAGACATACAATTCGTACAACAACGCTTAGTCCGTCATCAATTATGCGTTTGTGACGTACTTATCTACAGCATTCATGACGTCATTGAGTATGGCATCATACCTAAATTCATGTAGTTGATTATGGCGTCACATGGTGGATGGACAAACGAAAGGTTCATTCCATGCCATGTCACTAATCTAGAAGCTGAGATATTATGCAAAAAGTATGTTCCATGGCGGTCATCAAGATGACTGGAACGTCTGGAAAGATGTCAAGATGTATCCAAGTTTATTTCCAGTCAGTATTACCGATACACGGTATCGAGACATGTTTTCAAATTTTTCTCAAGGTGCTTGGCGAAAGTAGTTTTTCTGTATCTGCAAGTGCATACATTACAGGTGGAACATGAACTGATTCAGCTGGAACACAGACACAAGCACGTGACCAACTGACATGTCAATATTTATGGTCACACTGCATTCTATTCATCAGTTATGATCTTGAATGTTAACTTGAATGTTAACTGAACTGCATGACACGTATGCGATCTCACAGTGTAGGTGATGAGGGGGGTGCACTGTTTGAAGATTTTCTATGCACAGGGTAGATGATCGATCCAATCTGGTATTAATGGTATCGTTCGCTACTAGAGATAAACTGGTTACGATGCTGCGAAGACCCTTGACTCTATAGTCCGGGAGCCAATTTTCAAAAGGGGTCTAGAAGAATGGTTTCGTAGCACACCCAGTATTCAGAAGGTTTATCTCTATATTATGCTAGACCGATGTCTTGGGTATATTCTGAGCCGTGTTGTACAAGAAAATTGTGGTATCACTAACCCGTGAGAAGCCCATTTACAATAGGTGTTGAATGTAGTTTTCAGACAATTTTCACAATGGTAAATTTTTCACAAACTTAAGCGCATGTTATATCAATACAATCTTAACCAAAATGGAAAGGAGTGATCGTATATCGCAGATTTATACATAATCAACCTCGTTTAAGACACCCGTATGTTACTTTGTACATATTGGGGCACTTAGGTCTTCTTGTGACTAGCAATACCTTAGCTACAACAATGCCCATGTTTTCCACATTTTTCATAATTAAACTTTTAACTGACATGCAGTGCATGTCTACACAAGCTGGCAGGACATATTTATCACGTGAGCAAATGAGAGAATGTTACTCATCCGTGTCAGAGTCATCTTCGACAATTGTATGCTGAACATTGTCACACATTTCACCTCCCATACAAAGGCATGCTTCAGTGCAGAGTAGATTGTTAGCCTTGCAGTGACAGAGATCTGTTCTTTTGCAGGCAGACGTTTGACATCTACATGATGTGAGTTCAATTAATCCAAATGGAGCAGGATCCTTTGACATTAGAACAGGCTTGAGTAGACCATCCACTATACTCCAGCCATGTCCATTTGGAGATGGAAGATTCTGAACAGCTTGCAATGAACGTCTCCAAACAAGAGCTTGAAAATTGGCCCTTTCGGTGTGATGCTTTAGACTATTCGATGTAGGTGGAAGATTTTCATTTCTTTGTCTCTTTTGACAAAAGAGCCAATAACGGGTTTCATCAGCTGTCTTTACCACATCCCTGGTGGTATACAACTCACAGACAAATTTCTCACATAGAATTGCAGTATTCGGTGATAAGTCAACATGTTCGCCGAGTTGGGCTAAGCTAAGCTGATGGCATTCAGATGACTTTAAGAGATTGAATGATTTTCTCTTAGCAACTCCAAATAATGCACTAGTGCTATCACAACCTGTAAGAGAATGAAACCCAGGCAAAGACAGGCAGATAGCTGGGCCCAGTACTTGAGCAACTGTATGTATTGGTATGTATCGCAATTTGTCCTTTGTGCCCGTACGGAACCATAGTTCAGAACAGTGAAGCGAACGATACGTATATATACTAAGTACTGCCACGTCTGTATCAGGAGACTGTATAACAACACGCATGTGGTCTTTTGAAGCGTGTAGCGCGTGCAACATCATACGCGTATCTGCTTCCTCGTGATCTGATCGAAGTTCTTCCAAATACGACGAATTGTTCGCTGAAATGACAACAACATCCATTCCATCGTTAAAGCCACCAGCAAGAATGATGCAATTGTCGGCAGATAGCATATTTGGATCAGTATCACGCCACCGCTTGCTGAGAAATGCAACCAGGTTACTTTTGTTGCTTGGATTGCTGATGTACTTGGCCCATTGCTTTGGAACGGGAGTATTTTCTCCAGCAATCTTTACTTCCAATGCTGTTGATGACCCACGTTTTAGCCGCTCTTCCGCTTTGAGAGATTCCAGTCTATCATATCTGTCAAAAACTATATCTACTCTGTTGCAGTCTTCTTGATTCAGTGGAACTGTAAAGATGTGCCAGTATTTATCAGCCAATTCTCCAAATGTAGACGTACCTCCAGTTTTAACCATTTGCACAATTGCCATGCCATCTACTACATAAGCTGTTGCGCCTGTCTTGTCAACAGGTGGAAGCCGTCCATCAACATTTACTTCCTTTTCTAGTTCACTTAACAAAACACTTTTCACATTCTTTCTTAGAGTCCCATCCGTATGTGACAATGATAGTGGAACAGCAGACAGTTCATACGTCATCACTAGTTTTAAATCAACATCTATGGACCTTGCGGCAATAATTAATCGACCAAATAGTTCGCGGTCAGATCTCACATTGTGAATTTTCTCATCATTTGTTTTGAGTTTTTTCTTCTGTGCTAGGCTGGCAAATGTTTTAAGTTTTAAGTGTGGCAACGTGTCCCAAAAGCTTCTCGTGTTAGTGTCCAGCCGCTCCTGAACAAAATTGTCCATAATCTCCTTACCAATGTCACAGGCGGAAACAAGTCTCTTGGCGATTTCACCAGGCAATACCACGCCAGTTGCAATGTTTACAAGCGGAAGACACTCGCTGTCGTCGTTTTCCGCAATATTAAAGGGATTGGTCATTATATCTGATGAGAACATCGAAAGTATCTTCTGCACATCGGTTTCATCCCTGTTCATTCGATTAGTCCCCATTTCCTTATGTACTCCAAACATGTGACTATCTTGTAACCTACACATTTGCTTTGTGACCGTTGTTATGGCTGCCCTCTCGTGGCTAGTTAAAAACCACCTCTCCAGAGCTCCTGGCTTTTGTGTTATTCCAATAATACCACCTCGCTTTTTGGAATCCAAATTAATCGATTGCTCTAAGGCCATATCTGTCCACACTTGATTGAATGGATGGTGTGAGCGACTTACGGAATGATTTCCATTCAAGAATCGTTCATGTACATGGGGATGTGTACTTGGAAGCATCTTCATGTCCGCAAGATATATTGGCAGCCATCTTGCATACTTGGTTCTGTCCATGCTGTAGAAATATGGCACCATAGCAGCAGTAGCAGATAGGTGTGCCTGCCAATCTCCAGTTCTCTCAGCTCTTATGAATCCAAGCAGCAGCTCTACCATATGAATATATGAGTTCCAAAATGCGAACAGGTGTGATTTCGAGCTTGACTCAACTTTAAAGGATTTGAACAGCTGTTGCAATTTATTCACGTACATACACACCTCTTTGAAATTTTCTTGCAGTGCGTCTAAGTCGTCAATGCTGCTTCGGCACATCTTAATTTTCTCATCCAGACTCTCCAAATCTGTTGGAGTAATGTGGTCTTCATGTTGTCCATTTTGTTGAACCCATTTGGAAAAAGACTGCCATTGTAATCGCAGCAGCGCTTCCAGAACCAATTTGTGAGCCCTCACTCCTCGATTATATGACTTCCCTTTAAGTAGAGCAGCAGCCGTGCTGCTACCATATGCGTTGGCCTCTATGAGGAGCTCTTCTAAGCCAGAGTCATCAAACATCTTTCCAATAACAGCTAAGTAGTTTAGCGCAATGTGGAATCCCCTCAGTCTGATCACAGTGTCACTAAACTCTTCTTTATATCGCCACTGTATCTCATTTGCCTTGACATATATGGCAATGACAATGAGAGCGATGTGAGGTGTAGTATTCATTTTAATTTGTTTTTCCGCACCGATTACCAACACATCCATCTGTCTCATTCCAACCACCATTACCTGGGTGCTTTTTCAACAGTGGTACAGCTGGATATACAGATTCTATGATGGAGTTAGTATACATACATAAAATATAACCTTCACATTTCACCCTGGCCTTTGGTATATGCATGCAAAATGTATGTTGGATATATGTTAGGTCGATATCCGTCTAAATATCATATATGGTGAATCTAATACGATATTACTTTGAGTTATGACACGATCATGCTTATATCGTTGTGCACTGTGGATACAGCCAAAGCCTAGACCCCCTATGCAAAGAAATCAGGATAACTAATTAGTGCTACCACAATTTGTTTGTACAACAGGGCTTAAAATGTGTGGGACATGTCCCCCAAGCCACAGCAAGTCTCAGACCTTCCGAATACTGGGTGTGCTACGTCACGATTCTGACCTAGCTTTAGCTCCTGGACTACTAATGATGAACGAGGTGTAGTCGGCTCGCATTCTTTTCTGGATGGTAATGAAAAATATATCTCTCTATATTATTAGTCATCTGATCATGTCCCAGGTAGGTGAAGAGGTGTTCTTCCTGGACGACAATTCACGAATAACGGAACCATTGGGTTGTGATTAACAACTTTTTATTAACGAATAATACAACAATCTGAATTTACAGGCGAGATTCACATTGATTATCATTTATATAAATTGTAGAGCCTCTATTAGATTTATATTTGAATTTTCTTCCACAGCCATGACATGTATCATACAAGCGCTGTACCTGGCGGTGAAGGTGGAATTTCAGCACATTTACTCAAAACATCAGCTTATTGTTGACATAATTCACCTTTATAGAGTATCCATCCATCATCTGACCTCATAATCATCTCATCGCGTGTATGATTACGTCACAATCATTATGCCACAAAGGGTTCCATATAGACCGTCATCAACTAATAAACATGCTGTTGAATATAGGCAGCAACAGCACACAGTCAAATTAGTTTCAAAATATTCAACCGCTTACCTGTGTAGTTTTTTGGAAATTGATAGTCAGGGTGTTCAGAGATCGATGGATCCCAACACGAGCTAGGTGTGGGTGGAGCTTAGCTAGAGATGGGCGGGACATAGCTAAAACCGGAACGCTCCATTAACCAATTAGAACCAATCAGAAAGAAGATCGCATTAACCTTTCCATTGATCATAAAGCTGCCTCAGTCGCTTCCTAAATTAATTTTTTACCATCAAATCCTGCTATTTGGTTGGTCAATGCGTCATGTCTATGATTTGTATGCGACATATCTCCGATAATAATCCTATAGAGTTTCCTAAGTACAGGGGTGGGTGCGGCAATATGAGTCATAAGATCCGTTTTTTATAGAAGGTTCTGAATGATGCCATATCCGATTTGCATATACTTAAAACCTTTGACTTTTCCTAGACTACGGGCTGCTAACTCAGAGAGTTGCTAGGTACCCAGTTGGCAAATCTCCCTTATTTTGTGACTTGGTATAATCCATCGATGGGTGTCACCTAACTGCAGAGTTTAGTATAGAATCGAATGAGGAAACGTCCTCAAAAGTTTAGAGGCGCCAGAATGTCTATAAAACTGCCAGTCCATTTGATTGCAAATGTTGCATCCATTATTCTTGTGTTCATGGGTTTCCAAGTCGCGCGTAACATCATAAAATGGGTAGGGTCGAGCTATTATTTTCACTGCTCCTAGGTGTCTAGATAATGGACCGAGTTGTCATAGAAATTGTTTGGGTCTAATAGTCAATTAAAATGGAATGTGGACCGACCTGTCCTTCGTGCTGATCTTGTCTATTTATTCCTTCACGTTACCAGCCTACACAAACTGCGCGTTACGGACCTTCCCATTTTAGCTATATATGCACGCGCCCATCTCTAGCTATGGTCCACCCACACCTCGCTCATGGTGGGATCGATCGATCTCTGAACTCACTGATTATCAATTTCCAGAAAAATATACAGGTAAGCTATTTAATATTTTGGAACTAATTTGGCTGGGGGCTGTTGCTGCCTATAGATAGGTTGATAGATGGATACTCTGGAAAGGTGAAATATGGGACTCCTCCGGGACATTTATAAGTCCTCCTCTGTGTATTGGTATAGATTTTCTGTGTATCATTCTTCGTACATGTCTGTGATTCTCTGGCAGTGATAGATGGGTTAGAACAACCCGGCCGAAGATACATTCACCGCCACGAATGTAGAGATATTCAAGATCTACATCTGTGGGACGGCATTCTAATAGACCACCGAAACGAGACGGTGCAAATAAAGTGTTTAAAATAAATCAATGGGTGCTTTTAATTTTGTGGACTGTGAAACACAGCCATGTGTAAACGGCCAGTACCCAGGCGTGGTATCCTTTAGGATTCTGCCCAGTATTACTAGAGATATAGACACTGATTACAGATGATTATATTTGCAGATGTGGTCCTGTCTCAGATTTGTCATTCCGTCATGTTTAACCAGTGTACAAGACAATATACAGCAGCTTTTAGGTCGGGAGTCTGCAGGTAAGTTACCAAAGTCTGATTGTGGTTAGAGCGTAACCCGTTATGGATTTAGCTATAAGAGATAGAGAGAGAGAGAGAGAGAGAGAGAGAGAGAGAGAGAGAGAGAGAGAGAGAGAGAGAGAGAGAGAGAGAGAGAGAGAGAGAGAGGGAGGGAGGGAGGGAGGGAGGGAGGGAGAGAGGGAGGGAATTAATAGGAGAGAGAGAGAGAGAGAGAGAGAGAGAGAGAGAGAGAGAGAGAGAGAGAGAATACCTACCTGTCTACGTACCTAATTCCTTACCAATCTGTCTGTCTGTCTGTCTGTCTGACAGCCCGCTGGGGTGCCCGCCGCCCATCCATCCGTCCGTCCATCCGTCTCTCCATCCGTCTCTCCATCCATTGCAATAAACTCGTAGGCTTGACAACATCAGTGTAATTTGTTTGACAAACTAATATCACCAATACTCTCTTACGCTAGTGAGGTATGGCGATGTAATCATGGTTCTGATATTGAAAAATGTTATCTCAAATTTTGTAAAGAATTATTGAATGTAAAGCAGAGTTCCTCTAGTTGCCATGTCTATGGAGATTTAGGGAGAGTTCCGCTCAGTTTAACTAGGGAAATCAGAATTTTGAAATTTTGATTCAAAATATTGGATTCTCATCCCAATAGGTTAATTAGAATTGTATATAATGTGTTATATGTGGATTGGGAGAATAATAATTGCTGTGAGAATTGAGTGAGTAGGTTAAGGAATATGATTTGTGAAAGGGGCTTTAATGATGTTTGGTTGCTACAAGGTAACATTGAAAATAGAAGTAATTTTATTATACAATATACACAACGGGTGCATGATAATTATTTACAAGAATGGCGAGGTCAATTAGAAACAAGCAGTGGGACTAGGTTATATAAGCACATCTCTGTCGAGCTCGATTACAAATGTTATTTAGACAAAGTGAAGATTGTAAAGCACAGGCACGCACTGACCAGGATACGAATAGGGTCCCACAAATTACATCTAGAAACAGGCAGATGGCATAAACCAATGCCCACATCACTGCCTAATAGAATATGTCCATTTTGCATTGACGATTTAGAAGATGAATACCACTTCATTTTAGTATGTCCTGAATACAGTAATTTGCGCAATCCTCTTATTAAGCCATATTATTTCAAAACGCCTAGCGTATTCAAATTAACCGAATTGCTTCAAAATAGCAGCACAAGCATCCAATAAAAACTAGCAGCATTTGTTTTTCATAGTTTTAAAATTCGCGTTGAAAGTTTACTTTGAGCATTTTCTCCAGATATCGGTGGGAATGGGAGGGAGGGGTGTAACCGATGTAGGTGGATGAGTTGGGGTGGGATGTGAGGGGTCGGGTGGAGACTATGTCTCACTCCTCGTTTTCATCTCGTTTCTTTCGTGCCAGAAAATGAGGAGAGATGATCATGGGCAATTGGTGGGGAATGGGGGTGGGGTGGACCATGTCTCACTCCTCGTCTCCAATTCGTTCTCTTTCGTGCCAGGAAACGAGGAGAGATGACCATGGACCATGGACAATTGTCAATTGAAAAACCTTTCAATTCTACAGCAACCTCATTTAACAACCACATGTATCCGCATATATATATATATATATATTATCTTTCGTGTGCAATGTAATTACAGTGAACTTCAGAGTGCTGTCGAGTGCTTCAAAAGTATCAACTTAACCGTGTGTTCTGGTTCGTCCAAGAGGACAATACGGGTGGTAATAGAGATAACAACAGCCCAGGTGGCCATGATTTGTAAGTAGTATCAGTCTTGCGAATAATGCCTACCTGCTACGTGAAAGCAAATGAATTGTGGTTCTTTAAGATATGTGGCTGAACGAGCATTAGCTGCCTTAAAACCACAATCACGTAGCCCTTAAATACAGTCAAATTAGTTTCAAAATATTCTCAGAGCAATAATAGATTCCCGTTTAATTGGCTTCGGAATATTTAACAGATTAATACTTTTGTTCTAAATATGTTTTAGTATCTCGGACTGAATGTGTTAGTAGAGGATCTGAAGCGAGTTCTCATTTCAAAATGATATGTGCTCTACAAGTGATGGATAATCTTGATGTTAAAAGTGAACGAGTTTGCGATATTAACATAATGAACATTTCCAGTTTTTACTTTTCCCCGCCTCTAGCCAAGCCCCACCACACTTCACGGTGTTGGGATTGATTGATCCCCGAATGCATTAACTACTAATTTCCTAAAAACTCTACAGGTAAGCTGTTGAATATTTTGAAACTAATTCGACTGGGTGCTGTTGCTGCATATGGCAGCAAAAGCGGCCAGTCAAATTAGTTTCAAAATATTCAACAGCATGCGTATTAAATAGTAGAGACATACGATACTTATAACGTGTCGGACTATTAAGAGTTAAATACACACCTAATAGAATCATTTATGACGTAATGATTATGACGTCATTCTACACGCCGCTTCGCTGAGTATGACATCATATGACGTCAAATTATCGATGGAGAGGTGAATTAGTGTCATTTTCTTAGTACAAGTACCTCATAACAATATCGCGTACACATAAATCGGCCATCAGTTTTCTGACTGCTGCAAGCCACAAGACAATATTTTCAATAGGCAATAACTCGGGAGCTGGTGGATATTTTGAAAACAATATGTCTGAAAGTTGTTGGTGGCTTTTCAAAATATGCAGCATATCGAGAGTTAAACTCCATGGAAAATGTTATCTATGTAATCTGTAGGCAGACAGTTAACGCAGATGACACCAAACGATATCTAATCACAACACGACATCTCGCGTTACTCCCAGTCAATGACACATTGAAAAACATTTTAAGAATATTTTTATTTTTCGGGTCTGCCCGATTTTTCGGATTTTTCGGTAAATTTCAAGGTAATTATACAGGTTAACCTATGGCAGCAACCCAGCTCCCATGCAAATTAGTTACAAAATATTCAATAGAATGCTTAGTAAAAAATGTGGGTTTTTTAATAATACGTGACGAGCTAAACAGCGATGCATTTGATTAGTGAGATATGTGAGTGAATGATCGGATCACTCCATGGTTGCAGCTCTTGAATGATCTTTTCTCACGAAGTCCTTTGAGCTTCTTCTACGGGTACCAATACCTCTGTGAATGCTTATTTGAACAGAACATGAATATGATGATAACATTCTCCGGTAGATCATCTCCCCCATCACCCACCCGCCCCAGTCTCTCTCTCTCTCTCTCTCTCTCTCTCTCTCTCTCTCTCTCTCTCTCTCTCTCTCCCTCCCTCCCTCCCTCCCTCCCTCCCTCCCTCCCTCCCTCTCTCTCTCTCTACCTTCCTCTCTCTCTCTCTCTCTCTCTCTCCATCCCTCCCTCCCTCCCTCTCACAACCAACCAACCAACCAACCAATCAACCAACCAACCAACCAACGCACTCGGTCACACATGCATGCATAATTCACAAACACGTCATGTGATCAGATAAAGCTACAAATCAAAGTTCAACCCATCACATGCCTGCTCTTGATGACGTATGTGAGTGGAGGCGTATCTCTGATATTATCTCGTTTTATCGATGATTGTAAATAGACAACAGTTCTCTCGGAGTGCGGTATAGTTGCAGCATAATCAATAAATGCAAACCCTCCACTTCCCGTTTTTGTCACATTGCAAAGATACTTTGATTTTCTGCGAATTTGTCTGATTGCCAGGATTTCTCAGTTTCTCGATTTTCAGATTGTTTATATCGTGATGTCCTAGTGTATCGTCACACCTTTCTGGTGTAATAATTTGAGCCAAATCGTTCCACTGTTTCTGAGATATCCATATATCCCAAATTTGATATAGTCCGGATCTGGGTGTTTTATCCGGATCACTGCCAAATAATCTCTTTACGACAAATTATTTCCGATATCACAAATGTTATGCTGAATAATTTGAGACTAATTTGACTGTCTAAGACATCCAGTCGAATTAATTGCAAATATGTACTACGTGGTTGCTGCCCATGGTCGTAGAAAATAACAAAGTTAACTTCATAATATTCGATTTTTCTCAGACTGTATGATAGTAGGTGTGGGTGGAGAAAGGGTCGGTAAGTCAATTGTGTGTGGGCAAGCGTATCTATATGACCATCGCTGATAAACGCAGATGGCGTGGGTGTTGTGAAAACAATATTTCAAAATGAGCCTATATATACTTTTACGATTGTGAAATTAATTAATGTATAGATCAATCACATCGAATAGTATAATTATACGATACTCTATTTAATTAGATTTGATTTATTTAATTCTGTGTTTAAGTCTTAAAAGAAACAAGTTCAAAATGAATTTCCTTGAATATGCTGCAATTTTAAGCATCTTGGCCTGTGCTATTGTCCATTTTTCGGCTGCTATATCTCGCCTAAATTTCTCGGACTATTGTGCTGGTAGGCACGTCATTTCTACAGAGGCGGTCATCGTACAGTATCGTACACCCGACAAGTACGCACGTTACGCAGTAAGCTCTATATATTGCAATGTCGCCTTCGAAACTAACGTAGAATCTGACGATATAATGTTTCTGGTAAAGTCTTTATCGTTTAAGTTCGAATTTAGCACGTGCACAGATAATTTTGTTGATATTCAAGATGGTGGCTTTGCAGGAAGAATTATGGAAACGTTCTGTGGAACATCTTTTGCATCAGGTCTTACGTACGCAACGAGCAAGCGCTGGCTGACTGTGAGATACTCCACCTCTGATGTAGAAAACGTAAATTCTTTCCAGTTTTTAGTCACAAAATATACCGACGGTGTCTGTGATTCTGACTCTCAGTTTAAGTGTGACAATGGTCGGTGCATCGCGAGAAGCCTTATGTGCGACCAATATGATAACTGCGGAGACGATTCCGACGAAATACGAGGGTGTGTCAAGTCCGACAACTCTGGTCTCACTCCCCCTGTCATCGCGTGTGTTATTCTGGTTACAGTGGCGCTGTCTGTATCATGCGTGGCGCTCGTGATTGGTTTTCTCTTAGTTCGTCGAATCAGAGCAACATCTGCACGGTCAGAAACACAACACGTAGCGTATGGAAGCATACCATCTAACAATCCGGCCTATGCAGAAACCCCACTACCGCCGCCATCTTATGGGTGGGCAGACATTGGTAACGCCAATATGACTAACTCTGGTACTAAGGAAACAAATCAGCAAGCACACGAATTTCACAACGGGCGTGCATAAATAAACAAGTGGAACAATTCAAAGATGGGCTGCGTCTAGACGCTAGCATTGGGAACCAGCAAATAAACGCCTTAAATATTGCAACACACATTCAAAGATGGGCTGCCAAACTTGTTCACGCGTCGCTAACCGTGATGATCGCGGTGGTCGCGTGGAGTAGCGTTTATATTTTGTAATAAATATTGTAACTTGCAAATTATCTATTTTTTATTAAAAGAAAAATCTTATTTTCCTGATTTTTCGGATTTTCACGACATTTCGGATTTTCTCCACTAAATTTTTGAGACCTATTGTACGGTTGTAACCAGACTTGGGGTGAAATTTAAGCCCAGCCAGTAGTTTCCGTGATATCCAGCGATCAGCCATTATCCCTACGCTCACACACGCGCGCAATACATTTATCTCGCTCCCCCCTATAATTTCAGCTCAGGGGCGTTGTTTTTTCTGATTCAATTTTGGATTTACCTTGACTTTGTTCCTTTCAGTTCTAATTTTCTGTTTAGCTGCTACCCCATTTGGGTTTCACTAGACTTCATATATAGCTTTATTACTGCATTCAGAATTTCAAATCAATGCTGCAATGCATTTATCACATGCCTCCCTATATTTCCCGCCTATTGACTATTATTTCTAGTTAAGTTCTGCGTTAGTTTGACTTAGTCCATAGAGTAAAGCTTTTCCCGTTTAACTCTGCTACAGCTAAACTACTAAGCTTCAGGTAACCAGACGTCACATAGGTCTATAGCTTTCTTATTGCATTTAACTCCAATAAGGTAATGCATTTTAGTTAACCTTCTACCAACAATCGTCATACGCATACGGATATAAAACAGGCGAGCTGCGGAGTTGTACCGTAATCGCATTTCTGGTGTAAATTCACCACGGGAATTTACAGAACACCTTTCTCGTTTTTCTGCAAATGGGCATTTCTCAAAACCACTGCAGAGGTTGGGCCAGCTTGGGCATTAAAACCTTAAAGGTCAAGAAAATCTAATGTTTTGCGTAATCAGTGTCTATTTGTACACCAAGAGAAGGCTTTTTAAAAGTTTTACTACGGGAAATAATTCAGGTGTCAGCGTTTCAATGATACTCTTCTCTTAGTCTGCAAATGGACATTCCTCAAGGCCACTTAAATTGTTACGCTGTTGACCGATGTGTTAACCCAGTGGAGGGTTTGGCGTGCGGTTGGGTGTGGTAGTGTGAGTGGACGTTGGATTTCTCACATAGTCAATTGAGGAAGCTAGTTTCTCAGTCAATCATATAACGCCATAATCAACTACGTAACTTGTAAGCTGACGTCATATTCAATTACGTCATGACTGACTCGATGTACTCTGTCTTAAGCGCTTAATAGTCCGTCAAGCTGTACAAATTATATGTCTTTACTATTTAATAAACCTTCTGTTGAATATTTTGAAACTAATTTGACTGGGCGCTGTTGCTGCCATAGGCAGCAACAACACCCATGTCAAATTAGTTTCAAAATATTCAACAAATTACCTGTATAGTTTTCTTGAAATTGAAGTTCAGAGAGTGCTGGAATCGATCGCTCTCAACACGGGCTATGAGTAGGTGGAGCTTAGCTATAGCGATGGGCCGAGCATAGCTAAAACTAGATCCCTCTATTCATGCTTGCTCCTCTGGATATGTGGATGGATATTTTACAATCTGGGCAGTCTGATATATCGCCCAGAGCCCGATTGGAGTCCAATGGTCCTATCCCTGAGACTTAGCTCTGGCTCGTGTCGCGTTGTTCTTTTTGTTTATTAGGTGCATCGTATAAGCCTACATTTACTGTTTTCTGTATGAGAAAAGACTGACTAAAGCACAGTATGCTCTAGTCAAATTGCAAATCTAACAGCATAAAATAAAATTGCAGAGGCAAGCCTGGCTACACCAGCCACTTATGTTTAAAGACATAGGGGTGGATCCTTTACTTAACAGGAGAACTCGGTTCACGCCCAACTATTTTGCTGTCTTGGAAACATGGGCAATCTCCTTTTGTCCTCACCTCTTTCCCGTCAGGAGTCTGAGTTTAAAAAATGGGGCGGGTAGCCGTAATGGCGCAATAGACAAAAAAATAAACGAGCCTAGATATTGCTTGAATGGGGCAGAATTTAGGGACGCGTTATAGTCGAGTCCAATACCGTCTTAGACTGAAGAAAACAGACAGGGCTGCAGTCTAAAAATAGAGGCGTAGCTTCTACGAGAATACACCTGTAATGTATTGACCGGCCATATTGCGTTATCACAACGACTAAACCGTTACACAGACTCCACTTCGGCGACCAGACATATCGCGGCCTAGTCCATCTCCGTAGCGGATTGTACTATGGATCGTGTTGATTTTGGTATCATCTTAACCTCAGTATCACTAGATTAATACAGACATTAAAATGGACTTAATCCACCCAGTGGTTCGTGTGATATCAATATCCACGCAACGTCAGTAAAGGTAGACGTGCGACAGATTTGAATTTTACGACGATTTCAGAGGGACTATTTTTCTGTCATACAGACTACTATAGGCTTTATATCATCTCGTTTTACGTGAATTAATATTGTCTGGTATGAGGAGAGTAGCGCTCGTGTCGTTTTAAGTTTCAATTCTTTCTACCACCATACTCTGGTGGAAATCACTACGCCAATGGCTACTCAATGCATACGAGATACTTTTCTCGATCTCGAATCGAAGAAGATCTCGCGAGATACAAATGACCGGGCTGTCATCTTTACTGTTATGCGAATAGGTGAATAAAGTTGGAAATCAAGTCCATCAAAGAAGGACTTAAAGGTTATTCGTGAAAAATTCGTCAAGCTTTTTACTGTGCCGGATCGTTGAATTTGTGGGTGAGATAATCGCAGATACATGGGCGCAATCTCTCCCAAGCATGTACCGGTTGAACGATGCCACCCATAAGTAGAGCAGCGTGTTTCCATAGCATTTGAGTATGTCACCAAGCCCGCACCTGGTGTCACCTAAAAGTGTGTTGAACAAGGAGTTTGTACGCCGTGGAAAATAGATTAGTGACTGCGATCGTCACAAACAAGGTGTCCCCAGAACTATGTCTATTTGCATGGTAGCAGTGGACTAGCAGAACACGTCTGTGTTCCTCGTGAAGAAAAGGTTGTAGTATTTATTGTAAATGCTGGAGCGGATTGTAATAGGGGCGGAGGAACATTTGCCCTAGCCCCAAATCTTGGCCAGCCCTACCCATAATATTTATATCAAAAGGAAATTGAATGAATAATATGTTTTACACAGTTATTCTTTATGCAAACGAAAATAGCCGTGGCTCTATATTTGAGCTGCTTCTCCGATCCACCCATCATGTGACGTCATAATCAACTACGTGATGTGTAGAATGACATCATAATGAATGACGTCGATAAGTACGCCACGAACGCAGATTTGAAGACGGTCTGTGCGTTGTTGTACAAATTGTATGTCTTTACTATTTAATAAATATTCTATTGAATATTTTGAAACTAATTTGACTGGGCGCTGTTGCTGTCATAGGCAGCAGCATCGCCCAGTCAAATTAGTTACAAAATATTCAACAGCTTCCTTGTATAGCTTTCAGGAAATCAATAGTTAGGGCATTCGGGGATCGATCAATCCCAACACGGTGAGGTGTGGGTGGAGCTTAGCTAGTGATGGGCGGGACATAGCTAAAAATGGAAAGGTCCATTGCCAGGACACTGTTTTACTTATTCAAATGCTATTTGATCATTCGCCATCATTTTCACGCCACTTTTGATTTACCTTAAACCCGTTTTCCCCCAAATAGTGGACCTGGCAGATATTTTGGGTCATACTGAAGAGATCAAAGTAAACATATGGTTATTAAGAAAAAGATACAATAGTCCTTGTCAAAGCCGGGAGGGATCCGATCTGCCACTTAAATATCTGACGTCATAATTAAATACGTCACTAATTGTTATCTGAAATCACAACCAAGATGGCGTTGTTCCGTCACGGAGGTAACGAAGGTTCGACACGACGACGTCTCAAGTGTATGTCTTTGATGAATTTGTGGTCTATGGTGTTTTGACTTTTCATCAGAGCCAAGCTGGGTTTCCGCTGTGGCGGCCAAGAGCATATAATAAGGTTACATTTACACCTATTTCACGGTCATTTTGGGACCAAAATATGGATATTTCAAAAGCGAAGCCAAAACAACGATGCCACCATTGACAGAGGGCACAGATGTTCATTCATAGCCCCGAGACGGAGCATGAGCTAGCTGCAGGATGACACGCATAGTGTCACACCACGGATACACAGCTGAAGCGCTGACGCATCGAATGACTTGTTGGAAAGCAGAGTCGGTGTTTAGGAGGAGTTTCCCAATCCATGTCAGTTTTGGCCAGCTATTTATTGGCAAAGGAGAATAGCTCATTTTTGTTTTCCACATTTTCCTCGTACGATTGTCAATCATTTTTGGAGATGGGAGTGCAGCCGTCGCCATCTGGCTGACTGGTTATAGTTGAGTATACCTACTTGACCCACGCCGCTGGTGTGTCATTGATTGCGAGCTGTGTTCATCGTAGCCGTCCAGGACTGCATGGACACGTTCAACCGTGGTAGTCATCTGAGCTTTCAGGAAAGCTGCAATGTGTAGGTTTACACACTCAGCTAATGTCGATGCTCTTGTCGGATGGCTCATGCAATGTCAAGCATTTGAACTGTCGCTTGTATGGGTGGATTGACGCGGCTGTTTGGCACGTTGACAATATTTGTTCTGGTGTCATCTCTATGTGAAATTCGGTCTGATAAAGGAGGCTCTCTTTGGTTCTCAAATTTCAAGAATTCGGCCATATCCGCGTCCGGGCATGAGCGAAGACAAAGGCAGACGAGCACGGTATTTTGTATCCCGATATTGCTTCGATTCTTTAGGGAGTCAGGGTGGTTGGCGAAAGCGAACATGTTGTTTTTCTCGGGAAGTGGACCCGTGGCGTTATCTAGCCACGTCCACCCGTATTTTTGGTGAGGGACTTGGCCAGCCTCATGGATTTGGGAGAGAACAAGGCTACCTTGTGCTCCATGACATCACCAATCCAGAGCGGCAAACTCGTTACCTGTCGCTGACATGAACCAGCAACTAGCGGATGCAGTTGGGGTGATCCAGAACAAAGAACCAACCACAGCGCCCATCACGCACCTAGATGTAGAGAATGAAGAAGTCGGCCTCTATCAATGAGAGCACAAAACCACACACCAATAGCTAAAGTTCGATCATTGTAGACCAATATTTAAACATTGGAACATCAGCAGATTGACTTTTGTTCGACATCTCAAACAACTGAGGAGGCCCCTGTAAATTGGACGTGTACTGTGAGTATATAATGAGAGAGAGCGAGAGAGAGAGAGAGAGAGAGAGAGAGAGAGAGAGAGAGAGAGAGAGAGAGAGAGAGAAAGAGAGAGAGGGGGGAGGGAGGGAGGGAGGGGGAGGGAACGGGTTGGGAGAGAGAGAAAGAGAGAGAGAAGGGAGCTAGAAAGGGGGAGGGAAATGGAGGGATGGAGAGAGAGAGAGAGAGAGAGAGAGAGAGAGAGAGAGAGAGAGAGAGAGAGAGAGAGAGAGGCACACGAGTGAATCTTGAATAGGATGCCAACTACGCTTGAGGTGTTGACCATTGAGAGCAGATAGAACACGGCCTGAGATGATGTCTGCCTGAGTTAGAACAGACCGTCCTAGCATCTTGCAGCTGATCAGCAGGATGTCAGGGACGTACCATTGCAGCTGTTTGCCTATGATGTAGAGAGGTTAATCGCACCAAGGATGGGGCTCTGACTGGCGTTGATGTATGTTCCTTGACTCAATCCATCGTTTACTGTATCATAGATGGAGAGGCAACCATATCTTGAAATAAGGGGAGGATATCGATCTCTTCCCATGGCTTTATAGATGCATCATCTATGAGCTGTGAGTTGACACCCGCCCATGTGACAACATCCCTTTTCTCTAGCTCACCCTAGTCCAACACTCACGCAGCATGTGATACCCACGCATCGTCTTTTGCTTTAGAACCGTAGACTTAACGGTGGACTCATTGGTCAGACCTTTCTTCACCAATTCTGCTCACGAAAATGTCGTCGGTTTTTATTCCAACAGGAGGGACAATCACGTATCTATCACGTAAATTGGGTTTTGACGCGTTAGTGTTCAAGTTTGAGCGCCGGTCGACGAACACCAGAGTTATCTTGTGAGGGATGATTAGTCGCAATTGTGCATGTCCCATGGAAATCTCCACATGACAAGTTGCCTGTTTTATTGCTGTGCATGTTATCTACGTCATGTATGGTGAAGACAGAATGGGCACATACGTAGATAGAACCACCACATCCTCATTCCGCCGCATACAGTTCCCACGAGCACCCTGAATTTTGACTGCCATCAGGAGAGAAAGCGCGAGTCTATGAAAGTTCTCTACTTGCTGCTTGAATCTGCTGTCTATATGCAGTGTTGTACCATGGTAGAGCATAAATGGTGTATCACGCTCCTTACTATGGCAGCTTATGGCATTATCTGACGAAGATGCATACCGTACTTGACAGCGTTGAATATCAGGAGTTTGGAAAGATTGCGCAAGATCTTTTCCCTAGTACCAAAGGAAACATCACTGTTAGATTGAACTGATATATATATTGCACTTAGGACCCGAAAGAACAAAACTGACGAAACTTGACACTGTTTGGATAATAGGATAATCCCATAACGCTATGCATATTGATCTTATGGGAAAAAACATGTATTTTTGGCCAAAATGACATTGAATGCGACGCGACAATGTCCTATAATCGACCATAATTTGTATAATAACACCGGAAATGGAGTCTGCATATGCTAAGAAGTCGTCTCATTTATCATGCTAGTGCTTTTGGTTCTCTAGTTATTGTACCGCCTTCCTCCAGACTGCGGCCATCTTGATTTTATCAAATATGGCCACCACAGGGGAGCACAGCGTCGACCCCGCAGAAATATGAACGGTCATGGGCATCTCTAACGGTGGTCCACAATGGTGCTTTTGGGTCAATGTGAACACTTATGGTGATTTTGGAGGGTAAGCCCCATGACCATAACAAGATCTATTTGATTTGAAATAAGCATATTTTATTGTAACATATGCGATCACAATGGGATCCAGCATAGGTTCTTATAACCTAGAGTCGCCCTTTCTCTACAGAATTATTATAGGCAGCTAATATATAAATATACTTGACCTCTTGCCAAACGACTTATTCTCCTGCTTGATACCTCCAGCTGGCTTTCACCCATAGCCATCATAGAATGGTCACGTTCTATGGAAGATTTCACTTCTTCCATCCGTGTTAACCCTTACCACTCTGATGTCAAAATTCTAACTTATCAAATTTAATTAAAAGAGGAAACGGAGTTAATTTTTCAACAAATTTGGTAGATGTTGCTGTAACTTGTTTTTGTATGATTAGCCGACTGACCCGATGCGCAATAATTCTATTTTTACCCGCGCTTGTGACCGGCAATGTTAACCATTGCATTCTTGTGTCAAAATCCCCCACCATAAAATGTTACTTATATTAACTAACTCTTTTTCGGTGAGGTTTTGTCAAGACAATTTACAAAAACATTATTTTCGTAAATTTACCACTAGAATGTACAACCATAGCTTTCAGTCGGTTTGCAAATGGATATTTTTCAAGATCACTGCAGAGGCCGTTTTTGCCGGCTTGACCATTAAAGGGTTCATGGTCAGAAAATTCCAAATCTTTGTTTAATCAGTGTCCATTTGTAGACCAAGAGAAGACCCTTTTAAATTGATCGCTGGAATGACTTGTTAGCGTTATCGAGTCAGTCATTCCAGCGGTAGATTTGGAAAAAAGTCTTCTCTGAGATTGGCATTCATAAATACCACTGTATAGGGCGTTTTTCCCGACTTGACC
Source organism: Chaetoderma sp. LZ-2023a (assembly GCA_034401795.1). Taxonomy (NCBI): domain Eukaryota; kingdom Metazoa; phylum Mollusca; class Caudofoveata; order Chaetodermatida; family Chaetodermatidae; genus Chaetoderma; species Chaetoderma sp. LZ-2023a. Next base: position 54,579,721 of record CM067375.1, read on the forward strand.
ACTAAAGCGTTATATTGACACACGATCACTCAATTGAGGGGTCCAGTTTATCCATCAATCATATGACGTCATAGGCCTACTCAACTACTTAACATGTATGATGAGGTCATGATCAATTAAGTCACGAACGCTTAATTAATGAGGGACTACGCGTTGTTGTAAGAATTGTATGTCTTTACTATTTAATAAATACGCTGTTGAATATTTTGAAACTAATTTGACTAGACGTTGTTGCTGCCTATGCACCAATTCACATTAGTTTCAAAATATACGACAGCTTACCTGTACAGGTTTCTGGAAATTGATAGTCAGTGAGTTCGCGGATTGATTGAGCCCGACACGAGCGAGTTGTGGGTGGAGCTTAGCTTTAAGATGGGCGGAGCCTAGCTAAACCTCGCTTCCTCCATTATAGTGTTATTATTTCTCTCTTTTCAGGTTCTAGAACGCCAAAGTCAACACCCACCGTGACAACATCAACACCGGTTATGGTAACATCAACGTCCACTATGGAAATATACATCGCGGCAACACCAACACCAACTCCTTCTATGGCTTTAGGCACATCTAATATGGCCACTCCGACATCCACTATATCAATGTCATCGACCATTATGCTAACCCCAACCGCCACTATGTCAAGGTCAACCACCACTATGTCAATCTCAGCGTACTATACACGGGTATACGCTATATCGAGCTCAACATTCATTATGCCAACTCCAACGTCCACTATGGCAAGATCAACGTCCACTATGACAAGATCAACACCCAATATGGCAGGATCAACGTCCATTATGGCAACATCAATATCCATTATACCCACAGCAACAGCCATTATTGCAACACCAACATCCACAATGGCAACACCAATAGTCATTTCTGCAACACCAACATTAACTTTGGCAACATCGGTGTCGGATATCTTTTCAAGAAATACCACCGTTAGCGCTGCGCCAATTAGTAAGAACAATTGTGTGTGCTTCATGCTATAAGCGGGATTAACCCTTTCTCTACAGTGCTCTTGAGGAATGCCCATTTGTAGTCCAAGAGATAACCATTTCTGAAAATTTACCGCTAGAATGGCTGGCTCGGTAACCGAGCCAGTCATTCCAGTGGTAAATTTTCAAAAATAGTTTTCTCCTCGCCTGCAAATGGGCATTCAATATGCAAATATTTTAATTTTCTCGGCCAAATTTAGCCACTAAAGAGTGAAGCATTTCCCACTATAATAACATTTAGTTTCATAACTGCACGAAGAAACACTGTTGTTAATTTTGAAAATGACGTTGCTGAAAGCTGGCTTTCATTTCCGTCATTCTAAAAATAAAACTTTGTTTATTATAGAATAATTAGTGTAGTGTATGAATTCATTCCAGAAATGCTTAAATAATGTAAATAAATACAACAATGCAGAGTTTTATCGATATAATAACGTCATTCGGGGACTTAATGAATGAATCCAGTTTATCGATCAATCATATGACGTCATAATCAACATCGTCGCATGTAGGTTGATGTCATAATCAATTACGGTGGCCCTGTAGGTGGGGCTTAGAACACACCTTCCGTATCCTCCGCGTGTCGTAAGAGGCAACTAAATGAGGTAAGGGTGAGTTAACCCTGACAGAAACCTCGAGTGCTGAAGACGGAGGTTCCAGGCCGCACGGCGCACTCTAATAAACCATGGATCCACGCACTTAACGCTTATGATCATGTCGATAGTCACTTACAGGACTGGCGGTTTGATCAGTGAACGAAAGGAAGAAAGAATCAATTACGGCATGAATGGCGCAAATAATTCTGTCATAAACGCTTATTAATAGTCCGTCCAGTTATAAGAATTGTATGTCTTTACTACGTAACAAACATGTTGTTGAATATTTTGAAACTAATTTGACGTGGTGACATGAAGCGACAGCAAGTTAAATTAGTTTCAAAAAATTCAAAAGCTTAACTGCACAGTTTTCTGGAAATTGAGATTCATGGAGTCAGGCAGGTGGTCCCTTAATACAACTTATTTGCTGTGGTAAAAATCTTTGGTGGGGTGGGGGCGGGGCAAATACTTGTGATCTTAGAGAACCGTCATTTCGGCCACCAAATCTAGCATCTGCTCTAGAAGGTGTTTTTGTATAATAACTTTTCTCCTTAGATTAACCTTCTGGGCGCGTGATATTTCGGGGAATGGATGAATCCAGGTTTAGCTATGTCCAGCCCATTTTCGAGCTAACCTCTACCCACGATGTGCCCATGTTGGGCTCGATCGATCAAATATACCTTCTTGAGCAGATAGTTGATTTGGTGGCCGAAATGGCGGTTCTCTAAGATCACAAGTATTTGCAACCAACCACCACCCCACCGCCCTCCACCCCCACCCCAACCCCCAACCCCAAAGATTTTAGCCACAGCAAATACGTATTAAGTGACCCCCTATCTTTAGTGGCCACTTGTTGATGGTCCATACAGTAGCCGTTAGTGACAGGATTGACTGTGCACTACAATTGAAATCTGGCCGATAATCCAGCGATGAAAAGGGTAATCATCTTGATGGTATAAACCAAGTTGTCTCCCTTGATAAAGATGTTAGATTATTATAAATACATTTTTAAATGATACACATTTTCATGCGATGTAGCGGTCCCGGTATATTGCTACTATATAATGATGATTGCCGTCCGCCCGTCCGTCCGTCTGTCTTTCTGTCTGTCTGTTTATCATGAGATCTGTATGTCTGTATATGTGTCTGTCTATCTGTCTGTGTGACTGTCTGTATTAATAACTGCATATCTGTCGGCCATTTGGTCGGTCAGTCGGTCAGTCTGTCGGTCGATCTGCGTATCTGTATATTTGTCTGTAACTTGCAAGTCGCTTAGCTATTAAGCAGTTAAACCAGAATTGCATAATCAAAGGGCCGTTTACAACATAATACTCAGTCTGTTATGTTTCGAAACTAATTTGTCTCGTAGCTAAGCTGCTACCCATGGCAAACCACAGGGTCTGGTAAATTGGTTTTAAAATATTCGTCAGGTTACATGTAAATTGTAAAAAGTGCAATACATTTTTATATAAAAAGTTACCTTTTGCCACATGCCAAGCATCTAGCGATTGTTTGATCTCTGGTTTCTGCTCCCGTATTTATATACTTTCGTATGGATACATGCCGGTCGGTTTTGAGTTCCTTTATTACAAGGCCATGACCGTCCATATACTTTAGCGCTCTGACCAAACCTTCTTTCTCCATGGCATTGCTGCTTGTAACTTCAGTAACCTAGTGAAGCCATAATAGAATGATACTCAAGCAAGTCATTTGAAAAAAATATTACCATTTTAACATTGCTGTTGGAAGGTGATCTGAGACAGATGTATTATATGTATTATAACATCTTCCTAGTTTTAACCGGAAGGTGCGGAAGCCCTATAGTAGTCACCGCGTCTGTCTGTCCGTTCATCTGTCCGTCCACAATATGTCGTCAACAGCATAGCGTACAGAACCGCTTCAGATATTTTAATGAAACTTATAGTATGCCTCAATTATGATACACAGATGTGCCTTCTGAAGAGTTCATCTATATAGGTCCAATATTTTGTTTGAAAATAGGCTTTTTAATGCAAAACTCGCGATTTTTGTCAATATTCTCGTAAACGGCATATCATATGGAATCGCTTAAAGTAATTTAATGAAACTTAGCAGGTAGCTTCTTTATGATGGGTAGACGTGCTTTTTGAAGGATTCACCTTTATAGGTCCAAGATTTTTGGTGAGAGTGGACGTTTTAATGCGAAAGCTTACAATTTTGGTCAATGTCCTGGGGGGTTTTCAATTTTATTTTATTTTTTTATTTATTTATTTTAATAATATGAAGGCTTTGAATAAAACTGCTCCCTATTCCGTAGATAAAGGTATTTCCAGTGCTTGGGGGTAGGGGTGGGGGAGCCCTCTAAATATATAGAGGTACAATGGATACACGTAGTATTTGTTTCTACCTTCGCATTGTAAGACGGCGAAATGTATTCACATTTGTGGGAGTTATGTCCCCTGCTAAAACTAAACTCGGTATATGGATACATCTACAATGTCACTACGGAGTATGCAGTCGGGGAGAATACATCAGTTTACTGATATGCCTTGTTTGTAATTGCCGTTACAAGTTCTATGTGAAGCACCGTGTTCATAGTCGTCTCCAACAAGGTATATGAACCATATTTGGCACTATGGCCTGGCCTGTCACAACGACCATCACCCGCTAAAACAAGCTGTTGGCCAGCAGCCCGAATATCATCGATTCCCTGCATGTTCTCGATCTCCAACAGTTTTTCAACAGCTGGCAATAAATACATTCGTTGATGATTATAGTATGTCTGTGCGGTTATCACAGGAATGTTCATATGCTTTAGCATGCGTAGTGTTTTGGAGACGCACACACCAGAAAATAACATACCCGCGGACAGCATAAGATTACCAGCCGGAACATTACGAATATATGGCTGACTCGCAATATCGTCTGAAATCACATGAATGGCATTTCTGTGTCACCTCAATTAACGTGCCAAAAATTGATCGAATTACAGCTCTGCATTCTGCGAAGCACCGAGGGCAATGACTAAAGAGAGTCAGCAGAGCAGCTTCATAGACCATGAAGACTCTCTGCTTGTGTGGCAATTGGTCTGTTTGTGATTCCCTGCAATAAAGTTCAAATATCCAACTTCAGCAGCTTTTAGCAATTACATCCCTTCAACATTGTTTACCACTATCATCACCAGATGTGTGTAAATCATACATCTTATGTTATACTATGTATATGAGTGAAGAATGTTGGGCTTAAAATCTAAGAAATGCATGCACATTGGTTGTAAAACTGATATAAATAATGCAATGCATGAATCCGCCTTATATAGGTATGCCATTTCTAACTATGCTCCTTCCATGCTTTGTGTGTGTTTGGATCGATTTATATACTTTGAATCCTGAATTCTCAGAATCCCAATTTCATCATAAATATACAGCTAACCTATTGAATACTTTGAAACTAATTTGGCCCGGGGCTGTTGCTGCATATGTCATTGCAGCTTGTCATTTCACAAACAGCACAACATAATATATATCCCCACGTTTTAAAAAAATGTAGGGGATATTGTAATCGACTCCATCCATCTATCCATCTGTCTGTCCGTCCGTCCGTCCGTCACGCTATCTCCTCCCAAACCTTTGGGTGGAATTCAAACAAATTTGGTATGTGGGTTACCCATATGATTCCGCTTTGCAACACCATATTTAAATTGGGCTCTACCCCCAGGGGGATGGGGCAAGCATCAAAAGGTCAAATCGCTTGTAACGCAACTCCTCTTAAACCGTTAGGCGGAACACAACCAGATTTGATATGTGAGTTACCCATATGATTGCGGAGTGTAAGTGGCCATTTACATTTGGATCAGCCCCCGGGGTGGGTTGTGGATAGGTAAAAGGTTCAAAGCGGTGAACGTGGGGATTTGCGATGACGTGTCCTCGACCCATCAATCTAGTTAGTAAATGGTAAGGTCATACAATTCGTACACGGGATTCAATGTTCACAACAGAAGTATAGACGCCGTTCATTATTCATTTTTTATTGTGGCATCAGCCTACATATGGCGTAATTGATTATGACATCACCATGACTGACAGATCGGATGTATCCATTGTGTCACTGAGACATATTACGAGATAAGTTGCATGTTCGTTCAAACGATCTTGGATTTTGGTCAATTTTTAAAGTCATGTATCTCCTGTATGTCCTCAATCATGCCAATTGTATCACCATCATGGTCAGACTCTGGAACAATTGGTGCATGTGGTATAGGTGTTTCAGTGCTGGTGCACTCAGTATGTCAAATTGGACACCAACGGACTCGACTGATGGAGGCTTGGTATTATTACCTAGTGACACAAATACATTCATTAGCTCAACACTTACAACATTTATGAAAGTGAGTAATTGTTTTGCTGGAACAAATAACAGTTCATTAACATTTTCTTTTATCAACTTATCAGCAACCAGTTTGCAAATAAAGGTCTAGAATAGATAATTTCTGATTTACATGTTGATGCTCTTATTTGGTGCCATAGTTTTTACATTTTGCATCAGCATCTCTAAAATCACACTAATTGTATTTCAAACTAGAGTTTAGTGACGCAGTGCATCATCCCACCTTCTGCTGAAATCCTGCAATTAATCTTGAAGTGTTGACCTACTTTTATAACTTATCTCGTAACATGTTCCAGTGACACAATGGATGAATCCGATCTGTCAGTCATAATGATGTCATAGTCAATTACGCCATATGTAGACTGACGTCACAATCAAAAATGCATAATGAACGGCGCCTCTACCTCACATTGAATCAAATGTACGAATTGTATGTCTTTACCGTTTAATACATATTCTGTTGCGCTGTTTGTGAAATGACAAGCAGCAATGCTATCACAATAAAAACTTAGTTGATACTAGTAGAGTAGCGTGCATCCATACACCAAGATTGGTTAATGTAGATAAAAAAAACCTCATAAAGCTAAAGGCCAGAGATTTTTCTATCGTACCCAGTGAACCGTGAAAAGTAGGTCAAATTGACCTACTTTTGATACATGAAAAACATGTATGTTACAATGCATATATACACCAAGGTTGATTACTGTATACCAACAGCTCTTGGTTCTACACTACGGATAAGAATAATCTATAATGTTCAGTGAACCGTGAAATGTAGGTCACGCTAATCTACTTTTGTTACATGAAGCACATTAGGGCCCTGATGCATCCACATACCAAGTTTGGTTCTCACGCATGGACAACGCTATTACTATATACCGACTGAGTTAAGACTGTAACTATTTTTAACTGAATTTGCATGGAAACTGTCGCTGCCATGTTTTCAGACATTTTATATTCTTAATCTTTCACATGTGATGACTTTTACACAAGTAGAACTTAAATGATCAGGCCACACGCCTTGATTCAGCTTTTTGTCCCCCAAATTGAGAGCCTATGTGTAACCTCCCACCCTTGCTACATGCAGCAAAAATCAGTTGTGTCTTGTGTTTCCTAACCCACACGGGACCACCAATGCACGCACGCACGCACGCGCACACACGTTACCCATGCCTCTATATGTTGGCCTCGTTTGGATCTTCTTGTGGCACATTACTGGCATTGAAATGCATGCTGGTTCTTCGGGTGGCACAATCTCCTCTGCTAAATCCTCTGCTAAATCCTCTGCTAAATCCTTGGCATACGTCACTTGAATTTCTTGCATTACCTAAATAGGAAAGTCTTTGTTGTAGTGATTGGGACATGTAGGATAACAGCCATCATCATATTTGCTATCAAATTATTTTCTATCCATCTAATCACGGGTATTGATTTGTCTCGATAAGTCCGGAGGTGGTGGTGTGTGGGAGGGGGAGGGGGTGGGGCGGGTGTCTGGCTACTTTCACATGACTTCTGCGTTTCTGGAGGTGAAATGAATCAACATCCAGTCGGCGGCAGTTATATTATTATAATTTTTATCCATTTCACTATTGTTTCTTTTTCTACAAAACTTCTTTTACTTTTTATTTTTTGTTGCGACAGCAGTGGAACTGTCAGTATAGTGTGCGTGCGTGTGTGCGTGTGTGCGTGGGTGCGCGCGTGCGTGCATTGACACAGCCCGCTCCAAACCACAATCCTATGCGCATAAGTGTGTCGTCCGTCTCACTGGCATCCATGTATTCTCGCCATGAATTTTTTTGAAAATTTGTCTCTGAAAATCCATCTTATATATTTTAAGTGAGCAGAAATAGGTTTATTGTGCTTGTAAGTTATACATAATTATCCTTTACATGATCGATTATTACTATCTTTCTCTCGCACTGGAAAGTGGGAGTGAGATGATTCTATAACCCTGATGGACATTTGCCTGCTTCATCCTTTTTTATTACGAGTGTAATCCAAACTGTCTAGTACGACCTTATGCTTTATATGGGAAGTTATGTTTTGATAAACATACCCGCATTCGTTCTCGTTTCTGGAAAGCTGGCTTCGTATATGTTATATTGGCGAAACTCCGGCGACGGGAATTTCAACAAAATCTCCGTTGCTAGGCGACTTGTTCTTGTCAATATGACAGTTGAGTTTTCGCTTTTTCGTCATAATACTTGGGACAGAGTCCGAACATAACACCGGCATTGCCTTGTATCAAAACCCTACACGTATTTCTGTTGGTTGCCTATACTGAGACTGTAAGAAATGCTTAGAGCATACAACACTATAGTCAGATCACAGGCATTTGAAGTTTACCCTCCTTTTTCATATTATTAGCATATTTCATATTACTACCATATATATAGTATACATATAGTAGTAATATGGAATATGCTAATAATATGAAATAGGAGGGTAAACTTCAAATGCTTGTGATAAGATGGACCCGATGACCCCATGCTTCGCCTGTGTTGGGATCGATCGACCCCTAAAATCTCGAACTATCAATTTCGAGAAAACTATACAGGTAGGTTGTTGAATATTTTGAAACTAATTTAACTGGGTGCTGTTGCTGCCTATGACGGACTAAGATGGGTCATTCATGATATAATTCATTAAGATGTCAGCCTACATGTGACGGAGTTTATTACGACATAGATAAACTTGATTAATCTATTGTCGCTTCTTTCAAGTGCCGTGGTTGTGCACTTAATATCAAATCTCACTTAATGGAGGGATGTGGTATGCCACTCTAGTATACTTTGAAATTAAATTTCCTGAAAGCAGTTGTTGTCTAATATTTAACGTCCAAACATGTTTTTAAAGAAAGATTAGTCGTCCTAAGATTTTTTAGCAAAGGAAACATGGAAGAAGGTCATTTCTGATTTCCTATAGGCCTATGTGAACAACAAGAATACCGTGTTTCATGCGGGCACCAGAAGTCAAATGTTGAAGACATTTCGGACAATGTATGCTAGCCTTTAATAGGCTTAATCTATCACTCAATTCACCTTTCCAGAGTATCCATCCATCATCTGACATCGTAAGACGTCATAATCAGCTCAGCGCGTGTATGATGACGTCACAATCATTACGCCACAAAGGGTTCCATATAGACCCTCATGAAATCTCAGTCCGACACGTATAAATTGTGTCTTTGTAATTCTTTGCTTTTTAATAAAAATGCTGTTGAATATTTTGAAACTAATTTGACTGGGCGCTGTTGCAGCAACCAGTTAAATTCGTTTCAAAATATTCAACAGCTTACCTGTGTAGTTTTTTGGAAATTGATAGTCAGGGTGTTCAGAGATCGATCAATCCCATCACGAGCGAGGTGTGGGTGGAGCTTAGCTAGAGATGGGCGGGGCATAACTAAAACCGGAAAGGTCCATTATCTAACAGCATAATCAAATACGTCAAATCTTAGCTGACGTCAAAGTCATAATGACGTACCTCTGTCACGAAAATCGAAGGTCCCCCACAAATTGTGTACGTAGTGTGTCTTTGATAAATTTACAAACAAGGACAAATATGATTCAACACAAGTAGGGACACTAGCATTTAGTGACCACTATCCAGTCTTCACAGTACGCAACAGTAAAGTTTCCAAGAATCAAAATGTACATCAAATTATTATGTATCGCAGCATTAAGCACTTTGACGAGAATAAGTTTGTCCAACATCTTCGAGCATATGACTGGAGTTTTGTGGATGAATTAAATAACCCTGATCAGGCTCTTGAAAAATGGCAGAAAATATTCACAAATATACTAAACAAGCAGGCACCCATCATTGAACGGAGAGTTAAAGGATTTTGTCAACCAGGATGGATAAATAAAGATATTTTGAATACAATGAAAGAAAGAGATCGCCAGAAATTATCAGGAAATATTACAAACTACAAAGACTTAAAGAATAAAGTTATGGCACAGATAGAAAATCTAACAAGGACTATTTTAGTGCAAAGCTAGATGAAGGTAAACACAATCCTGCCAATATATGGAAAATCTTGAAGAGTATAAACCCAAAGGCTAACAGATGTCCTACCTTTCTACGCGATAATGACGGTAATGAAGTTATGGACCCGCAGATACAATCTGAACTATTCAACACATATTTTTGTACAGTAGCATCTAATTTAGCTGAATCCATACCACAAGCAAATACAGAATTTAGTGAACTAAGAAAACATGTAAATAGTAAAGTGCCAGAATGCATCAAATTTCAAATACCATGTATTTCAGTAGATTACGTACATAATGAACTAAAAAGTCTAAAGACAAATAAATCAGCTGGATATGATGATCTTAATGCTTATTTTCTTAAAATCGGAGCAAATGTCATAGCCCCACCTATCACAAGCATCATTAACAACAGTATAGATTCTGGAGTCTTTCCAGTAGTGTGGAAACATGCTAAAGTTATACCCCTACACAAATCCGACTCCAAAGATAATGTATGCAAGTATAGGCCAATATCAATCCTACCAGCTATATCTAAAATATTTTAACGCCATGTACATGATCATGTTTATAAATTTCTCTGTCAATATGGGTTACTGAATGAGTCACAGTCAGGCTTTAGACAAAAACACTCATGCGAAACCGTTTTATTAAAACTTGTTGAAAAGTGGCGATCTTCAATAGACAATGGTGATCTCATAGGAGCTATCATGATAGATTTAAGAAAAGCCTTTGATCTTTTAAATCATAATATTCTCTTGCAAAAGCTTGCCATATATAAATTTGAAACAGGATCACTAAAATGGTTTTCGTCATATTTAACCGATAGGCAGCAATATGTCTCAATTGCTGGAAATATCTCTAAACATGTATCAACCCACATCGGAGTCCCGCAAGGATCTGTATTAGGTCCACTCTTAGTTATCTTATATATTAACGACCTTCCACTCTGTACATCTGGTAATATTTTAATAACAAAATGTTGCTTAATGAGGATAAAACTAAACTGATGATGCTTGGCACTAATCACAAATTGAAGAGCAGAACAACAGATATTGTAATACCTACTGAAAATGGAAACTTAAATACTGTAAAATCGGATAAACTCCTTGGCCTACACATTGATAGTACACTCTCATGGCAAGAATACATAAGTAAAATCTGTAAAAAAAAAAAAAAGTCTCTTCCTTAATATACATATTGAAAAAGAACAAGAATTATATGAATGTTGAACAAAGAAATCTATTCTATAAAGCTTACATCCTTTCACATATAGATTACTGCTCTCTCATCTACTATCATTCAACTGATACATTAGTATGCAAGCTGGAAAAACTACAAAAGAGAACAGCTCGTCTAATACTAGATGGCCCTTTTAGAGAACCAACTGAACAACTGTATAAACAATTGAATTGGACTACATTGGCTAAGAGAATAAACCTCAAAACAAATAGCATGACTTATAAAGCCTTAAATGACCTTACTCCAAGTTACATTAAGAAATTGTTCAAATATGTAGAAGATACACATTCCCTTAATTTACGTTCAAAAACCTTTGGTCATCTACATCTTCCAAAATTTAAATCTTGCTATGGAAAAAATAGTTACACATATAAAGCAGTTCAACTCTGGAACGCATTACCTCAAAGCATTACACAATCTCCGACTCTATCATCATTCTATCATAATATGCAGAAGTATATGAATTCACATTAACCCTTAAATGAAAAATGTTGTCAAAATAAATCGTGACTGTCTATTTGCAGGTCGGGTGAAGACTGTTTCTGAAAATTTACTCTTGGAATGGCTGGTTCGGTTACCGAGTCAGTCATTCCAGTGGTAAATTTTCGGAAATAGTCTGCACATTTCTCAAGACCACTGCAAGGATCGGTTTGGGCCGGCTTAGTCATAAAAGGGTTAATATACTAAATAACTGAATTCTCAGTATTATGGATTCAAGGGAGATAACTGTTGAAAATTATATATTGAAAGTCATTTCTTCCCTGGACATATCCAGTGAGTTAATGGAAACTTGTTCATATTAATGTATATATGTAATATAAAATGTGTGAGTGAGTGAGTGAGTCATGAGTGAGTGAGTGAGTGAGTGAGTGAGTGAAGGAGTGAGTGACTGACTGAGTCAGTGTGTGCGTATGTGTATAAGTGCATTTATGAGTGTGTTTGTATGTATGTGTTTGCTGCTTATTTAACTGTATATAGTTTATTGTGTTTTGGAGGGCCTCAGGAAGATCAGTTTACTGATGATATACCCTCGATAAATAAAGATTCTTATTATTATTATTATTATTATTATTATTATTATTATTATTATTATTATTATTATTATTATTAAGATTGATTTTGTTACATTGAGAGACACAATTTAAACCTCTAAAAGGATACAACTTTGACAATTTTGTTCTGGCTCATTCTGGTTTCACATCAGAAAGCTCGAAAGTAAAATTGTAAAAATTGTATACTTTTATACATGTGCAGTTTTAAATTTCAGCAGGATTTACACGCACGCACGCACGCACGCACGCACGCACGCACGCACGCACGCACGCACGCACGCCCCCACCCAACCCACCCCCTCCAGCGAAGTGAAGCATCGTAATGATACCACTATCCGTGTGTGACTAGCATGGCTGATTATACCATCTGTCCATATTTAGCAGTCGAATTATTCAAGAGCAAACTAGATATCTATTTCAAAGAAAGAACATTTGAATTTGACTGCACATGCCATCTATGTATGCCAGCCCATCGCAAAGTCATACCGTGATTCTTACAATACAGTGGACTGATCTTGGATTAGCCTGTGTATCGGCAAGAACATGCTCGGTAGCGATTCCAATTATCGGTAGATAGGTCTCTCCTTCCACGTCCGCAATTTGTGGTAACATGAAGAGACAATAGCGTAGAGAAGGAGACTTGGATAGTGATAAACACAGACAATTACCACAACAGCAATAAGCCCGCCTCCACAAGACAACGTGTAACCAAATGCTAGGCGCAGCAGGGTGTAATCATGAGTGTAGGCGGCACACCGCAGCGAGCGCGGGGAACATCCATCTGTACCACAGCATTTCCACAAAACAGTGCTAAACTCTCAACTCTAACGTCACTGGTATATTGACGAGTTCGAAGAGAGACTTATTTAAGCGACAACAGTCAAATCATTCAAGAACAAACTAGATATCTACTTTAAAGAAATAACTTTTGAATTGGACTGAGCAAGACATACCACAACAAAAACACCGAGGCAATAACAAACCAATGGTGTATGCCTCGTAAAATGATGATGATGATGATGATGATGATGATGATTTAAACCACGTCAAATAGACTCAGAATGCAGCAAAATTGATCCATTACCTAAATGACAATATTTGGAGAATTATTAGGCCAAATTAATTATGGAGATGATACCTCGTGAAGGATGAAGTTACGATACGTGTAAAGTTTGTCCTCTCTTATTTCCTCAGAATGCTACTTGAATTCTACCAGATTTAGGTGATTCGCTGAAATAGATCAACGTGTTATTTTTTTTCGAAGTACAAAACAATCCCTGTTGCAATCGTTAAATGTTGTATTGTGAAAATCCACTCAATCAGACAATAGCTATCCAAGGAACAGATTTTGTACCTCCACCCACACACACGCACGCACACACACACGCGCGCGCGCTCACACCCGTCCAACACACACACGCACGCACGCACGCACGCACGCACGCACGCACGCACGCACGCACGCACGCACGCACGCACACACACACCACCACCACCACCACCACCCTGCTAAGTCTAAATGTTAGGCGTCAAAGTGGTACAGGCGTGTAACCCGCGGGGTGCAAACCCAGAAACATAGAGGGGCTAGTCATGGCATTACGCAAAACGCTATTACACGACACTTGGAGACAGCAGGATTTACTGGAGCTCTTCTGTGTTCATTGGGATGGTTACAACATCGTGGATTATATTCATTACACTGGCTATATTTAATAATAGTATCTGTCATGCTCGCCAGCTGAGCCTGTGTCTAATCTTCCTAATTCATTCCAAAATCACATTTATGTAGGTATAGATATCGATTTTAAGCTGCTATCTAGTCTAGAAGCTGAGATATTAGAAAAAGATGGTCATTCAAAGTAACCTTCTTGAAATCCGAGATGGCCACCACATATGATACCAGGATGGAAACAAGTGTTTTTCGTTCAGTAGGACATATGCAGTACAACTTACAAATAAGTTAACATAAATCAAAACCAAAAAACAGAAAGATGTTAGTTAGTACAATACTGAACACAGTGTACGAAGCGCTATATTGACTATTTTTTATTAATAAAATTGGAAGCCATTAGGCAGCAATGACTTCCAATCAATTAAGTCCTAAATCTTCAGCAATACATTTTATTTTTGCTCCCAACACACACACCCACACACCCACCGGCCAGACAAATACGATTTATATGGATGGCAAAAACGCACACTTAGGACTGTGTAGGATTGCGTACCTCGACAATTCACCTTTCCAGTTTATCCATCCATCATATGACGTCATAATCAACTAAGTGACGTGTAGACTGACGTTATAATCATGACGACATGAATGATTCGCTATAGCCCGTCTTTTGAGCTTAATAGCCCGACACGTTATACGAATTGTAAGACTTTGCCGTTTAAGAAACATGCTGTTGACTATTTGGAAACTAATTTAACTTGGCGCTGTAGGGAGCAACAGCAGCCAGTCTAATTAATTTCAAAATATTCAACAGCTTACCTGTACAGTTTTTTGGAAATTGATAGTCAGGGAGGTCAGAGACCGATCGACATCAATGAGGGACAAGGCGTGGGTGGAGCTTAGATCGTGATTGGCCGAGCATAGCTAAAACTGGAAAGGCCCAATCTTGCATGCATCAACATTTACAGTCGTGTCTTATTCACAATCTGTCGGCTACTGATATAACACACATATCAAATCAGTTGTACGAAGCTACTGGGTTCACACGTGATTGTCCTTTGAAATAGAAGGCGTGGCACACGATGGCTTACTCCGCAATGCCTTGACCCATTGATAGCAGCAGGATGTAGTCATTGCTGAACGAAAATCAGTTTTCTTTAACGTGTAGATCCATGGATCAAAAACGAATGGGATGCACGACACCAGATTGGATATCCCGGAGACGTAGGAAGGAATGGCAATTGGTGTTGTATCATGCAGTTGTATCAGAGATAATAGTTTGAGAGCAATGTCTGGAAGTCTGCAAACAACTTGAAGCAGTGTTATGATTAGCAGACCTGAAACACTTTTGGAAATACGCGTATGCTCGTTTTTAGACCACATAGTAGTAGCAGACGATGGTAACGTGTCTGAAGTCGAGTTGTGGTGTTTATTTCTCATCCGGGCGGCGATTTTACAAATATAAATATATACAGTAATAACAAATGTTGATGATATGAACATAACTGTTAGAGTAATAGATGATAAAACATACTGATTGATACAAGTCGCATCGAAATCTTCGCTGTTGTAGGAAGTGGTTGCTGGTACATAGCTCATGAAATGAGTTATCAGAAAACAGAATACAATAGCGAGGCATATGTGCCTAGTCTTTAGCCAAGCTCTATAGTGAAGTGGCGATGTCAAGATGAGCAACCTGTCTCCTACAGCCAGAACCAACGACACGAGATAATGATAAAGAAATGCACTCGGTTCACAGTTTAGGTAAATGCACATACTCTCTGAATTAAACATCGTTTCCACTCTTCTTCTAAATGCCATCCTTGTAATAATAAATGCAAGCAAACCAATTGCGTACATGAATCCACTTAAAGCAAAGTTTGCTAAAAATGCATTCTCGTGTTTTCTAAGCTTACGTGATTTAAGGAGAAGCACAATAATAATGCCGTTGCTGAACAGCGAGAGAGAAAACATGACGAATCGTCCGGAATCCACCAACCATTTTTGCAGAACATCAGTCGAATAATTCCCTGTTTGGTTTTCCATTTCACTATCTTTCGGTCTTCGGTGTCTTGATGTATATCTTTGAAAGTTTATCCACAAAGTTCAAATATCACACTATAGTACAGTTCAGAAACAACTTATTATGTTTCCAAAACAAAATAAAATGTGCTGTTGAACATTTTGATCATAATTGGATTGGAGGAATCCAGCTTCAGCTATTCCCCGCCCAGCTTTAGCTAAGCTCCACCCACGTGTTGACCATGCTGGGATCGATCGATCCTTGCACTCTCTAAATCTCAATTTCCAAAAAATATTCAGATAAGCTGTTGAATATTTTGAATCTGATTTGACTGGGTGTTGCTGCTGCCTATGGCAGCAGCAGCGCCCAGTTAAATTAGTTTCCAAATATTCAACAGCATGTTTATTAAATAGTAGTGTCCTAAAATTCGTATAACCTGACAGTCTATAAAGCGTTTAAGACGGACTAAATCGTATCATTCATTACGTAATTAATTATGACTTCATTCTACATTTCGCGTAGTTGATTATGACGTCATATGAGTGACCGAGAAACCGGAATCTTCCATTATGTACAAAATATTCAGCAGAACATTTCCTATTTACGATCATGTTTCTGTTCAATTGTTTCGGAAACATGTTAATTAATATATGAGCTTGACTGTATCAATCTGCTAGAAGCAGCTTAAATTGTATAAATCTAACTAATTTCACTGAATTGTTAATAGAAACGTCTTTCCGTCAAATTAGTCTATAGATATTTAATAACTTACAGGTATCCTAATGTTGATTGTGACATGGAATGCCGAAGGTATGACAATCTAGTGTGTTCGTTATAGGAAATACGTCCACGGGAAGCTGAATAACTCATTCAGCATATATTACCTATTACGTCATCACTTGTTGTTGATACTTTATACATATATGTATCTATATCCGCAAGACCACACCTGTCTTTCTGTGAATTAGTATATCTAGTCTAGAAAATATAATTTTTTTTCTTAAACAGTTGCATTGTAATATACATTTAATAGAGCGAGCCGATTACTTCACTAGTTAGCTGACGTCACAATTAAAATCGCATAACTCCGTCGCGAAAATCGAAAAAATTCTGTCACGAATTGTATGTCTTTGATGAGTTTACAATTTAATAAGCATTCTGTTCAATATTTTGAAACTAATTTTACTGAGACATGTTCAGAAATAGCTTAACATGCGCGTGCCCACACACACACGCGCGCGCACACACGCACGCACGCACGCTCGCACGCACACACACACCCCAACTCCCCCCCCCACCCCAACCCCATCCCAACCCAAGTCAAACTAGTTTCA
Source organism: Chaetoderma sp. LZ-2023a (assembly GCA_034401795.1). NCBI lineage: Eukaryota > Metazoa > Mollusca > Caudofoveata > Chaetodermatida > Chaetodermatidae > Chaetoderma > Chaetoderma sp. LZ-2023a. The sequence continues at coordinate 54,596,995 of CM067375.1, forward strand.
AAATATTCAATAGCTTACCTCTATAGTTACTTTGAAATTTAAATTTTGTGAAGTCAGATTTAAAAGTTTAAAATTGATTCCAAAACGCGACAAATGTGGGCAGAGCTTCGAACGGTGCGAAGTTAGAAATGGCCTTCTCGATTAGTATCGCTGGCTAGTTATAGGAGAAACAGGCACAGCGTTCTAATCGTATATAGGCTACCGCGTTTCACGTTTTCATGATAATATATATTAACTGTTTCGCCGCTTCAAGCCACCAGACAATAATTTCAATGGGTAATAACACTGGACCTGTTGAGTATTTTGAAAACAATATGACTGAAAGTTGTTGGTGGCTTAGCCACTAACAACTTTCAGTCAAATTGTTTACAAAATATCCAGCTTACCCAGAGTAAAGTCCTATGGAAAATGTAGTCTGCAGAAATTCAGCAGCGGACAGTTAACTAGCCATAGGCAGTAATGCATGTGCTTAGCTGATTCCATCGTGACGGGCGTTATTATGTTCTCCGCGGACATAGTTATAACGTATTTACATTGCAATCCTCTATCTGACATTGTTTGGGTAAACAGAGGGATTGTGTTCTAATGTCAAATACATTAGTATTAACCGTCTGAATTCTGCAAGCGAGCAGACAATAATTTCCATAGGCAATAACTTTAGACCCGCTGAATACTTTGAAAACAATTTGACTGAAAGTTGTTGGTGGCTTAGCCACCAACAACTTTCAGTCAAATTGTTTTCAGAATATTCCGTATATTCAGAGGTAAGCCGTAACGGAAAAAGTAATCTGCAGAAATTCAGCAGTCAGACAGTTAATAATCATGGACATGAAGTAATTATCTGGTGTATTATTGAATAATCAGAAAATCCATTAGTAGTCTATTGTCTAAGGAGAGTCATGTGTAGATTTAATGTAAGCCCCCTACACACATTTATTTCTCTTTAGAATATTAATTGATATCATGTTGGATGAAAGAAATCGACGATAGAGATTTACTAGCCTGGTATTGGAGGGTAATCATTTGTTTCCATGGTAACACATACAAAACGAATAACACATAGGCCTACTGCGGCAAGTATCATTTGGTTCATTATCATTCCAAAAATAAAAACTTAGCTTTAGAGTTTTAAATACACGGTATTAATACCTCTATGCATGGTGACTCCATTTTATTGCACTCACCAACAATTAAGATCTGTGTATGACCCTTCTCTCACTGCTTATGCAGCCACAGACGAAGAAAATGACGACGGCGACGACGACGACAAAGAAAGTAATAATTAGGTCAGGAGCAATGTTCGAAGCCATCACATATATTTTTCTACCATCCGATAGCACTGATTTTCTATAATTCGCCATGGATACCACAACATTAAACACTGTCTGATTCCACAATTCACGTTTCGTTAGGCTAGCACTTGTTCAGTGCCGTTCAAAGTGGGAAGTTGAATTGTCTGTGTCTATGAGCAATGGAAAAATCCGATATGTCACTCAAATATATGACGTCATAATCAATTAACGTCACATGTAGGCTGACGCTACAATCAGAATTCATTATGAATGATGTATCTATGTCCGTCATGCACTTATAAAAAGCCTGCCAATTGTAGGAATTTTATGTCTTTATTATTTAATAAAGGTTTGTTGAATAAATTAAAACTAATTTGATCCGCAACAGATACCAGTCAAAATAATTTGAAAATATTCACCAGCTTACCCGTATACTTACCTTGATATTGAGATTCAGAGAATGCGGCGTTCGATCGATCCTAACACGGGCAAAGCGTGGGCGGAGCTTACCTAGGAATGGGCGTGGAATAGCAAAAATGGATACCTTTATTCCGGAGCCAACCACACACTGGCGGTGTTGCTAAACGTAGTCATATGACTTTTTCACTACCTGGTAAAGAAACCATTCAAATTAAGTAATTAGGCATTTTAAATGACTCGAAGCTAATTTATCATCTCGCTTAGAACATCTCGCTCATATCGCCCGAGCTTCATCAGCCACACTGATCTTTGGCAGGTCTGGTTCGTTCCGAGACTCGGCGAGATATCACGGAATCAGGAGAGTATCATAAGTCGGTGGTGGTTCGAGTCTCTGATACAGCGAGGTTTCACCGAGTCTCAGAACTAACGAGACCCACCAGAGATCAGTGTGACTGTGCCAAGTTAAATTAGTTTCAAAATTTTCAACAGAATATTTATTAAATGGTAAATCCATCAAAGACATACAATTTGTACACTTCTCCAGCTTCACGGCGGAATAGTGTATGCCAATCATGAGTGTGACATCAACCTATATGTCACGTAATTCACCTTTCCAGAGTATCCACCCATCATCAGACCTCGTATGACGTCATAATCAGCTCAGCGCATGTATGATGACGTCAAAATCATTACGTCACAAAGGGTTCCATATAGATCGTCACCAAATCTCAAATGGTCCGACACGTTGTATGAATTGCATGTCTTTATAATTCTTTACTATTTAATAAACATGCTGTTGAATATTTTGAAACTAATTTGACTGTGGGTGGATCTTAGCTAGAGATGGGCGAGGTATAGCTAAAACCGGAAAGGTCCGTTCACTATGACGTCAATACTTGAGTGATAAATTGGATTCATCCAATGGGCATAACCGAATATGCAGCGATTAACATGTTAAGTGTTATGACTCTTGTATAACATAATTAGGCAATCCACCTAGAGCGACGATATTATTTCTAATTGCCCTTGATTACATGTAACTTACAAATCAACCAAATGAATTACTTCTACCATCAAATTTTGATTTGGGGGAGAAAGATGACACCTCCATGAGGGTCTCCTACGCAAGTACCAATATTGTTGGGAAAGTCATTAAGGCTCGCAGACTCACACCCACATTCAGAAGCAACTATGATTACGTCTAGCCTTCTTCAAACTAGAAACTGTGTTTGACACAGTCAGGCGACGCAATCTTCTCAGGAGCTTACCATCGCTACGTGGATTGGACTTCGTCTGACTGCAACATCAAAGAGGCAAACTTTAGGTGCAGACCGTTAACACTATAATATTGAAAGTACATGCATTCAAGAGACTAAAGTAGCTACCCACTCAGAGCAGCAACCTCTGGCCGGCCACATGTTTGTACTGATGGAGCAAGACAGGCCACATATTGGGTTTGGGCTTTGTAATCGGGCCAAGGCTTCTGGACCATGTTGAATATGTTAGTGATTGCGTTGCATTCATCGGCCTAGCTATACCAAAGTGAAACCGCACCGCCACTAAGTGTCGCATAGTCAACTGCTGACGATGACAAAGAAAATACATCAATATTAGATTCTTTCTATGCAGAGTTGAGCTCCGCCATTACTATTCCAGCCAGATGCCAACTGTTCGTGCGTGGACATTACAAATCAAAGCTGCATAGACTCAGCAATGCGGACAAGAATTTAGGCCTCTGGACCATGTTGAATATGTTAGTGATTGCGTTGCATTCATCGGCCTAGCTATACCAAAGCGAAACCGCACCGCCACTAAGTGTCGCATAGTCAACTGCTGACGATGACAAAGAAAATACATCAATATTAGATTCTTTCTATGCAGAGTTGAGCTCCGCCATTACTATTCCAGCCAGATGCCAACTGTTCGTGCGTGGACATTACAAATCAAAGCTGCATAGACTCAGCAATGCGGACAAGAATTTAGGCCTTCAGTTGTGTACGGGATCCTATGGAGAGGGCACACGTAACAGCAATGGAGATGCACTGGTGATATTCTTTATTTGCAATGACATATTTGGCATAAATATGGCTTTCAAACACGCATGCCGTCACCGGACAACAAGTACAGTACACATTGCTGATCGCAAATCCACAACATACTCTAAGGTTACAACAGTAGTCTTCAACTAATTAAACTTCATACTATGTAAAACAGAATCAAAGCCCATACTTCAGCATGCTCGTTCATAAGCAAGTGTACGCCGTAATTCTGGCCACAAGTCAGTCATTACACGCCCTCTGACGAACAATCTCTGCCTAATGTACAAGCGGCATACCAAGGAAGAAGGTAGAGGCACCTACAAAATACCCAAGATCATCAACGAAACTGGCAATCAAATTTCATACAAAAGGCCCTCGGGAAGCAAATAGCTAACATTGTCGTCAGCTCCGATCCAAGCGAAGCCCTAAGCAAAATACTAAGATGTATGGAATCGGTAGTTATCAGCGCATTTGGAGTTCTAAAAAACAATAACAGAACTAGGTATGTCTATGACACTGTATTAGTAAAACTATCAGTATAGCAGAAAGCAGTACGGATGCACATCTATCAAAGTGTCCAAAATGAATACTGCACCAAACTACGCAGGGAGCGCAATAACATTCTGCGCCACATCGGCGAATGCATAACGGTTCTTGCTGGTTAACAAACATAATGTCTAGGAGATGAAATCACTGCCACTGTCACAAAATGTTTCAGACACTTCGAGTCCTGGGAGTTACTGACATAACACCACCATTTCTAGAAAATGGGCATTGACATGTCACTAGCCATCAACACAATTAAACACACAAAGATCCTAGATGCACTGCACCAGGCCAGTTGCAATGAAGATGAACTGTAACTAGTGAGACCTGTTGCTTTCAGCTTTTCACCTGCTACCTTGCTGCTGCGTTGAAATTTATGCGGAAGAATTCCTCAGGAACATCCCACCCCACCCCCAGTATCCATACTGGATACACGATTAGAAATGGAATATGCCGACGATGTCATTTAATGAATGAATCGAAAACAGAGTTCACGCACATATGCCTATCGACGAAGCGTGAAATTAAAGGAAATTATGAATCACTTCGTGGCTGGAAATCAAGGACGAATAGCAAAATCCTGGGATCATTTCTCTGCAGTAGTGTTGACATTGCTGCCTGCTGTGTCGTGGGGATCACAGCTTTCCACATTTGGAAGATATGGATTCGTAGATCAAAGATACCTTGACAAAAAAGCCTACATTTATACAACGCAACATATGTATACTTGATACTGTATAACTGTAACAGCTGGGCAGCTCCAAAGGCAGCACTAGAGAGACTTGATGCCTGCCACCGCAAAGACTTACGCACCGTCACTGGACACCAATGGTCAGGCAGCATAATTTCCAATGATGCGCTAAACAAGATGTGTAATACGTCACCTCTGTCCGGAAAATTCGCTCAGCAAAGATGGTGCATGTTTGGCCATGTGCTAAGGATGCCAGGACACACTCTAGCGCAGCGAGCATTGGAATTCACCTTACTGGGATGCAGGAGAGAACGTCATTGCATAAATCTGTTAACCGTGCTACATCTTGACTCTCAAGAAAGCAGGACTCAGTACATTCAGATCAAGAATGGATCTGAGGAAACTAAAAGATCTTTGCTGAGGACAAGACACAGTGGTCAAAAGCGAAGAAGGGATTATTGCAGCTGTATAATGCTTCTACTATATCAGCAAAATCCTGTCATCATACATATAATAAATTTTGATTGGTGTATTGCTAAACATAGGCATTCGTAATTTACATTAGTAAATAGCAATCAACCATAAACAATTTTGCACACATTGCTGCTTGAACTAAATAGTCAGTGTAATACGGATTCCAGCAGTGCTTGATCTAATTGCTTAATTGATTTGAGTAGATCAGTTCACAGAATGTATGCTTGATCTAATTGCCTATTTGATTTAGGTAGATCAGTTTACAGGATTACTGCTGGGACGTTAAACCTGTAATGAAGAAGCCGACCAAATACGGCCTCTGAAGTCGCCTTGAGGAATGTCCATTTGCTGGCCAAGAGAAGATTAATTCTGACAATTTACCACTGGAATGACCGGCCCGGCTCAATAACCGTAAATTCTCAAGGATAGACTTGTCTTGGCCTGTAAATGGGTATTCAACAAGAGAATATTTTTGGTTTCTTGACCAAATTTAGTCATTTAAAGGTTACATTTGACAAGGAAACATACTCAGCTAATACTAAGAGCCATGAACGGAAGGAGTACCAGTGGATGGAACATGTCCTCAAGATCATGGCCAACGAACATTCGGCGGGTTGCTATAGAGTAGAGCTGTGCGGTATTGATATTTACATGACGGTATCGGTACCTTTAAAAAATACCGCGGTACCACGGTATACCGTCATCTGAGCTTGAGGCATGCCACGAAATTAGAACAATTTTTTCTATTTCCTTTTCACTTCCATCTCCAATCAATGGTAAATATAGGTAAAATAAATAAATCGGCTTCCTGATTTAGAGAAGAAAAGCATGGATGGCTATTGCGACTGTTTAGTTTCACGATTGTATTAGGTCACTATTTTTATTCACGGGAAAATCGGTCAAATGGTGTGGTTGACTCGCTAACTATAACCCGCTGTTTGAGACATTGGGTGCACTATTTTCAATCTGGATTGTTCTTGCTATTAATGCGTGCGACCAGCAAACGGTAAATTTTTTTTGGGCAGTCGAGCGCTTTGCTAAACAGAGTCCAGACAAAATCCGCGAGTATTTAAACGGGGCAAGTGTTGTACTCTTTTATTTCTGTTGGAGTCATATATACTGTTACTCGCGAAAACAGGCCTATACACATACATATAACACGACATTGAATATAGCCGATTTCAAAGCTTCTGATAATTACCGAGTACCCGATGTACAGACTCGTTACTCGCCATGCTTCACGTGAACAATGCGTGTAAAAAGCTATTTCCGCGAACTTCCGACGTGTAACAAGTTGAAAAATGAATTACAAAAACCAAAACACAATAATTTTTAGGTGTCGTTACTTAAACTTGATTTAATCCGTAAAGAAATTTCTTAAAACAAGCCAGAAAAATAAAAAATAACGACTTCAACGCTGCGCGTTGGTAATAATTTAGCACGTGATCAAAACGGCGCGAGCAAATACTACGTTTTAGTCAATTTTCATTGATAAATTCAGCATAGTAATGTATTTTCCCACGGTCTAGTTCATGAACAACCAATCAGATACGTCTTTGCGAGATCGCTGTTGCGTTTGAATAGCACGCAGTTTGTATGTTATTTTGTTATTCTAGCGTGTTTTTTCAGTGACAAAATGCTTGGAGTATTAAATTACAAGTAATAGAAACAGGAATGGGGAATATATTATAGTGTAATTACTACCGGTGGACGGCCAGAGAATGAGTTTAGATGTTTTAAATAAAGCAATTTTACCGTGAGACTTTCAAGACGTACGTTTGACATACAATTCTGCCTGTCATTATTTTGTAATTGACGTCTTGATGTTTGTTTTTACAACGACCCTTTCACCTAAACTCGGCTAATAGTTAGGGATGCCTGTATTTTTGGCACTATTAGCACATATTTACCCTTGGTCAAGTCAGATTTTATGAATATATTTCGCAAACATTATGGACGGTATTCACAGTATTTGGAAATGTCAACCAACGGTCACGGCATCGGTTCACGGTATACCGCGGTCCTCACGGTACTACCGTCAGACCGCCCAGGTCTACTATAGAGGCAGCCTAGGTAAGCAGTTATGTAAATTTATGTTCATTGTGCAGATGGTGGTGGTGATGTGGATAGTTAGACTGGCTATATCATAGTACGTTGCAGTCATGACAACAATAGTGGGAAGATTAAATCACCTTGCATCCACAACGACTCAAAGTGCTCAAAATGTTATTTATATTGATTAACCCTTGTAAGGTCAAGATTTTTCAAGAACATGATAATTGCCGGTCAGTGATTATTAATTTGATGTCCACTGGAAGAACTTTTTGTAATCTTGCGACTATATCTAACAAAAATAGTTCTCTGTAGAGGTCGTTATGTCGGACTTAACGTTAGTTCTCAAGAAAATTCAAAATTTTACCTATCCCGTGTCCATTTGCAGGCCAAGAGAGAACTATTATTTTTTTAATTTACGACTGGAATGATTATCCCGGCTACCGTGCCAGTCATTCCAGTGACAAACCTTCAAAAATTGTAATCGCTTGGCCTGCAGATGGTCATTTCTGAAGACTGCAGATGCCGTTTTGGCCGCATGAACCAATATATGGTACGGTTGACCCAAAATGTATTAAGTCGCAAAAAGAAGTGGGCTGCTATATTCCTCCTATCCCTCACTATTTATATCCTTATCTACACAGGAGGAAATGATATTAAAAAGTATTGACATCGCACCCGGGCCACAGCCGGCTAATGGGGCTACTTCCCCGAGGCCCAAAATCAAATTGCTTTTGCTCCCAAATAATATAGTAGGGGAAATTACGTCATCTGGCTAGCTTTGTGTGCCAAAATTTATTTTTGGTCTTATTTTGTTCATCTCCATATACAGAATGCAAAAATACCGGGTGCCATTTTATCTGAGCAATCTTAATGTAGATAGAGATGCAATACAGTAAACCACTTAAAAATCAGCTTTTTGATCGACGCCATCTAAGATAACCAAATAAGTTATGTTGAGAAACTGATAAAACCTGGCATAGATGCCTACAAATATCTCCCAACAAACTGGATACATTTTGGAATCATTTTTTTTGTCAATGTTTGAATCATTTACGCAATGCAGTGCATGCATGGGTGTTTCTAACACAGGAGAAATAGTTTTTGCCAGAATATTGCGCTCAACAACCACATTTGATGAGTTCAATAATTACTTGCGATGCTGGTAGTTCGAAATATCTCACTTTTCCCTGTTCGGTAATCTCCCCTCCATTTCCGGACAGTGGTGGAATACGTGGTCTTGGTAACCTGTAACGTTTGCTGATGCTGGCAATCACGTTTGCACACGAGATGAGATTTCAGTGAGCCAAGAGTAGGAGTTAGCTTTTCAGCCTCTGCATTTCTTTTTTTTCGGAATAGCTCCTATCTTAACTGGGCCACGGTGGGTATGGAACTTGTGCTTAAGTAGTTCATGCAAATAAATCTCTTCAATGTTTCAATGTTGGCAAGTGGGTCAAACAAATCTTCAGTAAACTGTTGGAAGGTTCTGGTAATCTCATTATCAGTTTCAGGACTGATGTATGTAGTAATCCATTTCGACACACCATAGGGGCCCAAAGAACTTTCCTCCCCAATCAGCTCCAGAGAGAGCATGCAGACCAAGCATCCAGATTTCAAACTGCCAAACAACGGTTTCCAACGTTTATTCTTCTATAATAATTCCCATTACCAGTAGCAAATGTAAGATGTCATTGAATTGAATTGTTGGCAAACAGATATAGTAGAAAACCAACAAAAACCAGTGTCGGGGAAATGCACATCAATATCACGAATTTCCTCACTTTCGTGTACTGCATAGATGATATGAAGTGGAATACGGCTTCTTCGTGTGTATGTTTCAAGATGTCAGGGTTAACAAAGTTGGTTCTGGTAGCATGAGTAGTTGTTCCATAGACAACGATTACAGCAGGTTCTTTGCTAGGAAATTCACATAGCCATGCCTTGTCCAAATACTCAGTAAGTGGCGCTTTGGTTCTCACATGTGAAAGTAGAGTCTTAAGCGGGGCAAGTTTAATCTGTGTTGCATATCCTATCTGAAGTTTTATTGGATCAATGTCAGCGCTTCTTTGGCTTCTTGTCTGGGCTTTCAGAGAATCTTCAATATACCTGTCAAATAACCCTTCAGAATAACCAGCCAGCAATCGTTTTATAGCAAGAACATTAGCAGCTGCAAAGTCTGCATATGTTGGTATTTTAGGATCCTGTTTTGTCTACACTTGATGGGATACATTTTAACCGTCTTAAAGTTCTCATCTATTCTTAAAAGATACATATCCTGGCTAAATTTAGGACTATTTGTTACTTTATGGACACTTTAACTAACTAGTAGTATAGCCACCATTTTAGATAGCTATTTGCAGGCGCCATTATTTTAGGTTCTATTGTCTTCGCCGGGTAGCAATTGTTCATATAAAACCATTCTCGCAATGCTAATGCTAGTCATTTTTCTGTTGCCTTCCACAGTGAGTGCATACTAAGCATAGCATAGTACAATACTAGTTGTATATTTCCTATTTATAACAATTTTACTGAAAACTGTTGCTCCCTATAGCGGCGACAACTTTACGTAAAATTGTTGTCAATATAATAAGCTGATAATACAATTGTCACTAGATAAAGATTTGATAACAGTTTGGCTGGAAATCGTTGATGCAACAACATTCAACAATCAAACTGTTCTCAAAATAAGCAGCAGGGCAGTCAGTGCTACAAGACGTGCTGAAGATAGTTTGAGCAACTTTATTGACAGCCATTTCTGACTACGGCAGCAACAGCGTTGTCAAATTTTTCTCAGAATAATCAGTGGGCTCTCTGTTTTGTTAGCTAACAAGTGCGTACACAATTAGTTAGACCTAGATCATATGTGTATTCCAGTGTGAAATATGTTCACAAAGACCAAGCAATGCACCAGCACGTGCACGATTGCCTCTGACATGCCTACCGTGAATAGAATAATACGCTTACATCCTGATTGACTATGCAATGAACAGATTGTTCGAGCATATATGTGATTGGGTCTCGATTCCGTATATCATATAGGCATAACTAGTTTGACATGCCCGCTGATTATTCTGAGAAAATTTTGACAACGCTCGAAATAGCTTCAGCAAGTCTTGCAACATTGACTACCCTGTAGATTATTTTGAGAACAATTTTATTGAAAGTTGTTTCTTCAACGATTTTCAGCCAAATTGTTATCAAATCTTTATCTAGTGACAATTTTATTATCAGCTCATTATATTGACAACAATCTTACGGAAAGTTGTTGCTGCTATAGGTAGCAACCGTTTTCAGCAAACTTGTTATACATATATGTGTTATCACTTGCACTATAGGGAACATAGGCTAGTATTGAACTATACTGAACCAAAAAAGTTTAGCAATCTTGGATTTTTGCCCGTCATATAAAAAATATGCAAGCTAGCGTGATCAATATTGCTTTGTTTTTGGCGGAAAATGGTCACTCATTGTTTGTCATGAAATCAACTTCTTTACTCGCTAGTCCTGCCTGTATTTGCACTGCACGTGCTAGCGCGCTTTGCGTTTCCAGCCTAGGGTTGCACGATTATTGACTTTTCATAATCGCGATCATTTAAGAAAAATAATCGCGATCATACGGTTTATCATGAACTATATTAAGTACGTCAATGCTGCGTAGAGGACGTTATTATGCTACTGCAGATTGTAAGATTATGGGTTAGGCACATGGGTATACATACATGGACAGAATACGCCAGTTGCTGATTGCAAACAAAGGAATGTATCAAGATTTTTCTAGACGGAAAACGGAAGGTAACGTATTTCGTTTAATTGTAGCCTATGCTCTAATAGAAGTCCACCCCCTAACTTTGACATATGAGCTCCAATGATTTCTTAGCAGTTTCAAAACGGCAAAACTGTATTAGAAGCCCACCCCCTAACTCAGCAGATAATTTGTAAGAATAGCGTGTATACTAATAACAATCGTGTCACAGTGTGTGTCTACTTAAGACAGATCTCTGCCCTGATACACTTCCGGCCCCTCTAGAAGTCAATACAGGCCTCGGATTTGTAAATCTCGACCACCTATTAGATTAATACTAATAGTAGGCCACGTATGTTCAAGATATAATAAAGTTTATTCCACACTTTTGTAGTTAAAATGCGCTTAAAACAGTCTTGGGGCGTGATTAAATTGCTTCCTTATAAATATATTGTAAGACCACATTTATGTACCAAACAAGTACGGGAGAAAATGCGCATCAATTTTGTAACACCGATCAACATTAAATGATCCAAATTGAATTATTACGAACGACAATATAGCCGGCTTCTTAAGTTGGCAAGCCAGTGGATCTTTTGCGATGGGAGGCGGCGTGTTCTCGCGAGATAATATACGCTAACGGGAGTTTATCAAACGGGTATCCATTATTCAGATCAGTATAATACGCAGTTCCTATCGCGCAATGATAATATATAGAAATTCCCGAGTTCCGAGTTCCCGATTCCAGAATATTTATATCCGAGTACTCGCTCTAAAATAAACTTCAATTGGAGGCGAATCACGTGATTTGTATTTTATTCGTGACGCCATTTTATATCAAATTGTGGATTAATTTTGATGTAATAAACGACCTTTATTAAAGGATACGCAATATTTAGGCGCTCAAATCAAATAATTTCACTTCCCCGGTGATGTTTTGAGGTATACATTAAACATAGGCGTAGGCGGTGAGAATTTTTACGTGCGTTGAATTTCCGTGGTATCAGTTCTAGAACTTTTTTGGGAAAACCGTTAGCGCATAATTATTCAGAGAATGGGGAACGCGGGATAAGCGTGTGTGATTACAACAACAATGACAAATAGCGACCAAGTGAACAATCTTTATTCATCTAAACCTAATCCTGAGTCAATACAAACAAATCAGTTATTTATTTATTTAGTTTATTTAATCATTCACATATTCGGCTGATAGCCGGATGTTTGTTTCCATGCTTGGTACGCGAGCAGAGTTTCACAAGCGTAAAGGTGTCTTGACAGAGTTTCAACATGACGATTATACGATTATTTCATTTTATAATCGTCCACGATCATTTTGAATTATATAATCGCGATTAATCGAATAATCGAAAAATTGTGCAACCCTATTTCCAGGTCGAAATTCCAATGCAGCACGTGTGAAATGACATCAAATTTCCAATCAGGTAACCAGCTTGAACTGAAAACAATCGCAAAACTTTCGCATGTCAACATGGGTCGCCGTCCAGGTTTAACTGAAAATCAGCGTCATGAAGCAATGGGAAGACTTTGAGCTGACCAACACGTTCGAGACGTTGCGCGGAAAATCAATGTGCATACCGGTACCATTTCTCGTCTCCGCCAACGTGTACAGCAGACTGGACAAGTTCGGGATCAACCACGTTCTGGTAGACCACGAGCAACAACCCAAAGGGAAGATCGGTATTTAGTGACGTCATCTCGACGTCACAGGTTCGAAAGCGCTCCACGTTTAGCCATGAATTTGCATAATGCCACTGGCACTAGAGTTCACGAACAAACTGTTCGAAACCGTCTCCATGCCGTTGGATTATGCGCACGTCGTCCGGTCGTTGCAGTTCCACTAACAGCACATCACATTCAGGAACGTTTAAGATGGGCCCGAACTCACCAGCACTGGCGCCTTGCACAATGGAATAACACGTTATTTACGGATGAATCCAGATTATGTGTGCAAATTGCAGATGGTAGGCGCCGCGTATGGAGGAGAGTAGGAGACCGGTATCAGGCTGACAACATCATCCAGCATGCCAGATACGGCGGTGGCAGCGTCATGGTGTGGGCAGGGAGTCATGGTACAGGAAAAACAGATCTTGTTACCGTTCATGGAAACCTGAATGCTCTGTGTTATTGTAACGATGTTATCACACCGGTTATCATTCCATTTATGCAGCAGCATCCGGGCTTCTTGTTTCAACAGGACAATGCGCGACCACATACAGCTAGGCTTACCACTGAACTTCCTCAGAGGAACAATGTTCAGGTGTTAAACTGGCCAGTAAGGTCACATGACTTATTGCCTATTGAACATGCGTGGGACATTCTTGATCGTAGGGTACGAGAAGACCATACCAATATTCATAATGTCCGTGACCTTGAACTTGCTCTGATTCAGGAATGGAACGCTATTACAGTTCCTGAGATCAATCGTCTCATCAGAAGCATGAGAAAACGTTGTACTGCCGTTATGAATGCCGGAGGTGGTCACACACATTATTGAAACATTGCCACCATTTTTGCGCTTCGACCCCTGCGCTAAATAAAGTGACGTTTAAGGAGCAACGTTGATATTGTGACAAAAATGAATTGATATTCTCATTAAGAAATGCTCTGTCAATGAAATAATGTGACTAAATAAAATAAATATTTTATGAGATTGTATTTATTTCATTCTTTGTACAGAATTGCTAAACTTTGTTGGTTCAGTATATATGCACTTACTATGCGCTCACCGTGTAAGACAGAAGACGAATGAATAGCATTAGCATTACGAGAATGGTTTTATACGAACAATTGCGACCCGGCGAAGACAATAGAAGATAAAATAATGGCGCCTGCAAATAGCTATCTAAAATGGTGGCTATACTCCTAGTTGGTTAGTGTCCATAAAGTAACAAATAGTTCTAAATTTAGCTAGGATATGTATCTTTTATGAACAGATGAGAACTTTAATATTGGTTGGATACAATTTTCCAGACTGTATTATTCTGGGGCATGGTATAAAATATTTTGAAAACAATTTATTTGAATGTAATCCGCAATTACTGCCAGTCAAATTAGTTTCAAAAAATTCAGCTAGTCTCGAGTTATTATTGTCTATTGGAAATTATTGTCTAGTGGCTGGCAGCAGACAAAGGCAAGTCAGTTAAAAATAATGTCCACAGAACTGTTATAAATATTATTGATCTGTGCTGTTTACGTATCAAATAACAAATAAGGAAAGTTTCCACTAACTGTACTGATAGAAATAAAGCTTCTTAGTTCTTATATTAGCAAAATATTGTATAACCGATTTTGATGTATTTTGAGTTGTGAAATTGAATTAGAGGATCTATACACCTGTGCAAAAGTTAAGCACCAGCAAAAACAATAGAACGTAGAAACATGATGGTACAACTAGGCTGCCATACTTTTTGTCCCCGCGTTAGCTGACATAATTCCAAGTACGAAATGCACATGCATGCATGACTTCACGCCGCTTGATGTCCGTGCGTGGCGGGAAACAGCACACGTGTTCAGTTATGTAAAAGTCCAGTTTGAGGTGTAGAACATTACATACAGATTTAGGCGACAAGATTAGGAATTTTGTGTTCATGACCGTGGTTTATTTGTACAGAGAGAATTAGCTCTTGATTGTGAACCGCTATGGCAAGACGAAGGTTAAGTGATCGTGTGAAATGGCAAATCATAGGCATGCATACCACTGGTATGTCATGCAGAGAGATTGGCAGACAGCTGCACATTAACCATACTGTAATCAGTCGTTTGATTGCAAAACATGGGCAAACTAACGAGGTGAAGGACAGGCCTAGATCTGGAAGACCGAAGAAGACTACTGCCCGTGATGATCGAGCCCTAGTACGCCTTGTTAGGAGATCTCCATTCACCAACAGCAGAGTGCTCAGCCAGCAATGGGAAACGCGCAATAGAGTGTCAATGTCTACCGTCAAAAGGAGACTGTATGCTGCTGGCATGAAAGCTAGGAGACCTGTCAGACGTCCTCTCCTCACTGCACACCACAAAGAGGAGCGTCTGAGGTGGTGCAACGAAAGAAGACACTGGAACATGAGCTCCTGGAGACGGGTACACTGGTCCGATGAAAGTCGGTTCCTGCTTCATGCCACAGATGGTCGAACTCGTGTATGGAGGTCCAGACGCACGGCGTACGACCAACGTAACATCATGGAAGAAGTTCCATTTGGTGGAGGTTCTGTTATGATATGGGGGGTGCATCTCATTTGATTGTAAGCTGGATCTGTTGACTGTACCTGGAACACTAAATGGACAAAGATATCAAGATTCCATACTGGATAGAGTTGTGGTCCCTCATTTTGTAAATCATGCACCTGGAACCCACCCTATATTCATGGATGACAACGCCCGACCACATCGTGCTAGAGCTGTGCATGAATACCTCCGCCAGAATGCCATCGAAACCCTACCATGGCCAGCAAGGAGCCCTGACATGAACCCTATTGAGCATATCTGGGACATTCTGGGAAACATGGTGAGAAGGAGGGATCCTCCTGTGCAGAACCTACAGGAATTAACAGACGCACTCCATCTTGAATGGCAACGAATACCACAATGGCGTATCAGTCGGTTGGTGACCAGCATGAGACGTCGTGTCCAGGCCGTCATCCAGGCACAAGGTGGATATACCCGGTATTAATAATGACAGTCTCAAACTCGTGCACAGATGTTAACCTTCGTTTTCAGACACCATTAATGACAATCTAGCCACGTGGGTCAACTGTAGGGCAATAGTTGTCAGTTGTGTCAACGTAACCATATTCAGGCCTCGTTTTCAAGTTCAAACAAAAACATACAGTGTTTCCCCACCATCATAATCAGCATTCCTCTAGTTGCATTATTACCTCTTGCACTAAGATGGATGGGTACATAAATGTTTATGCTATTGCTTTCTTCATAGCACATGAATATACCCTCGCATGTGCGTAAAAATAGGGTGGTGCTTAACTTTTCCACAGGTGTATAATTCAATTTCACAACTAAAACATTATATTAATTTATACGGAATGAAGTCATCATATGGTAACACTTATTTCGTTTCAATACATCTAGCCACATAATTTAGGCCTCTAAAAGTATCCAATTTTAACAATTTTATTTTCAAGCATTTAGTGTGAGTATTCAGCTTTAAACTATGCTCGATAATTCATTAATGATTTTCAGGTTGAATTTCCCGATACCTGATTACGAAAAACCAATGCCTAACACGTGCTGATCGTGGTAATATCTTCCAGTTAAGTTGTTTTCAAAATAACAAGCGAACACACGTCGAACGAAGAGTGCCCTGTAGGTGGGGCTTAGAATACACCTTCTGTATCCTCTGCGTGTCGTAAGAGGCGACTAAAGGAGGTAAGTGTGAGGTAACCCTGACAGAAACCTCTAGCGCTGAAGACGGCGGTTCCAGGCCGCACGGCGCACTAACAAACCATGGATCCACGCACTTAACGCATATGATCATGTCGATAGTCACTTATAAGACGGGCGGTATGATCAGCGAACGAAAAGAAGAAGAAGAAAATAACAAGCGGAATGTTCGAGGAAATTAAACGCAGTTCTTGCGCAGTAATTTTAAAAGTATTTGCTTGAAGTTTATTCCTGCATAAGACAGTCAACCCGTTACTAAATAATGAACTGAACCTTTATTTATCGTCCTCGACTATTGGTTATTATTACGCTCAAAATCATTTCTAAGCATAGAGTAGCTGAATATTGTGACAAACGATTTTACCGAATTTCACTCTTGTTTAAAGGATAACTAATTTCATCTCTTGATAGCTATTCAGGTGATCTAATATGCCACTCATAAACTATGCAGGTAGTTTTAAGCATTTTATCATGTCGCTATAGAAAGATATTCAGGCTTTAGTACCTAAATGTTGGTACATTTCTACACCATATGATGGCTGTCAGGATTTACTTTTCAACCAATCAGAAAAAATCTAGCGTGTCTGTCTCTGTATATACGCTCAGTCGTAGAGGTCCCGGCTATAGTTTGACAATGTTGTGTAAAAGCAACCATACAAGTAAGCTGTTGAATATTTTGAAACTAATTTGACTGGAAGTTGTTGCTGCCTTAGGCAGCAACAACTTCCAGTCAAATTAGTTTCAAAATATTCAACAGGATGAGTGCTACATAATAAAGAATGTAATGCATGACGGGGATGTGAAAAGATGGAATCACTTGTACATGTGTTGACTTAATCTCTTGTGGTCAGTTCTCAGTCGAAAAATAACCACTTGTTCTAGTCTTGACAGCTGATGGTAGCCATCTCTGGACTATTCGCGTCTCCATCCAGCTTTGCTGTTCTGTCTGCCTCCTCATTTCATTAAACACCACAGTATGGGGAGATCCACTGAAAACGTTAGTCGAAAGAACGTGATGGCGTGCATTGATTCTTCGAGATGTGACAGTTTCCCTGCAATGACTGGATCAAGGACAGACAGAAATATACATTGTTTCCATTTTTACATTAAATATTATCCTTAGACTAACATTCATATGTCAATAAATTGCAAATAACAATCAACTCAAAGCAAAGTTGCCAAAAATATATGCTCATTTTCTCTACATTTGAGGAGCATTGCAATAGGAAAAACAGTGCTGAACATAGCCAGTGATATACAGCCTTTTCAACTATGTTTGCAATTCGTGCAGATTGGAACAGCTGCCCTTGGAAAATATCTTTCGAGTTGTTCAAGGTTTGGTTTTCCATTTTACTTATTTGTTAGTCAAGATGTTGTATAGCCTATTTAAGCATAGTTGCGTTGGGATCAAATTAAAACGATTGATTTTTTAACAAGTTAAATTAATATGATCGCACTAACGGATACATTCAGTTTAAAGTGTTTAAGACATGACTTGTATAACATTGCATAAAGAATTCACACATGCGTCAATATTTAATAAAAAATACACACCGATTTATTTGAAACGTTCTCAGTTAATAACAAAAACAGCTTTTGGTCAATATCTGACATCCTGCCACCAACGCGCTGCTTGATTTCCAACTCAAAATGTATCACCTGTATGGGACGCAATCACGCTATTGTATTTGCTCTGACGGTTCTTATAAGATAACATTTATCTCCCTTCTACTTTCGATGAAAATTAATGAAATTTGCGGGATTTTACACGCATGTCTTCCGCAACGAATTTGGAGCCGATCGGTCTGTTTAATAAAAAGAAATAAACATGTACATATTCAGCATGAAAAACTGTACTAGTATAAATTACAAATATCGTGTGAAATCGTATCGGTTCCTGTACAGCGCTATATTAGCCGTAACTGGAGCATCGTCCGTCCTTTTGCACGATCCTCACCCTCCGAGTCCGTCGCCGTATCTAGTTAGTACTGCGTTTGCTGGCTATGGTATCCAAGCTAACTTAACAAAACTTCCTAAATGAGGGAAATCAACTTCCGCGCAATGTAATTTCCTGGTTGTTATCGTTCTAGTAATATACTGCCAATCACATAGATTGACATTCGTGTCTCGTGAGCTCTCTCTCTCTCTCCCTCTCTCTCTCTCTCTCTCTCTCTCTCGATATTGGCACGAAGCCACGCCTCTATTTTTAGATTGCTAGTTAGATTGAAGTAGGCGGAAATCTGATTGGTGGCGTGAAAACCGGCAGTCAACGTAGCGAGATATCAACGGTCTGCAAGTGCGGCCTCGAACGGCGTAGCTATGTGAGTGGGCGTATGTTAGTACGATGTAACTGGAGTGACGTAGAGACAGTTATCGATTGCCGGAATTGAAAAACCTGAAATCAGAATACCCGTTTTGCGTGTTTTCAAATTTGCATTTTTTTGCTTATTTCTTACTGCATGGTCGCACGATTTATAAGTATTTCAAATATATTGTATGCATGGCTATTGACTATTAAGAGTGTGCTGGTATACAGACTTTGAACTGCATAACTCACTCTAATATTGCGTTGTAGCAGTCAGACTGCTACAAGCCAGCGGACAATAATTTCAATGGGCAATAACTCGGAAGCCGCTGAATATTTTACAAACAATTTGACCGAAAGTTGTTGGTGGCTTAACCACCAACAACTTTCAGTCAAATTGTTTTCAAAATATTCAGCCGGTCCAGACTTAAACCAATGCAAAATGTAGTCCGCAGAAATTCAGCAGTCAGTCAGCTAACTAATACGAGATTATTTCTATATTGTTTGTTCACGCATATAACCATTTCCAATGTGTCACATCTGACTCTCTGTCCATTGACATATCATCTAGTATGGAAACTACTATTTCTCTAAAACAGTTGCGTTTAATTATTTTTTGCTCACTAATTATCTGAGAAACGGGAATTGGGGCCTACCGCTTCGCTTCACAATTCGATGTTAAGAAATAGTGAGGTTGCTTGGTGGAAGAATCGTTAAACATGTGAAGGAAGAAAGCACCAAATTTGGAACACACGACCTTTATGGCGTGCATATTGGATTTAGCATGGGTGTCATAGGATGGGGATTTCGGATGACCTTCATAAGGTAGGTCAACTTCACGTCCTTCAGAACGAGTGATTTTCCTGTACTTGGCTGCCTTTTATTGTTATCTACTGAAGTGAAGCAACCTGCTATTCACCAAAGCTACTTGAAAAAAAGATACAACAACATGAAAGATACACTACAAATTGTGTTAAACTGACCTCATTTTCAAGACCAAGGTCACCCCATAGAAAGTAAGAAATTCAAATATGTGTGTTTTAGTGATTTATGACCAGTTCGATCACCCACAGGATAACTATCTTCTAATTAACACGTTTTACAAGTTGTACACTGATAACATTATTTATGACCCACAATACACCCACCACCACCACCCCACTCCTACCTCAACCCACCCCACCCCACATGTGCATTTTGCAATACGCGTCGGTCCTACTAATTTACATTTGCAATTTCTGTGGTACCAAGGTTGTGATTTGCCACCACACTTGATAAACTCTCTGCAAGCATTGGCTGCTTCTGGCAAGCGGGTCCAAATTGATATCCAGGAATCGTCATTTTTTGTCCAAACATAACCCTGATGACTAGGCGGATTTATCTCCAACACAAGACAATTAGTCCAAATTCTACTGCGGCCTGTTACCTTGGTAGTTGGTAAGAGGAGGTCTGCACATTTCATGTGCTGATTTTGAAAAGACTAATGTCGTTTACACTTGTTTTGTTGCTGGTCTTGTCATACACATGGAAATCGTTCAAAGCGTTACCATTCGCAAATCCATGACTTGAAATGAATGCACAGCCATGTGACAAAAGGACTAGGTGGCACCTGGGTACAACTCCCATGCCTCCTATGCACTCTGCGAAGTAGTATTACATCCAGTTAAACAGTAAAATATGGTAAGATTCGCCTCTTCTTCCTGTAGATGCTGTTGTTGTTGTTGTTGTTGTTGTAGTACTGAAACCATTTGACATATCGAAACGCAACACACAGATCAAACTAAGAGTGACTTGATTTAAGGCTGAAGAAAATGCCGACGAGTATGATAATGACATCAGTGTCAATCATTCATACAGGAAATATATTGGCACCTTTCTCCGGAACATCTTTGACATGAAAGCGCATCCTTGACGTGACATACTCGTGGTTACAAGGCAAAATAGGAATGCTCGGAGCCAATTGAGGTTCTTCCTTTTTAATGTAGATTTCCAGAAAAGAAAGATGGGAACTTTTGAAGAGTTGTCTTCTCAGCCAGGAGTTTGAAGAGCTGTTCTTTGTTCTTTGAACCTTGAAAGAAACCTTGGATTTTTTAAGCAGCTTGGATCGACCGCAAACCTTGGTTTTTGTTCCCTTGCCTCTCGTCTCCCTAGTAGACTCATCCAGGCTGCAAATCCGTCCAACACAATGTCGATTCTGTCACTATTGTTCTTCTGCTTTGTAAAAGACGTTAGTGTCTCCTTATTATATATATAGAAAATGCTGTTTCCAGTGAAATAGATGTTGGTGATGGAATTTTCTTAAAGCAGCATACTCAAAATAAAACGCCTTTTAAAAAATAGCCTTGTATAGTGACAGAGCGACATGGTAACAGTGTTACGGTCAAAGGTCAAGGTGGCAATTACAAAGGAAATATATCACATGTCAATAGGTTTCATAATAGAGGTCAGACAGGTCGGGTACAAACTCTTTGTAAACCCTTAGTACCTGATATAGAACCAGTCACAAGCAATGCTCTCACGATGTTGACATCAATCCTAAAGAGTTTGGATGCTTGGTGAATCTAATCAGTCAGAAAATTCAAACGCAAACTTATCTTCTCCAAGACTGAATCGTGTCCGAGAAAATACCTGCAAAGTGTAATGATTTCGTTCTGAACTAAAGTTATAAATTTATTACTGAATGCCAACATTGTGTCTGTGTCTGTGTTCCATTTTGTAGTTTTAATCTTT
Source organism: Chaetoderma sp. LZ-2023a (assembly GCA_034401795.1). Lineage (NCBI taxonomy): Eukaryota > Metazoa > Mollusca > Caudofoveata > Chaetodermatida > Chaetodermatidae > Chaetoderma > Chaetoderma sp. LZ-2023a. Next base: position 54,618,698 of record CM067375.1, read on the forward strand.
ATTGAGATCACGGTCAAATTTTAGTAATTTGTGATTTTGATAAACCTCGTAGATAGTTGCTACGTATTTTTAAAAAAGGGAGAGCGTGTAGTGTCTGCTATTAATAATTATTATCAATATTGAGAGTTGACATACAGAGCCCAGTCAAATTAGTTTCAAAATATTCAACAGCATGTTTATTAAATAGCAAAGAATTACAAAGACATACAATTCATACAACGTGTCGGACTGTTTTTGATATGATGACGGTCTATATGGAACCTATTGTGACGTACTGGTTGTGACGCCATTGTACACGTGCTGAGCTGATTATGACGTCATGTTAGGTCAGATGATGGATGGATACCCTGGAAAGGTGAATTATCATAGTTAAAGGCTAACGTTTTTCACAAGTCTTGCAACACTTCTCGGATTTTTCCACGCCAGATAGCCAACCGGCGTCTGTAGAAATTCTGTGCATTGCTTATTAGAATCAGTGAGCCAAAACCGGCCGTTAAACAGTTTAGTATAGGAAGAAAGTCAGAAAAGTTAGTTTCCTGCGAACGTTGTTTTGTTATTCAGAGAGAACATTGCTCTTCGGTTAGATAAGACTTTCTTGGTTACCGTTAGTCTGCGGCGTTTAGCGACAGGGGACTCCAGTACCTAAATCTAGTGGAAACTTCAGAATTATCCTAAGTTATGTTGGACAGATGGATGTTCATCCGTGAATTCACAACGGCGACATACCTTTCTCCTATGTATTGTGTTGCCTCTACACCGTTAACATTCAGGAGTTGTTCAGACTTGGTGATCCATAGGGATCTACGATGAGCCCGGCTAACTTTTTCTTCTCATGATAAATCTTGCATATGTGTTCCATTAGGGCTAAGCAATCCCGAAATATAACATGATAAAACCTACTAAGCCTAAAAACTTAACATTGAAAAATAAAAAAAATTTGAAGCGGTCAGAATCACTTTGACCTTCGCCGTTATGACTTCAGTGTCGACATGCTGCTTCCTAACATTAGAGGTAACATTGTATATAAGTTTAGTTTCAATAAGATTAACTAATCGTGAAAGATAAGCCGAGAAGTTTTGCTAAACGCAAAAATTTCACGTTGAAAAAACTAAGTTTTGTATCAAATATAATGGTAATTTTTTCTCATATAGAAAACGTAACATGAAACAAGGAATAAAGACAATGTGCAAAAGATTAAAGAAAATAATGTACTAATTGATATACAATGTTCACTTTTGATTCTATGGTCTCACCAGTCATGTTATATGCGTCAGAGATTTGGGCGTTTGAGAATACTGATCTGATTGTGACTTGCCAAATAAAATTTTACAAAATACTTTTGCACATGAAAAAGAGTAAAGCAAATATTATGATCTGTACCGAGCTAGGAAAATACCCCCTACACATAGTAAACGCTGGATACGTAAAACTGTCATCGATACTATATTATATTAGTCTACACTATACAGAAAAAATAATACACCGTTTAAATGGATAGAGAAGATAAAAGCAATCCTAACATTAACAGGCCATGTTGAAACATTTGAGAAAGACAACATAAATAAAACACAATTAACTAATCAGGTACAAACAGTTTTCAGAAAATCAATTTAAAGAGAAATGTAGAACTGACATCAAGTCAAGTCGGTTATCATTCTATAACAACATAAAAGACGATGTAAATTTGGAACGATACTTCACAATCCTACCCCCACCGTGATGCGATAATGTTATGCGATTTTAGAACGGTAAATCAC
>CM067375.1:54625454-54657954 GCA_034401795.1 Chaetoderma sp. LZ-2023a
TATTATAGTGACCATATGAATGTATAATCTATACAGGGTCAAATCATTCATGTTTTAGACCTAGGTTATATTTGAAGTTTAGAAATAGTTTAATCTAGGGTGACATTTTTCAATGGAAAACAGTTGCTTACTTTTTATATCTATGTTGTAGTAGTAGTAGTAGTAGTAGTAGTAGTAGTAGTAGTAGTAGTAGTAGTAGTAGTAGTAGTAGTAGTAGTAGTACTAGTAGTAGTAGTAGTAGTAGTAGTAGTAGTAGTAGTAGTAGTAGTAGTAGTAGTAGTAGTAGTAGTAGTAGTAGTAGTAGTATAAGACAGGGGTCTTAATCTTACCGTCTGACCTTCTTTCGCCATGAAATCACAAAGCGTTTAATTTAAGATAATTATACAGACACACTGTTGAATATTTTGAAACTAGTTTGACTGGAACATGTTGCTGCCATAGGCAGCAACATGTTCCAGTCAAATTAGTTTCAAAATATTCAACAGAATAGTTATTAAAGGAAAACTAGCCTTATCTTATATTAATCTATCAATGTTTTTTAGCAGTTTATCGTGCCGACAACGAAAGATATTCAGGATTTTGTAGCTAAATGTTGCTACATTTCTACATCCTATGATGGCTGTCATGATTTACGTCAACTAATCAGAAAAACCTAGCGTGTCTATCGCAATCATACAGGTAAGCTGTTGAATATTTTGAAACTAATTTGACTGGAAGTTGTTGCTGTCATAAGCAGCAACAGCTTCCATTCAAAATAGTTCCAAAATATTCAATAAGATGCTTATTACACAGCCAAGATTGTAATACATTGGCACTCACATGACATCACACATTATCGCCTGAATCGACAAAATGGTTGCGATCACTGTTAAGTTTTTACGCGATATTACAAAGCAGATAATTATGATACAGATAAGGGAATGTGGAAGGATATGAATGATATGGAATTTATAAACCATAATCCATTGGTGTAATACATCATTTTATGTGCGATTAGCATCACTTTAATTTCTAAATGAGTTCTTATTCGGCCATTCAAAGGTCAAAGACTAAGAACTGCGCTTTTAAGACGAAAACAGATAGATAGCCGTTATATAAAGGTTTAAACTCTCATGTCAAATAGGACGATCAATGACTAGCAACATCTACAACGAGGTGGATAATGGGAACTCGCTAACCCCGAGCAAACATCAATAGAGTTTAACAATGTTTACAAATCTTCAAATTACTTCGTCGTTATTATTATTGTTATTACGGTCATAAGTCTTATCAGAATCTGTCAATGATTAAATTTAGTTCGCGCAAATGTGTGTTTGTAAATTTGTTCATCGAGCGAACCGTACTCGTCGACGTTCACACACTCAAAAGTTATTGTTTCGATTGTTCTAGATATAGTCCCTGATTTTTACTTCCCATTCAGGACATATTTGTGCTTATTTTGTCAAATTTACCAGTTTTTTACACCGGTACCCATCTATACTCCTGGGTGGAGACTGGCAGCTATGAGATTGAAGGGTAGAATAGTCCACCAATGAGGCATGAACCTGGTTCGCTGGTTAGGTAGTCTGGACTCTGGCGCACTGAACGCTATACCAAGCGGTCTCCTCGTGAAGTAGGATGAGGCCTATATGTGGCTATTTATAGATTGAGGCTGACTTTCGGCTCATAATGTCTACGGTACAGACCATAAATTAGTTAACACGTGTTAACAGCAAGAACAGAAATACGTCGGTCAGTACAATTTTGAACACAATATAAGAAATTTTTCTTTGAATATTTTGAACATAATTGGATTGGAAGACATTGCTGCCTTAGGTGTCTTCCGATCGAATTTTGTTCAAAATATTCAACAGCACGTTTTACTTTGATTTGGAAATATGTTAAGTTATTTCTGAGCTGAATTGTACTTTTAGCAATTTACATCGATCCGCAATCATATCTTTGTTATCTCCCCTTACCGCGAAGTAAGCTGTGTTAAATTAAAAAGGTATAGTTTTATCATTTCACCACCCTCTCTGATTATGTTTGTGTCATGTTAATATAAATAATTTTAAATATGCTTATTTGCTATCAGTGTATATGTTTCAGAGTAAATTCAATTTCAAGCAATATTATGATAATGATAATAGTTTTTGCAACTGTCTGTCTGGTAGGTTAACATGGTTTAAAATTTAAGGCAATTAGGACTAGTATGTTGGTTTCTAACAAGCTTTCGCACAGAAAGGTGATTCAGAATGTCCCGAGCAAACATACAGTACGGCTCAGAAATAGGTCAAAATACTTCCAAAATAAACAGAAACATGTTGGTTGGTAAAAATTTTTAACACGATGTATGTTCTGTTGAATATTCTGTACTTAATTTGATTGGAAGCCATTGTTACCTTAAGCAAGAATGACTTCCAAGCAAATTAAGTTCAAAATATTTAACAGTACATTTTATTTTGCTTTGAAAATATGGTTAGTTATTTTTTACTTATTTACTGTATTTACTTTCGTACTGTAGATGAAGGGTGTGATCCGGATCCGGATCTGTATCCGAGTCATGCCCATGCCGGGAAATCCTTGTACACATGGACAGTCATTCTTGCGCTAAATTTGATTCAAGTCCTATAAACAAGTTTTAGTGGCATACACCCGGACATATGTAATAGAATAACACACAAACAAACGGACACAAATGCGGTAGATATAGGACCTATATTGCCATCCTCTTCCGCGGGGTGTGGGGGTGGGGTGAGGTTGGATGGAGAAGTTTGGCTCTAGAAACAATAAGAGAACTGCCCGTATTACCAGACAGCCGAAAACCACTCGGGTATCGTAAATTAACCCTTTAACATGCATACAAGCCAAAAATGGCTTCTGCAGTGATCTTGAGAAATGTCCATTTGCAGACCAAGAAGAAGACTAGCTTCTAAATTTTACCACTGGAATGACTGGCTCGATAACCGAGCCAGTCATTCCCGTGGTAAATTGTCAAAATAGTCTTCCCTTGTTTTGCAAATTGACATTTTCTATGAGAAAATTTAAATTTTATTGAACAACTTCGAGGGTTAAAGGGTCAAAGGCCCCTAAGTCCAAAAAATATTCTAATTTGAAATACACCCATATCTCGCCGTGTTGGGATTGATCGATCCCCAAACGCCCTAGCTATCAATTTCCTGAAAACTATACAGGAAAGCTGTTGAATATTTTGTAACTAATTTGCCCAGTCAACAGCGCCCAGTCAAATTAGTTTCAAAATATTCAGCAGAATATTTATTAAATAGTAAAAGCAAACAATGTGTACAACAACGCATAGACCGTCTTCAAATATGCGTTCGTGACGTACTTATCGACGTCATGCATTATGATGTCATTGTACACATCACGCAGTTCGTTATGACGTCATATGATGGGTGAGTACTCTGGAAAGGTGAATTCTTTAGCAATATCATAATATTTTCACAAGAATTGAAAAAGATATGTCGATGAGTGAAATGCCATATAAATTAATCGAGCATAATGAAACACAAAGCGTCTACAGTTATTCGAAAATATTTTTGTCACGTGCTTTTTGGAGCATGTCTAAAAGTATACTGCTTCTTTCGAAGTTCTTTTTAATTGCAAACGCTCGTGAAAAATATATATTCCTGCCTTTTGGAAACATTGTTGATAGCAATTATTTCTATTGCAGCCCCTGGAGTTAGGTTCGGTTGACAGCTCCCGTCTAGTCACCATACCAAGTATGTTTAGATTGATACGATAAAACATTCACGATCGCTTATGTGTTAAATTCCTTATAATACACGCAATCGTTATATAAGTAAACACGGAAATGTAGAAATATTTTATTTACGTACAAGATACGAGATTTACTACACTCGTGTCAGAGTAGCTGATTTATGAGACATTGGCATTCACATTATTGCAGTGGTAAAGAATATCCTACGTACATTTGTAAGTTTTATGTAAAACACATTTTGCAAATTCACAATAGGTGAATCGACTTTTAGCTATGCCCCCCCCCACCATCCCACAACCCCCTCCCCCCTCCACCCCACCCCCATTTTTTTCATGTTAGGTTCGAGACACCCAGAATTCCCAGAACCACGATATCAAGGTAACTATACAGGTAAGTTATTGAATATTTTGACACTATGATTTTGACTGGGTGCTGTTGTTACATATGGCAGCAACAACGCCCAGTCAAATTAGTTTCAAAATATTCAACAGGATGTTTAGTAAATGGTAAAAACATACACTTCGTGTACTCAACGGATCATTAAGATTTCATGGCGGACTTAGATATATCATTCTTTGCATATTTTGAGTGTAACGTCAGTCTACATGTTATGTAATTGATTAATAGTTGAGTGACAGATTGGATTTATCCATAGGGATACTGGATTGTTTATCTGATGTTACAGGTGTTTGTCATTGACACTAGCTATAAGCAGTATGGAACTGACTGGTTTCAATTCCATGGATCTACCTTCGATCCCTTTCTTGAGAATGAACGCAAATACGACACAGTGGTGGTTGTCATATTTAAGCAAGCAGAGGATTGTCTCACCTGCAGAAATTGTGTGGGTACCAGAACTAGTACATCTACCTGACGATAAGGTGCTGCTTCATCTCATGTGTACCTATGATTGCATTTGCTGCATCAAACGTTGTTCAGTCCTCGTGGACCAGGTCCCAATTTGGAGTTTGGGTTTTTTTGCATTCAGAATGCGTGGCTTTGCGGTATTAGCTTTAATTGTGGTTTACCCTCGCGTCAATCATACCTTCAATCTTCTGCCTCCGGGTTCTTTGGCTGCGAGGAGTTTTCTTGTCTTTCGTGGATGTTTATGTAATAAATATGTGTTTGCGAGGTAGCCCTATATGTATGATTAGTGTATCATGTGGCTGTAGTAGTAGTAGTAGTAGTGGTAGTAGTAGTAGTAGCAGTAGCAGTAGTAGTAGTAGTAGTAGTAGTAGTAGTAGTAGCAGTAGTAGTAGTAGTAGTAGTAGTAGTAGTAGTAGTAGTAGTAGTAGTAGTAGTAGTAGTAGTAGTAATAGTAGTAGTAGCAGCAGCAGCAGCAGCAGTAGTAGTAGTAGTAGTAGTAGTAGTAGTAGTAGTAGTAGTAGTAGTAGTAGTAGTAGTAGTAGTAGTAGTAGTAGCAGCAGCAGCAGTAGCAGCAGCAGCAGCAGCAGTAGTAGTAGTAGTAGTAGTAGTAGTAGTAGTAGTAGCAGTAGTAGTAGTAGTAGTAGTAGTAGTAGTAGTAGTAGTAGTAGTAGTAGTAGTAGTAGTAGTAGTAGTAGTAGCAGTAGCAGTAGCAGCAGTAGTAGTAGTAGTAGTAGTAGTAGTAGTGGTAGTAGTAGTAGTATCCCTTCTTCGCATTTAACCATTGTGCCAAGGTCCATTCTTGATATGAGCATACCGGGTCCTGCTCTCTTCAGGTCACCTAGCAGCACGCTTAACATATTTATGTAATGACGTCCTCTCCTGGCTTTGTATTTGCTGGCTTCCAGTAGGACGAATTCCAAGGCTCTGAGCCCTTGTGTGTCTCCTGGAAACCTTAGCGCATGGCCATACGTGGACCATCTTTGTTGCGCGATACACATCTTGTATAGTGCATCGTTAGAAATTATACTGTCTGGCCATCGGTGTCCAGTGATGGTGCGTAGGTGTTTGCGGTGGCAGGCATCAAGTTTATCTAGAGCCGCCTTTTGAGCTGCCCAGCTGTTACAGTTATACAGCATCAAGGATACGCAGGTTGCATTGTATAATTTTTTGTCAAGGGGATATTTGATCTACGAATCCATAGCTTACAGGAGGACGGAAAACCGACGTTGTCCATGATGCGGCGTACAGCGATGTCAGCAGTACTGCAGAGCAGTGAGCCCAGGATTTTACTTTTCCTCCATGGTTCCCCGTCGTGAAGTGGATCGTTATTTTCTTTAGTTTCATACTTTGTAGATAGGGGTATGTGGGTGATCTCTGTTTTGGATTGATTCATAAAGAGATTCTCAATTTTCAATTTGCTTGCAGCTATATGGAGTAGTTCGTCAAGTGGTTTCTTTACCTCATCTATGAAGTTTACATCGTCACCATATTCCATCTCTGGTAGCATACCCAGTGTGGACACTTGGGGTTGTGGTGAGCCGATTGCAATCTCAAACGCTGCACACTTCACCGTCTTGACTTACACTCTCAGCTTGGTGTCCGCGAGCAGTAGTCTCACTAGTCGCAGCTAATCTTCATTACAACTTTCCTGGCGTAGTACATCTAGGGTCTTTGAGAGTGTGATTGTGTCGAAGACTCGTGACATGTCACTCCCAGTGCTTGGACTAGCCCTAGTGTCACCCCACATTCAGGATTACCGGGAGTCGGATTCTAGTCCGACCTCTTCCAGGTAGTCAGACTTGTTTGGTTGACGCTGTGAAGAGAGCCAACCTAATCCTGATATCGCCATCAGGTCGACAGATGCTCCGAAGCTATTTCACCACAATAAGATGGCGATCTCATCAGGGCCAGAGAATAAATATGCGTACATCATAGTTCTACTTATTTGTACACATGCAAATTAAATTCATGTGAAAATTGTATTGCATAATAGCGTAATAATTGTAACCCTTTACTGGCAAAATCTGGCCAATAACAGAAACCACAAGAGTCGGTGTTGGCGTCTTCGCCATGAAAAGGTTTAACGAAATAAGGTGACAGATATATAAGATTGCAAATTCTTCTAATAAAATTTAAATGTTTAACCCGTCACGTAAGACCATCTGAATCTGAATCGTTGTAACAAATTTGATACGCGTAATTATATAAGAAAAGAAATATATAAAAACTATTTTTACCAGGCAATTTTAACCCTTTACTGGCAAAATCTGACCAATAACAGAAACATATTTGCTTATCAAATCATGTGCAGCCCAAGAGAATACCAGTTTTTGAAAATTAACTACTGGAACGACTGGCTCGGTTTCCGAGCCAGTCATTCTAGTGGTATACTTTCAAAAACAGTTTTCGTTCTACCTGCAAATAGACATTCCTAAAAACTACTACAAGAGTCGGTGTTGGCGTCTTCGCCATGTAAAGGTTTAACTGTATAAGGTGATAGATATCCCTAGGATTGCAAATTCTTCTAATAAAATTAAAATGCGTAACCCATCACAAAAGTAAATAAAACCACTGTAGCCTAAATATCTAGGTGTATGTACAGAAATTATTGAGTGATAAAAATTCGTATTATATATATAAACATACCTAGTTAAACGTGTATCTAACGGAGACATGTATTTTGGGTCCAAAATACGACGGTTTTTAAGACAGGGAGGGTTCGTCAACGGACCATTATAGTTTGGACTCAAGTTCTTCGAGACCACCTTTTGATGACCAAATACGATTACCCTAATAGATATACTTTGCTATATGCGCATAGTTAAACCTGTACAAACCACTAACTTAACATTTTATACCAGAAAAAAATTATATCAGAAATGATTTACCATGTAATATCCATTATATTCAATATTTTGAAACTAATTTGACTGGAAGCTGTTGCGTTTGCTTAAGAAAGCAACGGCTTCAAATCAAATTACTTTCAAAATATCCAACGACTTATACCTGTATCGTTTCTTTGTAATTGAGATGCTAGGATGATAGGCTTTACCTGCGTTGAAATTTGTTATGAAGATTTGTCATGTAAGACGTGTACTTTGTGTTTAGGGAAATTCACCGCACTGTGTACATTTGATATTACGATATCGCATCGATAAAAGAAAAAAGATTTCGTGTTTACCTGTGAATGTGATTTGATAATTTGGAGGTATTTTATGAAAGGATCTTACAGCCCACGCCTCGCTGCACGTGCCGAGAAGGGTGAGCGTTCCTCTCGGCTGCAAATGGACGGCGAAAGATACACAGTAGAGGTAGGCTGTAATTTAATCAGATGGATGGTGGGTGGGTGGGTCGGTGGGTGGGGGGATGGATGGATGGGTAGATGGATGGATGGATGGAGAAGTGGTTGGGTGGGTGCATGGGTGTGCCGGATGGCTTGAATGGTGGGTGGGTGATTGAGACGTTGGATTGGTTGATGGGAGGCTTGTCAGGTGGGTGCAAGGATGGATGGGCGGGCGGGAAGGCGAATTGGCGGGTGCTGGTGGGCGGGCGGACCGGCGGGTGAGTTGGAGCGCAGGTAGGCAGGCGGGCGAGTGGGAAGGCAAATGGGTGGCCGGACAGATGGATGGACGGACATATGGATGGGTGGATGGACGGACAGACGTTTGTTGGACGAACGAACGGGCGGCCAGACGGGCGAATGGACGGCGATGGATGGATGGACAGGTGGAGGGTGTGAGTGAACGAATGAAGTACAAAAGGAACGCACACCCCGCACACACTTGCACGCACATACCTGCAATCAGATTAAGAATCTGACGAATTAGACACGCAGCTTATGGTGAGATTTTATGACGCTCCACTTAACTCAGATGTGCTATAATTAGCATGCACGCTTGTTAATACCCTCTTAAAGTTTTCCTGATACAATAAGTTTAGGAAAATTCAGTGACGAATCGTCTTATTTTGAACTGCCATGTTAGTTTGCTATTTGTAGCCGCCATTATTTGTGATTCTCGTGTTCTTGCCCGTAAATCTAGGATCATGTTACATTAGTCAGCCGACTTATGCTATCAACTCCTCGCTAGATTAGCTTGACGATCACACTACGATTACACCATGCAACCAAATCATGCCTGTTTACTGATTATGGTCCAGGGCGCGGCCATCTTGCATGAGTTTTCTCTAAGCAACTGTCACGTGACTGATGGCCACCACCGGCTTGATCGATTTGACCGATCACGGACAATCGTAAGCAAAATGTTTGTCAAATTAAACTTTTCGTAGCCGCCCGTCTTTTCATTACTACACCGATTATCAGTTGGAAAATGGGCTCACGCTAAACGATTACCGCGAAATAACCCGTGGTTAGTCGGCCGACACCTTACGAACACCGATTATCGACTAGGGTTATCCCGTTTAACGTTAATACTAGTTACCCTCCAAGGTGAGCAGAGCTGCCTCGATAGCGCATTGTAAGAGCATAGTAGTTTAACCACTCTTGTTTCAGCCTAATCTTATAAAGGTTAAACCCGCAAAATGGAGCCTCTAGTGATCTTGGGTGAAGTACCTTTGCAGGCCAAGAGAAGACAATTTTTGAAATTTTATCACTGGAATGACTGGCTCGGTAACCGAGCCAGTCATTCCAGTGGTAAAATTTCAAAAATAGTCTTCTCTTGGCCTGCACATGTACACTGCCACAGCAAATTTTTTTATTTCTCTTGAATATTAATCACTTAATGATCAAGCTGAACAAAACGTGTGTACTTCAAAACACGGGAATTTTTTTTAAATTTCTGTGGCAAATTTACACACATTGTCTTCGCTAGAGGGACATTTACTGAGTGAGAATTGCAATTTTCTTTTAGATGTCTAGAGCTTTAAATGGTTAAGTTATATAGGAAGCATTTTGAGCGTTTTGAGGCGCTGTTGACACACGAGGTGTTAATTCTAAATATACACTTCCTAGGCTAGATATTTGTGTAGCAATTTGAGTGGCTACACCAGCAACATTTTTTTCAAAATTGTTAGCAAAACAACTCGTATAAAATGCAACAAGTGTTACTAACTAACGTATTGAAAACGGGTTGACTGTAAATCATTGCTAAGGTGGTGTTGCTAGTTATGGGTTAATTTGTTTTAAAATATTCAACAGAATATTTGTATTATAGTAAATGAGTTCGAATAAGTCTTTCGGGGTCAATCGGTTGAAAATAACCTAAAACAAAGAAAACACAGGAATGTGATAGAGTGAATTCACTGTATCGCTGTCTTGCCAGAATAAGAAAGAAATTCGACGGCGTTCATTGATACTGATAGTCTGATACTCACGACATTTCATATGTTGAATATTTTAAACGCGATAGAATTCACCTTTCCAGTTTATGCATCCATTAAATGACGTCATAATCGACTAAGTGACGTGTGCGATGGCGTCATAATGATGACGTGAGGAATGAGTCGGAATAGTACTTAATGGGAGTGTTAAGTGATGACGTATTTCCGGGTTCAGCTCGATTGCTAAATACACAAAGCAATGGGGTTTTTTTTAAACAACAAATGATGACTTCATAAAGAACACTTATGATGTAACAAAGCAAAATACACACTTCCGGGTTACGAATCACGCGCAGTGACGTCATACTTAACAAGCCCATAGTCCGACACGTAAAACGAATTGTGTTTCTTTACTATTTAATAAACATTATGTTTAATATTTTGAAATTAATCTGACTGGGCGCTGTTGCAGTCAAATTAAAGTTACAAAATATTCAACAGATTACCTGTATAGTTTTCAGGAAATTGACAGTCATGGCATTCGGGTATCGATCAATTCCAACACAGCGAAGTGTGGGTGGAGCTTCGCTAGAGGTGGGCGGGGCATGGCTAAAACTGGAACGGTCCATTATGTTCAAAATAGTAAACAGTACGTTTTATTTTGTTTTGGAAGCGTGTTAAGCGTGTTAAGCGTGTTAAGAGATTTGCGGTTATTGAAAATGATTTCACAACATTTCGTATGTCAAAATAAACTTTAACATTTACACGTTTGTATAGCTAGTAGGCCTAGATGCCATAAGACCCGGGCACGTCGCCCTGATGCGCTTCAGTAGATTCATAACAGTCAACAGGCACGTTTTAATTACCTCAAATTAGATTAATATTTAATTTAAAATTTTAAAAAAATCTAAAATATTAAAATGTTTATTGCTCAATTTTTAAAGGATGTTGCAGAAATGTTAATATTAAACAAGAATTTTTATTATCCCCTTATTTTCACCATGTAATATTCAGCCGCCGTAGTAATGATGGGCAGTGATGTCATCCATGTAGAACGTATTCCATATTAAATTCTGCCCATAAACAATGTTAACACGTGAGACATGTGCTTAGAGAATGCGCTACAAATTACGATTTGACATCTAGATAGATTAATATATGTTATGTACATTAAAATCATCTGAGTTTTCAGATATTAAAAATGGTGGTTAGCGAGGGAGAGCCTCGGTGGAACGAGGGTGTCCGGCATCCCCCCACCCCCTATCTGTTTGAAAATTAGGGCCTATGAGAAACAATCGCCCAACATCTACTGTATAAAATTTATTATTAGCTTGAAAATGTGGATTCAAATGAGCCCTAATGACCATCCCGCTGGCAACGTCCTTGAATTTCAATATCGACACCAATGTCAACTCTGTCAAGTATGATACATTTCCAGATCAAGATCATTATCCCACTTGTCAGGTAACTATACATGTAAGCTGTTGAATATTTTGAAACAGTGCCCAGTCAAATTAGTTTCAAAATATTCAACAGAATGTTTATTAAACGGTAAAGGCATACAATTTGTACAACCACACTTAGTCCGTCATCAATTAAGTGTTTGTGACGAACTTAACTACGTCATTCATGGCGTATTTGATTATGACGTCAGCCTACATATCACGTAGTTGATTATGACGTCATATGATTGATGGGTAAGCTGGAATCCTCCATTGACATCATTGTCATGCATATGGTCCAGACTCAAAGGCAGGCTCAGTGCTTGAACTCCTTTAGGTCGTATCTGCTAGCAACACTGTGAGCCATATTCTGACTGGCATGAGAAATGTGTGGCCACATGCTGATAGATGCTACACTGAGCACTGTTCTTGTTCCCTCTGCGCTCAATGTGCCAGTGCAAACCGAAGAAACAGTAGAAGGCCCTAATGTGGAGATAAAAAATGCTAATCTGGCGGTACGTGTAGATGATGTAGTGATGCAAGTTACAACAGATATTGATACAACCGACTTGAGAGAAGCAACATAAATGTATGAGCTTATTAATCAATCACATAGCGTCATAATCAACTACGTGACGTGTAGGATGATATCATAATCAATTACTTTATGACTGACGTTGATAAGTTCATCATTTATGCTTAATTTATGACGGACTAAGGCCTTGCTGTACGAACCGTATGTCGTTAATATTTAATAAATATTTTGTGATAGTTCAGGGATTGATCGACCTAAAAGGGCGACGTGTGGGTGGAGCTTAGCTAAGGATGGGAGGGTATCGTTAAAACTGGATTCGTCCATTATATGTGGAAAACTTTTGTTCAGCAGAGGTAATAGCAAGAGGCCAAAGTAAACTAAATAAGAATAAGGAAATGATGACTATGTGGACAGCGCTACTCCGGATACAATATTTGATCATGGTAGACAGCCTGCGAACGTTTCTCAAAACTGAGCGGGTAGGCAACTGGAAATTACACCGTCAATCAGTATGTGAAATGTTATCATACTTCAAAGCATCTGGATACACACTATATAAAAAGTCAACATATATTTATCTGCTATTGGTGCGTCATCCTCTAGAAATGTATCCAGATGTCCACCAAAAATTTGAGGAAAGATACTACGTGGTGGGGAACAGTGACAAGTATTTGGATGGACTGCCCAGAGATCTCATTATTAAGCAAATACTCATGAGAAGTGTCAGGACACATGGAGAGACTCAGTCCTTTTCATGCCAGCATATGCAGCCTTAAGATACTATACAGAATCTCATGTGTGTTTCATATGAAAACGGTGGCCAACACATGGCCAACAGCTACACAAGCTAGAAGAAGGGATTGGACTTAATGGCGTCTATCCAGTCCCTGGTTCCAGGTCCTATTCACATCATATCGAGGCCGGCTTATATTCCAGCCAATCGTAGCTTTCATAGTTTTACACAGGTAAGCATGTATAGTTGCGTGGGAGAGAGGCAATGATGAGTGACTGAGATTGCCCATGTTTTTACAGATTGCTCGTCAGCTACCTGATCGCCTGAGAGTCGAACGGAATCTAAACACCGCCCTTCTGATTACCAATCGACCATCCTAACGCCAAGGCCCATCGTCTCCCCTACACAAGCCGGAGATGTCATAGTCATTTATCTATTTCGGAGGGATGGAGGATAGGGTGAGAGAGTGAGAGTAGAGCGAGAGGGGGAGGGGTGGGGGCAGGGGCGGTGGGGTGTATGTGTGTGAAGAGTCAAATAGCGTTCATAATGCACCACTGTTTACCATTGCTTATGGAGAACAGAATCTAGCCTTTATGGTTGGGAAATCTGTGGAAAGGTTCACATTCCGCAAAGTAGATCAGGCATGCGTGTAGCCGTATTCAGAGCCCTGTATCCTTTAGTTAACCACTCAGCCACATGTTCAGTTTCAGTTTTCTTTTTTACACTCAGGCCATCTTTGCGATGGCATAAGATGGAAATTTTTTTTTTAATTAATACATTATGGCGGTAGTTAGTGTAGTTATATAAAATATACATACATACAATATACAATATTAAAATACAGTCTGCAGTAGTAGTAGTAGTAGTAGTAGTAGTAGTAGTAGTAGTAGTAGTCGTAGTCGTAGTCGTAGAAGTAGTAGTAGTAGTAGTAGTAGTAGTAGTAGTAGTAGTAGTCGTAGTCGTAGAAGTAGTAGTAGTAGTAGTAGTAGTAGTAGTAGTAGTAGCAGCAGCAGCAGCAGTAGTAGTAGTAGTAGTAGTAGTAGTAGTAGTAGTAGTAGCAGTAGTAGTAGTAGTAATCGTAGTAGTAGTAGTAGTAGTAGTAGTAGTAGTAGTAGTAGTAGTAGTAGTAGTAGTAGTAGTTGTAGTAGTAGTAGTAGTAGTAGTAGTAGTAGTAGTAGTAGTAGTAGTAGTAGTAGTAGTAGTGGTAGTGGAGGTGTTAGTGATGGTGGTGGTGGTAGTGATGGTGGTAGTAGTAGTAGTAGTAGTAGTAGTAGTAGTAGTAGTAGTAGTAGTAGTAGTAGTAGTAGTAGTAGTGGTAGTGGAGGTGTTAGTGATGGTGGTGGTGGTAGTGATGGTGGTAGTAGTAGTAGTAGTAGTAGTAGTAGTAGTAGTAGTAGTAGTAGTAGTAGTAGTAGTAGAAGCAGCAGCCACAGCCGCAGCAGCAGCCGCCACCACCGCCGCCGACGGTGTGCCATATGGTAAGACTTCCCTTTATGTGAATTAGCAGTAGTCGTTGCTATGGCTGTTGTTTTTGCTGTTGTAATAATGGTAGTGGCTGTGATAGTGTTAGTTGTTGTGTTGGTGAGTGTCATTCGTGCATTCTGTGTGTATCGTAAAGGACCGAAGGTCGTAGTAGTAACAGTTGCATTGATAACATTTCTTTTTCTTGGCCAATAATAGAAATTTGCAGAGTTTGGTGAGTACGGGCCTGTTACATATTGAAAGCAGTCCACGTGTTTTATCTACACTGTTTTGTCTTGAATAGAATAGTGGAATATATTTTTCTCGTTCTACGTTATATCACTCACAATTAAACAGAAAGTGATTCTCGTCCTCAACTTCATTATATCTAGGACACAGCCGCTCATTTCTATCTATGCCAATCCATCTTTGCGTTTCTATGGCGAGTCTGTGGTTGAGTGTTCGAAAATGCAGAAGCGTTAATGCTTCCCGGTATGGCAGACATTTAAAATAATTTTCGAAATGGAATTCTGTTTTTATTTCGCTATAGAAGTTTAATCGTGTTGATTGGTTCATTTCTCTAGTCCACTCCTCGATGAATTTATGTTCTAAGAGTCGCTTCGTTAGCTGGACTAGCTGCTTGCCGTGTATGTTCTCATCTGTAAACAGGTTTTGTTCAACGCTTTCTAAAATAATTTTAATCGTTTCAATCCATTTAATTTGTATGTTGTGTCTGGTTGCAAAGTCTTTACATAAGAAGTAGAGCATAGACGATAGTTTACCATACCCACCATTTACTAGACCCGCCCAAAATCGTATCATGTTACATTTTATTGTGATGTGAAGTGGAAGTTTCCCAAGCTCGCCGTATATCATGGCATTAGGTGCACTTTTCTTCAAACGAAGTGTATGTTTAAAACACTTTAATTGACATGTTTCTACTTGTGTAGTGTACTCAAAGCCCCCAGATTTCGGATCCATAAAGTAATATTGGAGCAATCATTGTATCAAATAATGTTGTTTGTAAATCAATAGGTATATCATGTTGGTTTGTCTTGCCTATCAATGAGTATATAGCCTTCGTTCCTTGTTCACAGTTTCTTATTTTACAGTTTGCGAATGTTCCATTTGATTTTAGTAAAATGCCTAGATATAGATATTCATCAACTATTTCAAGTTCGCACCCACCTAAATTAAAACTTAGAGAACTAGTTAATTTGCGCTTAGATGTCTAGCATATCTTCTGAAAGGTAAGATAGCAATCCTTCATTTGGTATCAATGAACCCTCTCTTATAGAGGGAGGGATGGGTTGTGTATGGGGGACGGCAACGGGGCTCCTAAGAACCCCACTGGGCCGCAATACTAATAGGGTACCTTGCATGGAAGGCTTAGCACACAGACAATGTCATTTCCACTATGACAGTTCCTTTAATCATTTCAGCCTTACAGACCAGAAAAGGTGAAGTCTTTATGATGTAAGGAATATATTCGGTTGAAGATTTTGAAACTAATTTGTGTTTCAAATCAGTTTCAAAATATTCAACAGTTTTCGTGTATAGTTGACTTGAAAATAGGGGACTGGAACTTCAAGGGTCAATCCGGTAAGCTAACATATAAGATAATTATGATTTGGATATTTTTCTGAGTCATATGCTTTGGTATGCATTATATAAAATGACGTTTAAAAGAATTTTAACCTAAATACCGTGTTAGTAATATTCAGTGTACACAGTATGTTATAAATAGCATGAAATCATGTGGTTTCGCGACATAGCAGGAAATCTTAGTTAAATACATCCTGTCGTGTAAGGTAGATAGTGATACCTAGACAGAGATAAGGCGTTACGAATCCTCGATATTTTGTAACAGGATCAACGTTTGGAGATTGGAATTCAGCAAAATGAATCATGAATGAACGAGCGAATGATGAATATATGAACGAACGCACCAACGAACAAATGAATTAATGAACGAACGAGCGAACGAACGAATGAACGAAAGAACGAACCAACAAAGGAACTAACGAGCGAGCGAACAAACGAACGAACGAGAGAACGAATGAACCAACGAGCGAACGAACGAACGAACGAACGAATGAAAGAACGAACCAACAAAAGAACGAACGAGCGAACGAATGAAGGAACGAACAAATGAGCGAACGAACGCACGCACGAACGAACGAGGGAGGCAGACGAACGAGAGAACGAATGAGCGAACGAATGAAGTACTCAACCACCCAACCAACCAACCAACCACCCAACCAACGAACCAACAAACCAACAAACCATCCAACCAACCATCGAAGCAAACAAGGAACAAATCAAAGAACCAACGAACGAAACAACGAACGATCCAAAGAACGGACCAATTAACGAATCAACGAATGAACCAATGAATCAACCAAGAGCCAATGAACGAATTAACGTGCGAATGAAACAGGCAATTAATTGATAAATGAACAAGTGAAAGGACAATGGAACAAACATGTATGAAGGAATGTGTAGATGGCAAATAGCAGAACGAATAAATAAACAAACACACATTTTCTCCTGATTCCCTTGCATTTGTATGTTCAGTACACGTAGGTACATGCCCATACACGAAAGAGCGGATTATTCTGTAATTTAGAATGAGATTACTCTCAAAACAGTAGATAAATGAACAACGATGTCCCATCAAGACAATGGTTCACAGTACTGGCAAAAAAACGGACCAGATAAAAATGTAGATTGTACATAAACTCCATAATCATGCATTACATAACTGCTCCATCTCTAAAGGTTAAGAGAATCGGAGAAAAATCAACAACAACTCGACCACTGTTGTTTTCATGACAGAGTGTAATGGACTTCTGCTTATGTGCCATATGTTTATAGCTGGAGGGAATACATAGACAGACGGATGGATGGACGGACAGATGGACGGACGGACGCCTAGATGGACGGATGGGCAGACGAACGGGCGGGCGGACGGGTCTGTCGACCATCAGATTAGAATACTTCAAACAAAATTACTATTCGTACTAAATGTATATTCAGGAATATCACAACATAACAAAATTATCCAGCTCATATACAATAGACGTAATGTTGAATTGGTCAAAACCATGAAAGATCAATATTCACAGTTGCAATCTAAATTAAAGGAACCGATCAAAGCACGACCAGTAATCGCTTACAATAGAAATCCAAACCTGAAAGATATGCTAGTAAGATTAAAGTTAGACCTCATAGTTCCTGACAATGACAATGTTTCATCCCTCCCTACCTATTCTGAAATGAATTAAAACCAAACCAAAATCAATGGTGCGGCACTTGAAATCATATCCGTAGGACATCTTTTTATTTTGTATATACAAAGGTTGCGTGCGTGCGTGCGTGCGTGCATGCGTTCATGTGTGTGTGTGTGTGTGCGTGCGTGCGTGCGTGCGTGCGTGCGTACGTGCGTGCGTACGTGCGTGCGAGCGCGCGCGTGAGTATGCTTGTGCGCGTGAGTGTGCGTGTGTGTGCATTCATTCGTGTGTGTGCGAGCGCGCGCGTGAGTGTACTTGTGCGCGTGAGTGTGCGTGTGTGTGCATTCATTCGTGTGCGTGCGTGCGTGCGTGTGGCCATGCGTGCGTGCGTGAGTGCGTGCGTGCGTGCGTGTGTACGTGCGTGCGTACTTGCGAGCGCGCGCGTGAGTGTACCTGTGCGCGTGAGTGTACTTGTGCGCGTGTGTGCATTCATTCGTGTGTGTGTGCGTGCGTGCGTGTGTGCGTGCGTGCGTGCGTGCGTGCGTGCGTGCGTGCGTGCGTGTGCGTGTTTGCGCGCTTGCACGCATTCGTGCGCATGTTCGTGCATGCATTCGTGCATCCATTATTGTGTGCATTATTGCATGCATTTTTGCACGCATTCGTGCACCTGTTCGTGCATGCATTAGTGCATGTATTATTGAGTGCATGTATTATTGCGTGCATGTATTATTGCATGCGTTTGTGCATGCATCCAGGCATGCGTACGTGTGTGTGTGTGCATCATGCATGTTGTTTCTCAATCATGTAGGATCAATCCCGGCCTTCACCTATTGAAGCGCCTTATTGTTTAGTACAGTTTACCCACCCCACCCCACCCCACCCCTAATCGTAACGGGGCCACTCTAAGTAAACCTAAACTTGGTCTCGATAGAACAAATTTAGGTTGAGAAATTTTTACTTAGATTCCTGTGCCAATGCAGGTTTTTTAGTGCTAAGACGGACGAATAGGCGGGTGGGCGGACGAACGAACAAACGGACGGACGGACGGATTTATCACTAGATTGACTGGTTCGATAACCCAGCCAGTCATTCTATTGATAAACTTTCTAACTTGAACAAATTTCAGAGTTAAAGGGTTACGGGCTGGTTGAATGCAGACTCCCTGACTCCGTTAGCGCGAAACTCTCCAAAATAGGCGTATTTAACCCTTTACTATTCAAATTGGTTCAAGAAGATTTAAATTTTTTCATAGAAAATGTCCATGTCATCCAAAAACGGTTTCTGCAGTGGTCTTGAGAAATGTCCATTTATAGACCAAGAGAAGACTGGGTTTTTTAAAGTGTACCACTGGAATGACTGGATCGGTTATCGAAACAGTCATTAGAGTGGTAAATTTTTTGTTAAATAGTCTTCTCTTGGTCTGCAAATGGACATTTCTCAAGACCACTGCAGAAACAGTTTTTGGATGATATAAGGGTTAAAAGGTCAATGCCTAATAATAGCGTGGATTGCGCAGATAATTGCAAATGACACAGTCCAATGGCAAATAACAGATGCTTTTGTGTTTTAAAGAATGGATTTTTTCTTTATTTTGCACGTTATTTTATCCTTTTATAAGTGAATTGGAAGTCGCTGTTGTCCGTTGATGCTTTTTAGCAACACACACACCAATCAGTTTATTTTTTAAATATCCAGCGGCTTTCTGTATTATCTCCCTCGAAATCCGATTTTTTAGAAGCCTGTTTTAAAAACATAAAGTTGCTGCTAAAAAAATCTCTTTTTCTAAATTAAAGATCAAAACAGGTTATCCCTCTATTTGTTGAAAACCCAGATTAATGTTCTAATGAGGCATGGGCCTAGTATTAACTTCACTTTAAAATTAAGGTCCTTTTTCGGCGGCATCTTGTTTGGGTGGTACTCAGTTGCAAACCGCAAGGAGTTCAAGGCGCACATGTTAAGTTGTGGTTGTAAAAATTCCTACTCTATACATGGATTCTCGATACTGGGTAAGTGTGCGTGCGTGCGCGCATGCATGCCCGTGCGCGCGCGTTTGTGTGTGTGCGTATGTGTGTGCGTGCCTCTACGCGTGCGCACGTATGTGTGCGTGTTTGTTTTTGTTTTCAAATGCAAATTAAGTTTGCGCATATTTTTATTCAATTAGGAATAATCTACCTAGTCTTTGTGTTCACTATAAGCTGGTACATGTCAGAAATTGATTCAATGGACCTTTCCAATTTATCCATCCATCATATGACATCATATGACGTCATATTCATCTAAGTGACGTGTAGGATGACGTCATGAATGAATAGATTTAGTCCGTGTTAAGCGCTTAATAGTCCGGCACGTTGTACGAATTATATGTGTAAACATACTGTTGAATATTTTGAAACTAATTTGACTGGGCCAGGTTGCTGCCATGGGCAGCAACAACACCCAGTCAAATTAGTTTCAAAATATTCAACAGCTTACCTGTATAGTTTTCTGGAAATTGATAGTCAGGGAGCTCATGGATCGATCGATCGATCCCAAAAATGGCGAAGCGTGAGAGGAGCTTTAGGTAAAACTGAAAAGGTTCATTGAGTAGTCTTAAACCGTATTTCATCTCAAAATTCTTTCAGCGAGATAAAACAATAGCAATGCTAACACGATTTCATATTGTTCTGTAAGTCAAACTCACATTCTAACCTTTAACAAGTATTTCATGTCACGCCTCTTTTGATTTGACATTAGGCCTGCACCGTGTAAATGTATTCATTTTCTACTATAAAAGCACCGGCTTCCACAGGAGGTACGCATAGACCTATTACATATTCTGGTAGGTTGTTCCAGTTCTCAACTATTTTGGATGGAAAAAGATTTTTGGCTAGATCTACGTTGAATCGTTGTTTGAAAAGCTTCTACATGTGATATATCACAATGGAGGAATTCAGTTTTAGCTATATCCCGCCCGTCTCTACCAAAGGTCCAATATCACGCTTTGCCAGTGTTGGGTTCGAGCAATCCCTGAACTCCCTGACTACCAATTTTCAGAAAACTATACAGGTAAGCTGTTGAATATTTTGAAACTAATATTAATGGATGTTGTTGCTGCCTAAGGCAGTAGCAGCATCCAGTCAAATTACTTTCAAAATATTCAACAGTATGAAAGAAGATCACTTCTATCTAGAATGGTGTCACCAAAGTTGCTGTACCCACACGCCTTGTCTAATGTGTCAGCACATACATTCCCACGTGACCCGACTGACGTGCTCTAAGAACAATTCTGTAGTGGGTGGTGATGTTTTCAGTAATGGCGCAGTCGGGGCGCTCTTCCTAGCATTTCACATTGTCTCTACGATGTATCATATACCAGAATGGTATGGGAGTCTTTAGTACGAACACAGTAACATTGCACAATGGAAGCTATAGCTTCATGGACTATATCATTCATGGCATGATCTAGACTTCCCAATTTAGAAATAATTTGAGCTGCACGCAGCACTTTGATAATCGTTCCTTTGCCAAGCCCGTAGACTCGCTATAGTATCACATCCTGACAATACATGTGCAGCCAATAACTGATCACCAATAGCGCAATGTGTGTTTGCACTAGCACTGATGGCAAGTATTGTACTTACTCGTGCGCGTTGCGAAGGTCATGCCTCATAGTTGTCTTACTGCAACAGATCTGGACTGAAATTGAATCTTTTGAAGTTTTAACAAGACTATTGGTGCATATTACTTCTTTGGGCATGTTCAAGACATTTTCAAAGATTAAATGAACCATCTTCAATGTGTCACTGATTGCTACCTTTTGTGCTGGTAGGGGTGTGGTTGGTGTTAGCTTGTAACCTCCCCACGTTGATGTGCCGCGAACTGAACTTGTTGCGCTATTTATCCTATACTCATGATACCTGTTATATGCGAAGTGACTATCTGAAAGGAGTAATCTTATGAGGGTGTACTTAGTATGCGCAGTATCATATTCATCTATCGTGGTAGATACGTGCGAAGAAATCGCCCATAAGTGTGCACACCCGTCAATGATTTGAACATCAGGTTTACAGCCACGTACTAATGCTTCTACCTGTAGCTTCTGTCTCATAATGGACTTTGACGTGAGCATTTTCATGTCACCATTTTCTGCAAGCATTGCGGTTGGAATAGGAGACAGATCATGTGGGAGAGCATAAGTTAGCTCTATTGGTCTGATAGCTATTAAGCCTATCACCCGTGACCAGATTATACGTTATCTAGCTGGCTTTTCTTCTTTCTAACTGCCAGGGTAATTATCTAAAATAACAAATGGTTCTTTATTATACTAGTATCCAATATAGTAGCATATTGTATCATATCATATCATGTGCCTAGTATACAATGTCACTATATGATATGATATATTACAACGGATATTGCAGGACGTGAAGCCATGCTATGCTGGCCTACTCTGTGTTATACGCGTGTTATTCCACAGCAACGCTTACTTCATTAGATTACCGCACATAACATAGCACCAGTGTGTTCTGCTGGCGTAGACTCTACTAGCCGTTCATGTTCACTTATTCGAATTCGCCATACTATACTGGGACCCAGCATATATAATGCCAGGAGAGGACGGCATTGCATAAATATGTTAAGCGAGATGTGAGGTGACATCAAGAAAACAGGACACTGTACAGTCAGATCGAGAATGACCTGAGGATTTCGGCCGAGGACAAGACACAGCGGGAAAAAGCGAAGATGGAGTGATTGCAGCTGTAGGATGTTTCTACTACTACAGTCACAGAATACAGTAATTATACATCATTGTTGAGTCATATTGCAGAAGAAAAAGAGTATTTTTGAAAACGTGCCACTGGAATGACTGGCTCGGTTACAGAGCCAGTCATTCCAGTGGTAAATTTTCAAAAAATATCCTCTTAGCCTGCAAATGGGCATTTCTCAAGATGACCGCAGAGGTCACTTTTGGCCAACTTGACCATTAAAGGGTTATTTTGGCCCAAGCGGGTCAAGGACCTCGTGCCATTGTTGGTAATTTTTCCCCCTTAGCATCTTGGATACACCACCAAAAGCAGAAATGAGGATATCCTCTATGCCACTTTCCGACATGAGATTTGCTATGCAACCTACAAGACACATTAACATGTGCATGTCATTAAGGGTGTTTACAATATTTCTACGCTACCCAGGATAAAACCAAGCGACAGACGCAGCGATGCTATAAACACTTGGTTATGTAATGCTCTAGTACGTACAGCACAACGAGGAATATTCTCCAAACAGTTCCAACCAAACCCTGTCTATTACAATTTTACAACAATGAATATGTTTAATTAATAATTAAATACCCTCTAGAATCTGACAAATTATGTTGTATTCTGATGCTTATGCTGCTGTGGCTGGGTTTTTTTTTATTAAAGAGAGGAATAGTTAAGGCCAAATGAGGGATGATATCAGTTATAAACAGTTTTCGTAATGGAATTTATTGCAGATATTGGCAGTGTAAAGATGTAGATATGGTCACTAAGTTATTATAACTCATTATATAAATTCACATAGGTTATCTCTGTGAAATTAAGTGCCATGGATTATGTTTCATAAGTTGAACTTACGGCGTAAACGGCGACTATGCGTATTTTAATAACGGATGAGTGGCGTCACTTTAAGTGGGCGAAAGAAAATTGCCCGGTGGCACCCTGTGGATTTGTTATAAGTATACCCCGACCTTACATAATCAGCAAAATTCTTCCAGACTATCTGCAGTTGTCTTACGGAATTCTATTTGCAGGCCAAGAGAAGACAAATTTTTTGAAATTTTACGACAGAATGACTGGCTTGGTTAATTGTGGTAAAGTAAATGGACATTCAATAAGTAAATATTTTTATTTCATTGACGAAATTTAGCCATTAAAAAGTTAATTAGCCAGGAAAAACGTGATTTGTGCATTCAACTGCCTCGTTAATCTTTTATGACAGGAGAATGTGCTATCATTTTATAGCAACCTACGTGGATATTTATCTATCATAACATTTATAATTTACATCACAGTAACTGGCTATCCTCATTTTGAAAACACGTTGCTGTATGCGGTCGCTGTCTAAACAAGCACAGTTTTCAAAATTTTCAACATTGATTTCTTCAAATGATGAGTGTAAACTATTAGTTGCTTGTGCGAGAGAGTTTTAGGTAGACGAAGGTTAAACAATGAAAATACAATTAAGTAATATCGTTCGAGCAAATCTGCGCATCTTAATAATTTAAAATTGAATTCGACGTGACAGTCAGTGGCTTGCAGGTAAATAATGACGCAGTGTAGAATGTTAAACATAATTTGCAGGTTTTTCTTTAGCGAACCCCTTTCATCTAACACGGAGACATTGAATCACTACGGATTCTGCTGGCAGGGTGGATGGATGGATGGATGGATGGATGACGGATGGATAGACGGACGTCCCCCACCATTCCCTGCCTTACCTCTGGAGGGTGGATGTATGGGTGGGTGGGGTGTTATTGGATGGATGGATGGAGGGATGGATTGGTGGGTGGGTGGGTGGGTGGGTGGGTGGGTGGGTGGGTGGATGGGTGGGTGGGTGGGTGGGTGAACGGATGGATGATGGATGGGTGGGTCGGTGGGTGGGTATGTTGGTCGGTGGTTGGAGTGGTGGGTAAGTGGGTGGGTGGGTACGTGATGGGCAGTATGATTGATGGACAGATGGCTGGTTGGCTGGCTGGATGGATGGATGATAGATAGATGAATGAATGGATGGATCAATGTTTGGTGAGTGGTGGGTGGGTAGTTTGTGCTTGGTAGGGCGATCGGGTCATATGGATAGACATACGG
This sequence comes from Chaetoderma sp. LZ-2023a, assembly GCA_034401795.1. NCBI lineage: Eukaryota > Metazoa > Mollusca > Caudofoveata > Chaetodermatida > Chaetodermatidae > Chaetoderma > Chaetoderma sp. LZ-2023a. The sequence goes on from CM067375.1 coordinate 54,649,548, forward strand.
GTCAATGGAGGAACGTCCCTGCCTCAACCCTCATTTTTCCTCCAACCATACCGTTCCTCCATTCGTCTACCCATTCATCAACCAACCGACACAACTACACACCGACACCTACCATCTAAATATCTAAATATCTCCTTATGCATGTCGACTTGCCTGCCAGTCTGCCTGCTCGGTCAGTCGATCGGTCAATCAGTCGTCAGTCGGTCAGCCGGTCGGTCAGCCGGTCGGTCGGTCAGTCAGTATGTCCATCATTCTGTCCATCCATACATCCGTCCATACATCCAGCCATCCCTCTACCTTCACGCACGACCCATCCCACCTTCTCCATCCATTCATCCCTCCAACAATTCATCCATGCACACGCATGCACGCACGGACGCACGCACGTACGTACGTGCCTTACCGTCCTGTCAACCGCCCACATGCACGCACGCATGCGCGCAGGAATGCACGCACGCATCCACACCAACCAAACCATCCAACCATCCACCCTTGCATTCTGTTTCATTCCATCCACACATTTATTCTCCCCTCCATCCTTCTCATTAGTTATATATTTCTTCCTCATTTTCAGCCTCGTAATCAGGGCACAACCACGTCACTTCCATCACTGCCGTCACCATCGCCCGCCTCACCCGCCTCGCCGGCCTCACCTATCTCTCCCGTATCACATTCGTCGGTGTGGGCGACAGAAACATCCAGATCCCAGTCACAGCCTCACAGTCCGTCTAGATCGTTGAACTACACATACAATGGGGAGCTCAATAATAAACCGTCAAGACTGGATCCCACAGATAAAATCTATTCAGAGGTGCACCGGGCGTCCATCGACAGCTCGAAAGCTCCGCCCGTGCCGGAGAAAGACGGGTCATTGAGGACGAAGCGTATTGTCGCTGTGTCATTGGCACTGTTTTTAGTTATTGGAGTTATCGTCACAATCATAGTCTGTATCGTCGTCTTAAAGGGAAGAGGTGAGTGCTTAATATACCTTCCCACTGTATCCATCCATCGTATGACGTCATAATCAACTACGTGACGCGCAGAATGAAATCATAATGAATGATGTCATTATCACGTCATGAATGACAAAGATAAGTATGTCACGAACGCGTATTTGAAGACGGGCTGTGCGTTGTTGTGCAAATTGTGTGTATTTACTATTTAATAAATATTCTGTTGAATATTTTGAAACTAATTTGACTGGGCGCTGTTGCTGTCATAGGCAGCAACAGCGCTCAGTCAAAGTAGTTACAAGATATTCAGCAGCTTACCTATATAATTTTCAGGAAATTAATAGTTAGGGCATTCGAGGATCGATCGATCGCAACACGGCGAAGTGTGGGTGGAGCTTAGCTAGAGGTGGTAGGGGCATAGCTAAAACAGGAAAGGTCCAATATTGTGAAAGACGACGATATTCAACAGCTTTCCTGTATGTGTCTTGAAACTGAGATATTGTAATTTCACAAGGTGTACCCTGTAGTACGCCATCACTTAACAAGCAATGGCGAAATGCATTCTGCCAGTCAGGTATATGACGTCATAATCAATTACGTCATATGCACGCTGACGTCACGATCAATTACCTCATAAAAGACGTATCTAAGTCCATCAGGGTTTTTTAGAAGTCCGACAGCTGTAGGAATTGTAGGTCTTTACTATTTAATAACCAAATGATGAATATTTAAACTAATTCGACTATGCACTGTTGCTGCCATAGGCAGCAATAGGATCCAGTCAAATTAGTTTCAAAATATTCAAGAGCCTACCCGTATAGTTTTCTGGAAATTGAAATTCAGGGAGTCCAGAATTCGATGGATGCCACCGCGGGTAACACGTGGACGGAGCTTAGCTAGAGATGGGTGAGGCATAGCTAAAAGTAGATGCATCAATTGTCTAATAATCTTTCAATATTGCTCACGTTAACTGTGTGTCCTCTTTCTGCGGCATCTGCACTTTGCTCTGTAAAACGTCGACAATCGATGTATTTTGTGACATCATTTGCATTAGGATCTTGCTTGACAGATCAGTGCATGAACTTTAGTGTGCATTTCTGGAAGCTTGGTATAGCTTTATCATAATGAAAGTCAGGACGGTGTTGCAGCCAATCTCATTCATACCTGAATTCGGTATTTATGTGGTAGGCCTTATCTGAATGGCATGTTCATGTTGTAGGCGTGCTTCTTTATAGCAATATATTCTTAATAGCTACATTTCCGTGGATATTATATTACTCTGCTAGCCATTCTTATAGTGTTCTGTAGAGAACCTAGACGTATTGAGTACTATACGCGTTTACTTTGGAAATGCAATGCATAGGGAGTAAGGACTCAAAACCCGTCGGATGCTAATTTGCATATGTTTAGCATTTTGCATAATTAACATATTTACCGTATTAATTAGGTCAAATCACTAAATCAAGAATACGTTTGTTACGCAGAGACATCGTTTAAGTGAATAACCCCATGTTATCTAGTGCAAGGAATATATCTAGCATATCTCGAGGCTCGTACAATCCAGCAAGCGACTTGAAATCCAATATGATCACTGTGTAAATCGTAAAATCGTCATAACTCTGTCCAACAGTTGAAGATAAAGATCTTATTTTGATGCATACACCCATGTTTTCGACACCAAAGACTTTGTTGTTGGCGATACAATCTGAGTGGAGAGTTATATAATGCCCATTTCAACTTTTTGCTAAGCCCCGCCCACCTCCAACTAATCTCCAACCACACCTCACTCGTGTTGGGATTGATCGATCCCTGAACTCCCTGACTATCAATTTCCAGAAAACTATACAGATAAGCTGGTAAATATTCTGAAACTAATTTGACTGGGTTCTGTTGCTGCCTATGACAGTACCGAACTGAATGACGACTGGCGCTAGAATGGCCTTTACAAACAAGTTTCCCGCAATATCTATGCGGTGGCCAATTCTATTCGTCCAAAGCCAACTCATACCACTCTAACCACTGTTCGATATATAGAGACATTAATTTTTAGCTATACTACCCAATGTACGACTACTATATTCTGCGGCTGTAGTAGTAGAAATATCCGACAGCTGCAATCAGTCCTTCTTCACTTTTGCCCACTGTGTTTTGTCCTCAGCTGAAATCCTTAGCTTCCTCAGGTCCATTATTGACTTGAACGTATCGAGTCCTGCTTTCTTGAGGTCACCTCGTAGCACGCTTAACATATTTATGCCATGGTGTCCTCTCCTGGCTTTGTATTTGCTGGCTCCGAGTAGGGCGAATTTCAAGGCTCTGTGTGCTGGTATCTCTTCCGGCATCCTTAGCACATGGCCAAACTTGGACCATCTTTGCTGGGCGACTTTTACAGACAGCGGCGACGTATTACACATCATGTATAGTGCATCATTGGAAAGTATGCTGTCTGGCCATCTGTGTCCAGTGATAGTGCGTAGTCCGTCTTCAAATATGAGTTCGTGACGTGCCTATCTACGTCATTCATGACGTCTTTGATTATGAAGTCATTCTACATGTCACGTCGTTAATTATTACATCATATGATGGATGGATAAAGTGGAAAGGTCTATAGTGACTCCTCCAGTAGTTTCGCTCAGTTGGCAGTGGAAAAGGAATTGGTACCTTTAAATTTAAACGGCGAGAATACCTGGTAACTTAGCATCTAGCAAATCATCAACATATTGTTGAGCACCTGATTCACCTGTGTTATCGGACTTCTGCCAGCATATGTAATCATTGCGGCAAATTTTGGTGTGTACGATTACTTTCAACCAACTGGGCAGGACCCATTGATGTTATAATTAATAAAGTTAAAAATTGAAATGAAATTCAAATATTGCATAAACCAGATCAAGCGTAAATGGTTTTGAGGTTATAGGAGTATATGAATATGAATAATACGTTATTGAATTGCTATTTATATTACTTCCCATTCATTGACTTTTGAATTATTAGGGTACCAATTTTGATAAGAATAGTTGGTTCAAGCAGTAAGGCTGATTTACATTGAAACTTACTTGATCGATATTTTAGCTTACAAACAAGTAACCTACCTTTGTTTTATCAAATTAATACAGATTGATTAGATTTTTCAATCATATTACAACGTAACTGAACTTATTGCATATGTCAAAGAAAGTAAATACGTAGACGTTATTTTGAAAATAAAATATCATATCTGCCTGATTCACTGATAGTGAATATCAGTCCGTTTCGTTCTGTTGCTCCTGATATTAATCTCAACCAGAGCGAACGAAAGCAAGAAAAGAATAGTGAATCTGCACTAGTTTAGTAGACTGCTACAAATGTTGGCTAATCATAATAATGTAGGAATACAACTGGCCCTATAAAGCCATTCTGGGTAATTTGACATTTAAACAGGACGTTTTAGTACCTAGGATGAAGCATAATCGATTATCAATACCGGAAAGAACTTTGGAGAAGAATCGCCTGTCGATCAGTGATGTCATATGACCGTAATAAAAGCACCACATTCTATATATTATGATACGACATAAATCTATTGCAGACTACTGTCTGTCTCCTTGTTCGTCTTCATGGTCGTAATCATTGTCTCCATTCTCCTGCTCCTCATCTCCATCTGCCTCATCTCGTCGTTGCTCGCTTGGGCTACTAATCCCTTCCATCCTTCCCACGCACAGTAGATCGTACATGACAATCCATTTGCGGCACATTTACCCTTGCAGCCGCATGCCCTTCCCTTACATGTTGAAACTAATTAGAGTGGTTGCTGTTGCTGCCCATGGCAGCAACAGCACCCGATCAAATTAGTTTTAAAATATACAACAGAATGTTTATTAAACAGTAAAGGCATGTTATTCATACAGCCTGACGACTATTAAGTGTTTAAGAAGGACTAAATCGAGTCATTCATGACGTAATGATCATGATGTCATCCCACATGTTTCGTAGTTGACTATGACGTTATATGATGAATGGATAAAGTGGAACGGTCCTCTGGCATTACTCGGTCTTTTTCACAAACGTGAGTATCAGTCTTGACCGCACTCTTCCATAGCATCATTTGGAGATGTACCCTCTGGAGATTAAATGTTAGGATAATGGCTATTGGCGAAGGGACTTCAGAGATACAGGATTCTTTCTTTCGCTTGCAAAAACGCTCTCGTACCTCGCAGCAGTCATTGAATCAATATCTTTATGATAACAGAGATCTTGAAAAAAGCGCCACCAGTTGTTATCAGGTCAGTCTGAGTGTCCTCGTCCTCTCAAAGACATGAGACTTGTCCAGCGATGTGGGTCTGTGTGAGCACTTTCATGGCGGACATTTTCTCACTAGGTTAGGGCACAGTGTCGCCTCCTGAGAGTACATGCATTCCTAGAATTGACCTTGCATTTCTCTGCGAGCTTGGCGATAGGGGCGTTGATTTCCTTGGTTTTTCATGATGGCATCATGGCCAAGGAGATGTGAGTCAGCCAATATCCAGTCGATCACTCCCCGGCTCACTGCCTCTCAAGATTCTTTACAAACACTGGCAAATTCTTTGCGCTGTCATGGTCACAGGGTCACTAAATGCATATTAGACTATCCATGTATGGCCATAAACTATGAGTACAAGTGGATAGAATCACCAACGTTTACATATCCATTCATATTCTGCTGTAGTAGAAGTATTTTGAGATTCGCGTCAAAGTGCTAAATATCTAAGTGACGTGGTTGCTAAGTGAATACGGAAATATGCACCTTGGCAATATCTGTGGAAGGCAATGAGCTAAGAACACCAGAATTGGCATAGCCATTCAAATTGAAGCGGGCAAAAAGTAATTTGTGTTTTATCTCAAAATGTCAAATATCTAATCCTCGTGCTCATTACATACACCGGCACTTACATTACATACACCGTGACTTGGCACCTCGTCCGAGTGCAGTCTAGTTATTATTATTTAATTTTTAATTTTGTTGTTGTTTTTTCTTTTGTCCACAGAGCCTGGCTCACTCGTTACACAGCCTACAAATGAAACACTCGTCACCACAGAATCTCCGGACAATAGAAATTGTAAGTCTGTAGCTCTGCGCCTTTAATTCGCCTTTCCAGCATATCCATCCATCCATCATCTGACCTCGTATGACGTCGTAAGCAGCTCGGCGCGTGTATGATGACGTCACAATCAGTACGTCACCAAGGGTTCCACATAGACCGTCATCGAGTGTCTTTCTAATTCTTTGTTATTTAATAAACATGCTGTTGAATATTTTGAAACTAATTTGATTTGGCGCTGTTGCTGCCTTATGCAGCAACAGCACCCAGTCAAATTAGTTTCAAAATATTCAACAGCTTATCTGTGTATTTTTTATTGAAATTGATAGCCAGGGTGTTCAGACATCGATCGATCCCAACACGAGCGAGGTGTTGGTGGAGCCTAGCTAGAGATGGACGGGGCATAGCTAAAACCGGAAATGGTCATTGTTCTCTCTCTGCTTTTCTGCGGATAGGATTGATATTTGTCTTTCTCCATACTTTCCAAATTATCTTTGAATGTCATACAAATGAATCCACAATCTGAATCAATAATTTTACCCATAATAATATTATTATGAAGGGATCCAATCTGGCACTCAACTATATAACATCATACTCAATTACGTCACATGTAGGCTGGCGTCACAATACATAGTGGCGTATCTAGCTAACATTGAAAAGTCGGTCAAGAGTACGAATTGTGGTTCTTTTTTAATTCATAAACATTCTTTTCAATTTGAAACTAATTTGACTGGACAGCAGCAGCACCAAGTCGAATAGTTTCAAGATAGTCAACAGCTTACCTGTATAGTTACCTTCAAATTGTTATTCTGGGAATTCAAGATTCGAAGTATATAGATTGATTCAAGCTCTTTGGGGAAAGGTAGAGCTTAGATTAGCTATAAATGGGGAATTCCAGTTTCTCAGCCAATCATATGACATCATAATCAACTATGTCACATGTAGGCTGACGTAATAATCAATTACGTCATGAATAGCGTAGGTATGTTCGTCACGAACGCTTAATTGATGACTGACTAAGCGTTGTTGTACAACTTGTATGTATTTACTGTTTAACAAGCGTTCTGTTGAATATTTTGAAACTAATTTGACTGGGCGCTCTTGCGATAGCAGTATGTACAATTAGTTTCGAAATATTCACCAGCTTACCTGTATACTTTTCTGGATATTGAAAGTCAGGGAGTTCAGGGGTCGATCGATCCCAACACAGGCGAAGTGTGGAAGGGTTTTAGGTAAAGATGGGCGGGGCATAGCTAAAACATTGTTTGGGCATAGCTAGAAATTGACCCCCTATTATGAAGACCTGAATATTATAGGCCTGTTAACACTGACGGGTCCTGGGAAACTTAGTATTTTGCTCTTATTACATCCTAACTGTATTTCTTGTTGATTCACAATATTGGGTATTTTTTTAACTAACTTATTTAACCATTTACAACTTACAGAGCAAAATAACTAATTCTTTATGGTGTAAGGAATGTTCTGATGATTATTTCACAACTAATTTGGCATGGAGCTGTTGCTATATGATGCATCAATGTGCATCTACCGGCCCGCACGGTGGGGTGGGTGAGGATGGGGTGTGTGTGGGGGGAGGGGGGTTTGGAGGCTTCAAACGAACCCCCTAAACTTTTTCAATTTCTTTTTTTTCTTTATCGTCAGTGTATTAATCTGCCCAAATTTGATATAAATATGAATCAGATATGACTATGTTGATATAAATATGAATCAGATATGACTATGTTGATATAAATATGAGTCAGATATGACTATGTTGATATAAATATGAATCAGATATGACTATGTTGATATAAATATGAATCAGATATGACTATGTTGATATAAATATGAATCAGATATGACTATGTTGATATAAATATGGATCAGACATGACTATGTTGATATAAATATGAATCAGATATGACTATGTTGATATAAATATGAATCAGATATGACTATGTTGATATAAATATGAATCAGATATGACTATGTTGATATAAATATGAATCAGATATGACTATGTTGATATAAATATGAATCAGATATGACTATGTTGATATAAATATGAATCAGATATGACTATGTTGATATAAATATGAATCAGATATGACTATGTTGATATAAATATGAATCAGATATGACTATGTTGATATAAATATGAATCAGATATGACTATGTTGATATAAATATGAATCAGATATGACTATGTTGATATAAATATGAATCAGATATGACTATGTTGATATAAATATGAATCAGATATGACTATGTTGATATAAATATGAATCAGATATGACTATGTTGATATAAATATGAATCAGATATGACTATGTTGATATAAATATGAATCAGATATGACTATGTTGATATAAATATGAATCAGATATGACTATGTTG
>CM067375.1:54662954-55035454 GCA_034401795.1 Chaetoderma sp. LZ-2023a
AGGGAAAAGCTGAGGCAATCCGAGAATGGTTCAAGGAACAGTTCATTGTCAACGATGATCAGGCTTTGCACCCATTCTCAGGAGACCCCCGGCCAATGGCGGCCACTACTAACACCAATTAAAACAGCAGAAGTTGAAAAGGCACTTAAAGCCCTGAAAAACGGACGTGCATCTGGACCTGATGGCATGAGCAATGAACTATTCAAATATACAAGTGACATTATCTCAAAACCGATCATGCACCTAATCAATTCAGCTTTTATGCACCACGTTCCCATCGACGCTGTAGGCCAAAACACCATTATCGCACTACCCAAGCCCAAGAGGCCATCTGGGCCCCCAGCTAATCTGCAGCCCATTGTGCTCCTCAACAGCATACGGAAAATCCTTATCAATGTTACTCTACGCCGCATCCGAGACAAGATCGATTACTTCACCGGATCATGTCAAAGTGGCTTCAAACGTGGACGCAGCTGCGCAGACATTGTATGGGCTCAATGCATGCTTGTGTCGGTAGTCATCTCCAAACACTGGGACTTCCACAAAATGGGTATTAACATGTCATGAGCCTTCGACACAATTAAACGCTCAAAGATCCTAGATGTACTACGCCAGGCCAGTTGCAGTGAAGATGGCCTACGACTAGTGAGACTACTGCTTGCAGGCACCAAGCTGAGAGTACGAGTCAAGCCAGTGAAGTCTGTAGAGCTTGAGACATCAATCGGCTCCCCACAGGGAGATGGTCTATCTCCGATGCTTTTCACCCGCTACCTTGCTTCCGCATTGAAATCTGTGCGGGAAAGTTCCACAAGACCAAACCCACCCCCACCCCCACCCCACCCCCCCCCCCCCACCTACTCACCATCACTGGACACCGATGGTCAGACAGCATAATTTCCAACGATGCACTATACAAGATATGTAATACGTCGCCGCTGTCTGTAAAAGTCGCCCAACAAAGATGGTCCATGGTTGGCCATGTACTAAGGATGCCAGAAGAGACACAAGCACAGAGATCCTTGGAATTCGCCTTACTCGGAGTCAGCAAATACAAAGCCAGGGGAGGACGTCATTGCATAAATCTGCTAAGTGCGCTACGAGAAAGCAGGACTCGGTACACTCAAGTCAAGAATGGACCTGAGGAAGCTAAGGATTTCGGCTGAGGACAAGACACAGTGGGCAAAGGCGAAGAAGGACTGATTGCAGCTGTAGGATGTTTCTACTACTACGGCCGCAGAATATATTAATCATCATCATTAAAAGCCATAACACATTCCCAACTCACAGGGTTAATTTTGACTGTATCAAAGGCGTCCACAGATTTTTTTTCAAATCTAGAAACGGCCGTGGAACATGACTATATTTAGGTAGAGGCTCACTTGCGCAAAAGAAGTTGTCTGTAGAAAAGGGCATAATGACTCTTTCTATTAGTGTTCTTGAAACATATACCCACTGAATGTCAGAGTAAAGTAAAACATGTAAACACTTTAACTGTAAGGAATTACTCATTGTGTTAACATCCACGAGATTAAGACCCTCCTTCGCATATTTTATTATTGCAGGTTTGTTTTGAAACTAGACAGGGTTTGCCCTCCCATAGAATGTCCATAATGATTCTGTTAACTTCATTTTCAACCTGCCTCGGCCCTAGGCATATAAATTACGGATGTTGTATACCATAATTTGGGAGATAATAATGTACTACTACTACTACTACTACTACTACTACTACTACTACTACTACTACTACTACTACTACTACTACTACTACTACTACTACTACTACTACTACTACTACTACTACTACTACTACTACTACTACTACTACTCTAATCCTACTACTACTACTACTACCACTACTACTACTACTCCTGCTGCTGCTGCTGCTGCTGCTGCTGCTGCTGCTGCTGCTGCTGCTGCTATTGCTGCTCCTATTGTTCTTGTCGTCGTCTTCGTCGTCGTCATCGTCGTCGTCGTCGTTGTCGCTTCCGCCGCCTCCCCTGCTGTTGCTATTGCTGATGATGTTGCTGCTGCTGCTGCTGCTATTACTGATGTTAGTATATCGTTTTCAATTCTCAGATACTAGTTCAACAACAAGTCAAACTACAACAGAAACACTCACCACAACAGAATCTCCTATTTTAAAAGGTAAGAACACAGACGTAAATATACAGATAATGGTTTCTGGCGAGGCAGTGCAAGGTTAAAACTATGTCCTCATCCTCCAACTAAACCTGTCATTACGTAGCTCGATCAAACCAGGTGGTGTATGTCCCATTGTTATGCAATGTATCGTGGTTGCGCAATGATGCGACATAATCTTCGACCGGCATCTGCTACAGATACAACTATCTTTAGACAACCGGAAATGTACAATTAGATCTTATACAAAGATAATAGAACTAACTATATGTAAAATATTTATTTTTTTAAAACCCCATAGAAACGGGATTCCTCCGTCTTCTAAGACGCATCTTATGCGAACATTTTTATTCGGCATAAAGCCAGAAAACTCGGGCTAGTCATTGCCGAGATGATATAAACTTGAAATTTAATTTCGGATTGGTATCTTATCAATTAACAATCATATCACCCATAAACGGCTTCTGCAGCGGTCTTGAGGAATGACCATTTGCAGACCACGAGATTATAATTGAAAATTTACCACTGGAATGACTGGCTCGATAACCGAGCCAGTCATTCCAGTGATAAAGTCTCAAAAATAGTCTCCTCTTGGTCTGAAAATGGTCATTTTCTATGAGAGGATTTTTATTTTCTTGAACAAATTCGAGGATTAGCGGGCTAAGTGCGCGCGCAAGGAGGGTGCTTGGAGATAAAAAAAAAAATAAATAGTATGCTTTTTAACCCTTTAACGACTAAATTTATTCAATAAAATTTAAAATTTTACTTATTGAATGTCAATTTGCAGGTCAAGAGAAGGCTATTTTTGAAAATTTACCAGTGGAATGACTGGCTAGGTTATCGAGCCAGTAATTCCTGTGGTAATTTTTCAAAGATAGTCTTCTCTTGGCCTGCAAATTGACATTCACCGATACCACTACAGAGGCTGGTTTTGGCCGGCTTCGTCATGAAAGGGCTAAAGGCTTAAATTAGTATGTACCTCAATGCAATGAAATGAAATAAATCCTAACATATGATGATTTCTTTCTGTATAAATTATGATAATTTTTAATTGTGAAATTGAATTTGAGGATGTGAGTTCCTAATCCAAATTCGCAACCAAAATTGCTATAATTTATACGGAATGCAATCATCATATAGACCTATGTTAATAATTCTTTCGTTTAATTACATTGAGATACACACAAGTTAAGCCTCTAAAAGTATTTAAAAAGTTTCAAAGATATTTATCTTCCAACATTATGGTATGAATTTGTGTTTTTAAATACTTTAAATTACAACTCGCGCGAGGGCAATACCACACGGTATTCCCCGCTTGAAAAACGTGTTTTATTTTTACTGCGCAGTTAGCCATAAAGCTCGTTATAATAATACGCATGTTGCTAAAATGGCGGATACGCGCCCGCTTCGGAATCGTTGAATTTCAAGATTTCAAGTGACTCAATTTCAAGACAACTATACTGGAACGTTGTTGCATATTTTGAAACTAATTTGACGGGAGTTGTTGAGACAGCAAGGTTGTATATCCCGCTAAACACTTGTAGTCGAATAGCGAATGCATTACTCGACAAATTAATCATAGCCATAAAACGGCGAGTTAATTATCGATCGCAATCGTGTCTATTTCATCGTGACGTGATAATAATGATCCGCGTGATGAGCGGAGCGTGTTACATACGGAAATCAACATACCGATGTGAAATGGATTGCTCATAGAATTAATTGTAAAAGTAATTAGTCTCTATGGTAAGTCCATATCGAAGTATGATGTTATTCCAGATTAACTCTCTACGTGAACACGGCCGTAGACGCCGTTTTTGGCGTACAGCCAAGGCAAAAAGTGTCAATTTCACTCTTGCAGAATTAGCTTAGAGATGTCTAATTCAAGAATTGCTTATCTAATTATATTGTCACGTTATGATAAAATCTCTATTTTCGACGTCTGAGGGGTAATAAATTCGTTACACCAGTGTTTTGACGTGGGTACAGGCTGTTACCATATGCGCAAACAATTATATTTCTAATGTATCCCCATCTCTACGCTCGGGAGATACAACGTTTGCGCATGTGGTAACAGCCTGTCCCCCCCCCCACCCACCCCCCCCCCCCCCCCCGCCAAACCACTGGTGTATCTAATAACACATGTCCTACAATGTGCGGCTGGGTAATAAAGGAGTCCATTTATAGATATACCCGCCCAATGGATGAATTCCTTTTCTCGGTTAATCATATGATGTCATAATAAGATGTGTCACACATAGGCTGACGTCATAAATAATTGCGTCATGACTCCGTTAATCATCCGTCATAAACACTTAATAGGTCAAGTTTTGCGAATTGTATGCCTTTACTATTTAATAAACATTCTGTTGAATATTTCGAAACTAATTTGACTGGGCACTGTCGCAAATTAGTTTCAAAATATCCAACAGCTTACATTTATAGTTTTCTGGAAATTGATATTCGGAGAGTACAGGTATCGATCGATCCCAACACGGGCAAAGAGCGGGTGGAGCTTAGCTAGAGATGGGCAGGGAATAGCTAAGTATATAGCTATGGATTCATCCGATCGAGCTAAGCACCACCCACTCTGTTCCCGCGTTTGGAATTTATTTTAACAAGTTGAACGCTGAATTTCCAGTATCGTAATTTTAATGTTGAGATACGCATTATCTTGAATATTTGAAACTAATTTGACGAAGGAAGGCTGTTGCTCCCAGTCAAACTATATTCAAAATATTCAAAATAATGTGTATTTAATTATTTAATTGTAAATTCATCAAAGACATACAACTCAGATAGGCCTATTTCCGGGCGGGCCAGTGCCATTTTCGTAACGGAAATACGCCATTTTTAGTGTGACGTCACATTGTATTCATCCATTATGCAATATTTCTCCACATTTTTCAGATTTTATGTTTGGCGAAGTTATATTATTAGAAAGATGGAAAGATGAGATGTTGAATACGTCTTCATCTGAATATAAAAGAATACAAGATCTATTCGAAATTGAGGTAGGTCATCGGCATTCATGCTCTATCAGATGATGATGATGGTGGTGGTGGTGGTGGTGGTGGTGGTGGTGGTGGTGGTGGTGTTGGTCGTGGTGGTGGTGGTGGTGGTGGTGGTGGTGGTGGTGGTGGTGGTGGTGGCGGCGGCGGTGGTGGTGGTGCTGGTGGTGTTGGTCGTCGTCGTCGTCATCGAGGCGGTGGAGAATGTGGCGGTGGTAGACTAATAGTTCTTGTTATGGTTGCCATGTTGAAGGTGGCGTTGTTATGGTGGTGGTGGCGGTGGCGGTGGTGGCGGCGACGGCCGTGGCACCTGTGGCGGCGGCAACGCTGGCGGTTGCCATGGTGGAGGTGGTAGTGGTTGATGGTGGTGGTGGCGGTGGCGGCGGTGGCGGCGGCGGCGGCGGCGGCGGCGGCGGCGGCGGCAGCGGTGGCGACGACGACGACGACGATGGCTGTAGACAAAATTAGTATGGCTTTGATGCAGCTGATTTGGATGATGTTCATGATTATAATCTTTTAATGTTAATAGTGCTGTGAATGATAACAAAGACGACGACAAGGCGATGAATGTATTGATAACTGATGTTGGTGCATCGACTATTTTTTTCATATTTGTTTTTTGTATTAACAGATAGACAGTTTCATTAGAAACAGTTCCCATGGAGCTGACTATTATAAAACAGAGCTAATCAATCTTAGGTATGTATTAGTGTGTTGTTGTTGTTGTTGTTGTTGTTGTTTTTATTGTTGTTGCTGATGCTGCTACTGCTGCTGCTGCTGCTGTTGCTGATGCTGCTGCTGTTGTTGTTGTTATTGTTTGCTGCTGCTGTTGTTGTTGTTGTCGTTGTCGTTGTCGTTGTCATCGTCGTTGTTAATGTTGTTGCTGCTGCCATTGTCGTTGTCGTTGTCACTGTTGTTGTCGTACCGTAGTTGTTGTTGTCGCTGTCTTCGTTGACATTCTCGTTGTCGGTGTCGCTTTTGTGATTGTTGCTGTTGTTGTTAGTGTTGTTATTGTTGTTGTTGTTGTTGTTGTTGTTGTTGTTGTTGTATTCAAATGAACAGTTGGTTCTGGCTTCCGAAGAATATAATAGATTAGTATTAGATGAAGCTTTATTTTGCCCTATAACTATGTACCTAAATATGTAATCATTTATGAAATATGTTTTTGAATATTTTAACCTAATTTGATTGGATGTCACTGCAGCAATGCCTTCTGGTTAAATTACTGGCAGAATGATTAACAGCGTTCATGTAGGATGGCATGACAGACATAACGTGATTAATATCAGATATTATATATAATTCTACAGTCAGCTTACAATTGCACATATATGACATCTTAATGACCGTCATTATGTATCGTGATGTATAGTTTCTGCTCCATTTGGCATTTTGCATCTATTATAATTATTTTTAAATTAAGATTATTTATTCAAATTATTTATTTATTTATTTATGTATTTATTTACATTCGTATTATCATCGCGCTTACGGGTAAGAAGTAGTGCCTGTGTGCGTGCGTGTGCACTCTAATGCATGCATGCGTGCGTGCGTGTGTGCATGCGGGGTGCGAGAGTGCATTCGTGCGGGCGGGCGGGTGGACGGGCTGGCGGGCGGGCGTGCGGGTGGGCTGGGCTGGGCAAACGTGTCCCCAGATGTATCTCAGAAACTATTGATCGGGGTTGGCTCAAATTCTTAAGCAAGCTTAGGTTAATACTGCAAAATTTTGGATTTCTGGAACTTGGTTGTGATCCAGATTTACAATGTCAGATCCGGGTCGGATTCAATTCTGGATCTATGGATATCACGAAAGTCAAATTTTACACACTGGAACGTGCTTTCCTTCAAACTATAACCTACTGTCCCACATTTAAATTTGATTTGAGAAAACAGATCTGAAAAAAATCAGGAGAATCCGAAATTAAAAACAAAGTTACGAAAAATGGAATGGGCGGCGATCTCCCATCACTCTTGTTTTTTATTTTCATTCTCATTGTAGGAAAGGGAGTGTTGTAGCTACATTCAAGATGCTGTTTAACATGCAGCAAACCACCCTATCACCTGACAACGCCACAACTGTTCCACCGAAAACAAACATAAATTCAACGCTCCTTGAGGCAATCTTGATGGTCGCTATGAATCTCACAGGGAATATGAATGTGTCAACGTTGAGATTATTCCGTGAGTAAACCAATACAATATTTACAATGGTCGTTCCAGTTTATCCATCCATCATATGACGTCATTTTCAACAACCTGACGTATGTGATGACGTCATATTCAATGACGTCATGAATGACGTAGATAAGTTCGTCTCGAACGCATAATTGGTGACGGACTAATAGCCTATAAGCGTTGTTGTACGAATAGTATGTCTTTACTATATAATAAATACACTGTTGAATATTTGAAGCTAATTTGTCTGGGCGCTGTTGCTGCTTATGGAAGCAACATTAAATTGTAAACCTGTCAACTCCATACAATTTGTACATTTGTACATTTGACCTACTTTTCAATGATCATATCTGGGCTAGATATGGCATAGTTATCGTGACGTCAGCATGCATGTGACGTAGTTAATTCTGACTTGAGATGATCGAGTAACAGATCGGATCCCTCCATTTTATGTAGATTACGTGTAACGTTATATGGTCACACGTTAGATTCGGAGAGAATCCATAAATAATGGCTTAGCAGAAATTTATATGGATAATGATTCGATGATGGGGAGGTGATCAACTCCCCACTCCCGTTGTCAACCTATCAGGAAGCCACATACAATATGTGGTGGAGCATCCGGGACAAATTGAATCACATTATTATAATGTCAAGCGCAAAGAACAGTGATTTCTTAGTGCAATTGAGAGATCAAATCTGTCACTCAAGTATCTGATGTCATAACCAAACTCGTCACATATTAGTTGATGTCACGATCAAAATAATTTAGCTCCATAGCGAAAATCTAAACATAGGTGACTAACGTGCCTTAATTGTATGTACAATTTAATAGCCACTCGGTCGAATATTTTGAGAATAATAGCAATAGCTCCAGTCAAATTAGTTTCAAAATAATTAATAGTTTGCCTGTCTAGCTACATTGAAATTTAGATTCTAGGTAATTAATGTTTCAACATTTCAAATCGATTCTAGCACGTGTATCCTACATAGTGGATGGAGCTAGGCTACAAATGAGCGGGTATAGCCAGAAACAGGCGGTTATAGCTTGAAATGGGCGGATTTAGCTTGAAATGCGTCTCTATATTGACTTATCATAAATATTATTTGTAGAGCCTAAGGCGGTGGTTCATTCAGATGGTGGTTCTTTAAGGAAGGTGGTCGATAGACCATCTATCTTAAAGCGCCACCATCTTGAAGCATCACTGTGTGGGTCAATCAAATCTTCATTATAACTATCCATTACTGTCTCGTGATATATCTGGGTAACGATGTTAGATTGTCTTGTAGAGTGTGAGGCCGGATTCACTAAGTGCCCAGTTGGTGGACCATGTATCCGGGATCTACAGGTGTGTGATGGAATCCGAAATTGTCCGGATGGAATGGATGAAGCAGGCTGTGGTATGTCGTCGTAAAAATAAAAGATAATTAGGCTTTCCTTAGAGATGTATCTTTCCAGATTTGGTTGATTTCAGAAGCAAAGCCTTCCCAATACATTAGCTATAGAAAATATAATATACAGGACAATATACAGCAACCTAATAAATGAGTTCGGCCTAACGTCTTTCCAAAGCAAAACATGTTAGTTAGTACAATTTTGAACACAATGTAAGAAATGTTTTGTTGAGTACATTTTGAACAAAATAAAACGTACTGTTGAATACTTTGAACATAATTGGATTGGAAGACATTGCTGCCTTGGGCAGCAATGTCTTCCAATCCGATTATGTTCAAGTTATTCAACAGTACGTTTTATTTTATTTTGGAAGCACTTTAAGGTATTTCTAAGCTTATTGTATTTGTAGCAAGTACCACCATCAAAGCGCCGGTTCTGTTATGTTAATATTATTAGTATAACATTTTGTAATGCTAAGGGTAAAAATAGCTTTGTTGAACCTGTTGTTGTGTGTACCGATCGACCACTTGAATTTCTGTGATGACAATTGAACTGAAATAAGTTCTAAGAACTTTGTCTTTAACTTCCATATAATACCATACACATAAGCGTAGGTACATACCAGGGGTGTCACAGGCATTCAAAATTTTGAGGCGGGGGTGGGCATAAACAACAAAATTAATTTTATTACAGCAGGTTGAAGTGTCTGTATATGTGTACGCATACATACGCCTGTTACTTATAACAAATATTAAACTGAATTGATACATGAAATTCACACGAATTCATAACATACGTGTCTAGGGTTTTTAGGAGAATTTTATGGGGGATGGGTGGGCAGGGCATGCCCGCCCTCACTACTCCCACCCCACTCCACCCACCCCAACACCACACCACCGCCCCTACGTACGCACCAAGAGATGATATCTGGGAATATTCCGTAGACATCTTTGCTGTATAAATTATTCAGTCATTTTTTCCCTTAGATTGCCTGGAAGCAGATCAGAGACGATGTCCCGGAAATTCACAGGAATGCGTCATGCGCGAGTGGTTTTGCGACGGCACGTGGGACTGCCAAAACGGCGCTGATGAAAATATATGTTGTGAGTTCTTGACCAGGTCCATTCTGCTAAAGACAATATAAAAACATTTAGCGGTACCAGAAATACTATGTTTCCAGATTTAGGGGAAGAGGGTAATGCGATCGGTTCTGTCTGTCTATCTATCTGTCTGTCTGTCTGTTTGTTTGTTTGCCTGCCTACCTGCCTGCATGCCTGCATGCCTGCCTGCCTGCCTGCATGCCTGCATGCCTGCCTGCTTGTCTGTCTGTCTGTCTGCGTGGATGATTGTATGTCTGTGTATCCGGGGATGTATCCCAAAACTGCTAATGCGATTTGACTCATATTTTAACACAGCAAATGAACTTGCCGTTCAAGAGCTTTTCTAGGCTTTTGTCATGATCCGAATAACGGAACCCAGACCCGAAACTGATACAATCTGGATTAGTGAATATCTCGGAAACAGCTGATCCGATTTGGCTCAG
This sequence comes from Chaetoderma sp. LZ-2023a, assembly GCA_034401795.1. Classification (NCBI taxonomy): domain Eukaryota; kingdom Metazoa; phylum Mollusca; class Caudofoveata; order Chaetodermatida; family Chaetodermatidae; genus Chaetoderma; species Chaetoderma sp. LZ-2023a. The sequence goes on from CM067375.1 coordinate 54,673,222, forward strand.
ATTTTAAAACAGAAAAGGGGGTCACCACCCACAAGGATTCCACAAATTTGGGCGGAAGAATCCGGAAATCCGAAAACATTTTACAATGTGATAAAAACCGGAGGACGAGTGTCTGCAGTCTCTGATTTCTGTTAGTTAACATAATGTAATAGGTGGATAATTTATTTCCACAATAGGCCATCGGCCCTTGGGTGTACAAATTATATAATTCAGTGGCGGACAATGTGTCAGACAGTAGTAAAACCAAATGTATATTACAATTATATATTAACATATCTGCAATCTTACCCTCATCCATATCGTCATTTATTCAACATTAATCCCCATATCATCATCATTTACCGCCCCGCCCCACATCATTCCCCTCGTTACTCATTAACTATTCCGCCGGATCATCTCTCCTCGTTTCCTAATACGAAAAGAAACGACAGTGAAAAGAGGAGTATGACCAGGTATGACCAGGTCATAAAAATTAAGTTTTAAAGCCCCTCTCATCACCCATAGCCATTCCTCAAGATCACCTCTCCTGATTTCCTAGCACAAAAAGAAACTATGTAATATGTAATCGTTTAGTAAATGTTTTGCAATGAAATATAAACTTACCAATGTGATAACCTCTGTATCACAATCAACATTTTGAACTCTCAATTTCCAGAATTTTAATTTCAAAGTAACTATGCAGGTAAGCTGGGGAATATTTTGAAACAAACTTGACAGGAACCATTTGCTACCATAGGCAGTAACAGATCCTTCTCATATTATCTTCAAAATATTCAACCGAATAGTTCTTGGATTATAGGCCTAGATCTTGACTCTTCGTATTTGGCCTTTCGGGTTCAAATGGTTAAACTTATCATCATATTTTCAGTACATTGTACGCCTGAGGAATTCACGTGTAGTGATTATAACTGCATACCCGCCAGTAACAGATGTGATGGGACACCTCAATGTTCGGATGCTTCCGACGAGCAACAATGTTGTAAGCATTAGCCAAGATTAGGGAATAGTTAATTATTTTCCTACCTGTTGAATTTCTACATGAGTTTTAACTCTGGATATGCTGAATATTTTGAAAACAATTTGACTGAAAGTTGTTGGTGGCTAAGCCACCAACAACTTTCAGTCAAATTATATTCTAAATATTCAGCATCTCTAGCGTTATTGCTCATGGACAGTATTGTCTGGTGGCGTCCAACCACACAGTTAAACCTTTGTTTTAACAATATTAAGTATTTAGACATATTAGTGTAGTGTAAATCCGTTTCGTCATTCATCCCTGCTACATTGCCTATGCATGCACGCACAACCACGCGCTTAAGAACACACGCATACACGTACGCGTGCACTCGCACACGCACGCTTACACGCACACACAAACATCTTATACCAGCTGGTTTTACGCGCGTTGGTATGTATAAGTAGGCTGGTAACATACCGTATTATTATATAAGGGTTTTGATCTTGCAGTTCGGCAGTTGTCATATGATACAATGGTGTCTATGTATAAATACAATGAATGGATTCCTATCTGCTCCACTGGATGGGTGTCCGCATTTGGAGAGGACGTCTGTAAAAGTCTTGGAGAAGGGTAAGCTGAAATAGACGTTTCTTATATTATTTTGAAACTAATGTTCTCGATTGTTTTGGAAAACTTGCTTAAAAGATTTGATAACAAGCATTTTTATTTAAACTTCTGAAGCCGATATAGCCTACCTATAAATAGATAATTGCCTATCTGATGTAGAAATATGTTCTTTAATATTTTGATGCTAATTTGCCCGGAAACTTTTCCTGCCTAGTTTCAAAATATTAGACACCGCTTACCCAACCATATGTTTGCTTTAAAATGACGGTGGGATTTCAGGGTTCAGAGTCTAAGATATAAAAGCATATAATAACATTGGACGCTGATAACTGAAATGAATGTTACGTAGTTTATTGGCAAAATTGTCTTTGTTTAATTTAAAGATGCTAAAATCTCTTACATTTTATGTTGTTTTAATTATAATGATAATTGAAATAATTGAAATATTTTTAAATTAAGTTTATTAATTTTAACAAGCTTTCGGGCATAGGCCTAAATGCGCTTCATAGGAGCAATTTTTATTCGAAACTTTTTTAGCCATCTACAACGTTATTCCTAAACACTTTAACCCTTATCACTATGGTGCTAAAATTTTTAATTTTCAAATGAAATTAACAGATTCTCTGGCATTAATTTTTTAACAAATTTGGTGGGAAATGGTGCTGTCGTAGAAAAAATGTACACCAGTTTCTTTGATATTGACACAATAAAAAATAGAATGTTGACATCAGTGGTTAACCCACAAATAAGTTCAAGAAAATTTTGATTTTCTCATAGAAAATATCAATTTTTTAGACCATAGCCATTAACTTTGAAAACTTAACACTGGAATGGCTGGCTCGGTTATCGAGCCAGTCATCCCTATGGTAAGGTTTCAAAAATAGTCTTTTGTTGGTCGGCAAATAGACATTTCTGAATACAACTGTAGAAGTCGTTTTTGGCCATCTTGAGTGTTACGGGTTAAAGGTCGCTATCATTGAATCGCGCTATGACAGTACAGAGAAGTTACAGCGACACCGTCGAATTTGGCATCAGCGAGGGCCGGTAATGGACCCTTCCATTTTTAGCCAGGCCCCGCCCATCTCTAGCTAAGCTCCACCCACACCTCGCTCGTGTTGGGATCGATCGATCTCTGAACGTCATGACTATTAATTTCCAGAAAGCTATGCAGATAAGCTGTTGAATATTTTGAAAATAACTTGACTGGGTGATGTTGCTGCCTAAATATTCAACAGTATGTGTATTAAATAGTAGAAACATACAATTCGTACAACGTGTCGGACTATTGAGAGTTAAAGACGGTCCATATAGAATCATTTGTGGCGTAACGATTATGACATCATCCTCCACGCCGCTTAGCTGATTATGACGTCATATGACGTCATTACTCTTGAATGATCCATTGATCCAGATAAGTGTTAATAATGTTTTCTTTGGTGTCATCATCTTTGTTACAGTGCTTTAAATGCCACATCTACAATGGAATACGCCAGCTCCAAATACTTAGTGTATGACGCCACAGCACTGGGAACGAGTTGGATGGAAAAGATGGAAGTTAGGTAGGCATAGTGCGAAATAGGATTTTATAATGTGTTCTAGTGATGAATTAAGGGATGAATCCGATCTGTCACTCAAGTATATGACGTCATAATCAATTACGTCATATGCAGGTTGACGTTACAATTATAATGACATATCATAGCTCAGTCATGAAGCTCGAAAATTCAGTCAAGTTTACGAATTGTATGTCTTTGATTGATTTACAATTTAATAAAGATCGCCAATGAATATTTTGCAACTAATTTGGCTGGGAGCTGTTGCTGCCGTAGGCCGCGACAGTGCCCAGTCAAATTAGTTTCAAACTATTCTACATCTGTAGGCCCCAATATTTACCTACAAAATTAGATTCTTGGAATTCAGACTTCAAAGTATATAAATTAATCCCAACATGTGCAAAGCGTGGGCGGAGCTTAGGTGAATCAAAATATTTCCTTATTGAAATGTCCTTTTGCGGGCCAAGAGAAGACCATTTTTTGGAAATTTATCACTGGACTGACTAGCTCGGTTATCGAGCCAGTCATTGCAGTGGTAAATTTTCAAAAATAGTATTCTCGTGGCCTGTAAATGGATATTCCGCAAGAGCATTTCAGAGGCGGGTTAATCTGGTGATACAGGGATTACGATGCGATGAAAATCAAAAACGATCCACAAGATGGGTAATGAGAGGTTACCATTTATATAACATCCACAAATTGGTGCCGGTCTTTCATGCCTTTTCAAGAAAAAGTAGTTTCATCACTTTAGTGACGTAGCGAGGTAGCAACATTAGTCTGCTGAGGGGCAATGATATCCGTCGCGTTTTGCACAAAGTTAAAATAGCCCTAGAATTTTTTTATTTTGTTTTTCAGTTATGAATGTCAAGGAACATCTGTGTTGGGCATTCGCTGTCATCAACCTGGTAAGTATAACACTAGGGTCTCTTTCTCATTGCCTAATCCCGTTTAACTATTTCGTGTAGGGGGCCTACTATGTAGGTTAGCAATCAGCCGACATATCGGTTTGCATTCACACTTCTAGGAGATAGTCCCGTACAGGTGGTGCTACCTGGTGGAGAGCGAGATAAAATGCTGGCCGTAGCACTACCTGCCAGACAGCGAGAGAAAATGCTGACGTTAACGCTACCTGGCAGATTTTGACTAAATAGGCCGTGTTCACATAGGGAAGCAATAGCGATATATCGGAAGATAAACCGCCGATTTTATGTGATTAAATTTCGAAATAAATGACGCATTTATTCTGGTACAAGAGCCAGTTCTATGAGAAAGCTAGCCCATACACCTGCTGTTTACCGAAATAGTGGCTGTATGAGAACACGGCCTAGAAATGTGATTTGTAGGTTAAGCACGCACGTGCGTGTACGTAGGGATGTGCATACGCGCGCGCACGCATAGTCGCATTGTTAGTCTTTTACAACGGGGATGCTGTTAAATCTCCGATCAGCCCATTAATGATCCAGCTCCGCTTTGTATGGATACGGGCTTAACCCTTTGACCATCATATCAGCCAAAAACGCCTTCAGCGGTGGTCTTGAGAAATGTCCATTTACAGATCAAGAGAAGACAATTTTTGAAAATTTACCACTGGAATGACTGGCTCGAAAACCGAGCCAGTCAATCCAGTGGAAAATTTTCAAAAAGTAGTCTTCTCTTGGTCAGCAAATGGGCATTTTCTATGAGAAAATTTACATTTTCTTGAACAAATTCGATTGTTAAAGGGTTAGGATAGGTGTTCACACAATACTAAGATAATTCTTTGTGTATTATGCAAATGTTAGCACACGAACAGTAATAATCATAAACCGTTCAGCACCGTTAACATATTCACAAAACAAAAACATAAACGTGTTAAAACTAAGAAATGTTCTGTTGAATATTTTGAGCATAATGGACAGTTCCAGTTTTAACTATGCCCCGCCCCCGTCCATCTCTAGCTAAGCTCCATCCACAGTTCGCCGTGTTGGGATTGATTGATCTCTGAACTCCCTGACTACCAATCTCCAGAAAGCTATACAGGCAAGCTGTTAAATATTTTGAAACTAATTTGACTGAGTACTGCAGCGTCCAGTCAAATTAGTTTCAAAATATTGAACAAAGTGTGTATTAAATGGTAAATACATACAATTCTTACAGCGTGTCGGACTATTAAGCGTTAAAGACGGATTAAATCGAGTCATTCATGCCATAATTAATTATGACGTCTTCCTACACGTCACGTAGTTAATTATCACGTCATAATAATATGACGTCAGATGATGGATGGATAAACTGGAACGGTCCATTGGATTGGAAGACATCGCTGCGTTAGGCAGCGATGTCTACCAATCAAATTATGTTCACAATATTCAACAGTGCGTGGCCTACGGTTTGTTTGGAAATGTGTTAATTTCTTTAAGAAGAAGTTATTGGTTTGGTTGACGTCTATCGAGTCCTTGATTCCAGGTCCCATTCACGCCATTCTAGGCTGGTTTTATTTCACTCTATTATTGGTCACTTCCTAGATTTTACACTGGTACCCATTTATACTCCTGGGTGGAGTCTTTAAGAGCTTTACTGTACTGTATTTTTCTATCTATTGTAGCTTGTGGAAGACCCACCATTAACTCATTCATTCGTCCATTTATGATTGGTGGTCAGGATGCGCCGGCTGGAAAGTGGCCGTGGTTGGCGTCCATAACATACGGTAGTGAACATTTTTGCGGCGGAACACTAATTAACGAAGACTTCGTGGTAACGGCAGCTCATTGCTTCAAGTAAGTTCCAGCCATGGTGGATACAGCGAAGGTAGAAATACCTTGTGGTGGGAATCGGTTTTGGAACACCAACAACAGTTATATTTATGGTATTGATGAGGTGGTACGGAATGGCCATACGGAAGCGTCCGATATGTTGAGAATGGTGAATAGATATAGATAGGTAGATATGTATTTGCCACAATAGGCCATAGGTCCTTGAGTGTAACAACTCAAATATATATATTCATGGAAAAACCATACAATAATTAGTACAGAAGTTTAGTAATAATTTATGATTTAAAGTACATTGATAATTTACCTTTAACAGGCCACCAGCCCATATATGAATAGTAATCGCTCATAAATACTCCCAACCCCTCCCCTGATCAACCGGCGACAATGCTCAATTCAATGTTGAATACTTTGAAACTAGTTTGACTGTTTACTTTCTCCTAGTACCATTTTCAAGTGTAAGAATTGTATTGTAAATAAATTCTGCAGCTTAATGACTGTTGAATATTTGAGTCTGAATTGAAACTAATTAGACTGCGGAAATTGATCGATTTACTTTCTCCTAGTGATATTTTCAAATGGACGAATTGTATGTCATTGATAAATTTGCAGTTTAATGACTGTTGAATATTTTGAAACTAATTTGACTTGTGATAATTTTCAACCTACTTTGTCCTTGTGACATTTTCAAGTGTACGACTGGATATCATTAATAACTTCGCAATTTAAAAAAAAAAAACCCAGTTGAATATTTGGATACTAATTTGACTGGAAAATCCATAATTTACTTTCTTCTTATGCTATTCTCGTGAACGAATTGTATGTCATTGCTAAATCCGAAATTTAATTAATGTTGAATATATTGAAAATAATTTGACTGGAGAAAATGCTCAATTTGTATTCTTCTTGATATGTATATGCTGCTAATTTCTTTACGATAGTCGGATTTTCATTTAGAAATAACTCGATCAGTTTGTAAACTCTTGGTCTTTTGTAGTAATAATGAAATGCAATGATAATAGGAGGCCCTGATCCGAGTGTGCTCGGACTCAAAACTCCCCTGTGACAGATATTTGGACAGACCGACAGATAGACAGTAAATAAATGCAAAGCGATTCTCCATTCTCAAAACATCGGACGTTTTCGTAGCCATTTAGCAATAGCGGAATCCGATCTTTTACTCAAATGTACGACGTCGTACTCAACTACGTAACGTGTATATGCCTACTGACGTCACAATATATAGTGGCTTATATGTAGCGCCGTCGTAGCCATTGAAAAGTCCGTCAAATGTACGAATTGTATTTTTTTGATGGATTTGCAATTTAATAAACATTCTATTGAATGTTTTGAAAGTAATTTGACTGGGTGCTGGTGCTGCCTATGTCAAATTAGTTTCAAAATATTCAACAGCTTACCTGTATAGTTACCTTCGAAATTCGGATCTGGGAATTCAAGTTATATTCAAAGTATATAAATTAATTCCATCATAAGTTTTTTAAAATGGGCGGGATTAGCTAGAAATGGGCGGGGCATAGCTATAGATGGATCCCTCTAGATATTGTATTCTTGCAGATCTTTGACCCGGTTTGTGCATGGTTGGTTGTAACCGTGATTGGTTGACACCAGCTGAAAATAGTCAATCTTTGTGAAAAACTCACCTAAAGTAAACAGCTGACTAGTTCTTCTGCTTCTGCTGGATAATGCAGGAATCCAGTCTTAGCTACGTGACGCCCATCTGTAGCTAAGCTCCACCCACACTTCGCCCGTCACCCGTATTGGGGCCAATCGATCCCTGAGCTCCCAGACTATCAATTTCCAGAAAACTATACAGGTAAACTGCTGGGTATTTTGAAACTAATTTGTCTGGGTGATGCGTCTAGTAAAATTAGATTCAAAATATTCAAAAATATTTATTAAATAATAAAGCCATACAATCCGTACAACAGCGCTTAGTCCGTCATCAATTAGGCGTTCTTCAAGAACTGACGTAATTGATTATGACGTCATCCTACAACTCACGTAGTTGATTATGACGGCATATGACTGATAGATAAACTGGAAAGGTCCATTATCAAATTTCTGATCCGACAATTAACTTTGGATGATTCCCTGTAGCTATCTGCATTTAGTTTCAAGTAAATAAATTAAAGGATAACTAATCCCATCTCTTGATATAAAGAAATAAAAACAAAATTTGAATTCGAAAACTATTTTAAAATATTACCTTATAGAGAAGCTATAACCTTTTGTCATTTTAGAACATTGAACCATCAACTCGCAATAGAATCTAAAAGGTGGGTGGGTATTGACAGGGAGGAACGACTTGTAATATATGTAACGTAGTAGAAACAGAAATACATTTTCTTTTCTGCTGCGAAAGATACACAAAAGAAAGAACACAATTTATACCTGATTTCTATGTTAGGCAGAACACAACAGAGAAAACTCAAGGCCTGTTTGCGATCTGTAACAAACCAATACTGAATAGGTTATGTACATATCTGCGGCTCTCAAAGAAAGAAGACAGATCCGCTTCACAACAACAACAACAACAACAACAACAACAACAACAGCTGCTACAATAATAACAACAACAACAACAACAGCTACAATAATAACAACAACAACAACAACAACAACAGCTACAATAACAACAACAACAACAGCTACAATAATAATAATAATAATAATAATAACAACAACAACAACAACAAAACAACAACAACAACAACTGCAGCAACAACAACGACAACAGCAACAGCAACAACAATGACAACGACAACTACGATAACGACAGCTACGATAACGACAACGACAACTACGACATTAGGAGCACCTCGGACACACAGCTCTCTACTGCGACCAACGCAACAACCACGGCTCCAGCACCAATATGCTACACTCATCACCACAACCACCACCACCACCACCACAACCACAACAACAGCAACAACAACAACAACAACGACAATGCAATCGACAAGAACAAAGATGTTGACAACGACAAAGAAAAAGATGTCAAAACAAAATATTTCAAATACGCAACGGCAGCAGCTAATCATAAACTAATAATAATAATAATAATAATAATAATAATAATAATAACTACCGCCATAGTATAAATATCTATAATAATAATAATGTGTACCCCATATGCTGTGTAAATGGCCTGGGTGAATAAAGAAATCTGAAATTGAAACTGATAGCTATTCAGGTGATCTAACACGCCAGTCATAAACTATCCAGGTAATTTTAAGCTTTTTATCACGCCCATAAGGAAAGATATTCAGGATTTAGTAGTTAAATGTTGGTACATTTCTACTGTCATGATGTACTTTTCAACCTATCAGAAAAACCCTAGTGTGTCTGCCTCGGTATATACGCTCAGTCATAGAGGCGCCAGCTATAGTTTGGCAATGTGGTATAAAAGCAATCCTACAGGTAAGCAGTTGAATATTTTGAAACCAATAGGCAGCAACAACTTCCAGTCAAATTAGTTTCAAAATATTCAATAGGATGAGCATTACATAATAAAGAATGTGATGCATTGGAGCTTACATGACATCACACACAATAGCTTGAGGAGACAAAATGGTGTCGATCACTGTTCAACATTTACTCTCTATTACAAAACAGATAATTGCGATACAGATCAGGGAATGTGACATGATATAAATGATATGGAATCTATAAACCATATTCTATCGGTGCAATACAGCATTTGAGATGAGATTAGCATCGCTTTAAGCGCAATGATAGTTTACAAGAGAGCTTCCTTTGCCCAAAATGCATATTTTAAAATACAGAAAAACGATGCTTATTTGAGCAGAGGTTACAATAAATAAACAAATAATCGACAACAGACAGCGATAATCTGTTGAACGTTGCTACAGATTATGCTATGGAAAAATGGACCTTTCCAGTTTATACATCAATTATATAACGTCATAATGAACTACGTGGCGAGTAGGATGACGTCATAATCAATGACGTCATGAATGGCATAGCTAAGTACGCAACGAACGCTTACTTGGCGACGGACTAATCGTTGTTGTACGAATTCTATGGTTTTACTATTTAATAAACATACTATAGGCAGCAACAGCACCCAGTTCAATTAGTTTCAAAATAGTCAACAGTTTACCTGTATAGTTTTCTGGAAATTGATAGTCAGGTGGTGGCAGGGATCGATCGATCCCAAGACGGGCAAAAGTCTGTTTTATATGCAGAAACAAACAAGATTTTTCAGAATATTTGCTTATATTTTCTCTGCAGCGGTATTGATCCGAGCACACTGCACCAATATCGCGTCATCTTAGGTGGAGATAACTGGAACACATTGGGCGTTGGCGCAGAAAAGTTCCCTATAAGTCGGGTCATTTCGTATTCAGATTCTTATGTGGCGTTTGGCGGTCATGATATCACGTTAATACAGTTGCATAGGCCCGTGGCATACTCAGACGTCATACAGCCCATTTGTCTGCCGGGGCATGGGGAAACATTTCCAAGCTCCTCTAACTGTTATGCAGCCGGATGGGGACATACTCAATCTCAAGGTAGGTGATGTAATACTGTGGATTATTGAAAGGGTAGATGGATGAACGAGGGATGGGAGGAGAGTTGAGGGGATAGATGGATGGATGGATGTGCGTGCGTGCGTGTGTGCGTGCGTGCGTGCGTGCGTGCGTGCGTGCGTGCGTGCGTGCGTGCGTGCGTGCGTGAGTGAGTGAGTGAGTGAGTGAGTGAGTGCGGGCGGGCGGGTAGATGATTGGATGGATGGATTGTCGGATAGATGGATGGATGGATGGATGGATGGATAGACAGGCGGCTGGGCTGGCCTACACGGAGGAGGAGGGTTGGGGCGGACGGACTGACGGATGAATGAATGGGCAAATGGGTAGATAGCTGGATAGATGTATGAATGGACAGTGGGCAGGTGTGCAGGCGAGCGCGTGTGCGAGCGGATGAGGGTGTGTCCGTGAGCGTTCGTGCGGGTGCGTACATGCGTGTGATTACATGCGCGCGCGTACGCGTATGCGTGTGTGTGTGTGTGTGCGGGCGCGCGCGCTTGAGTTTGTGTGCGCGCATGTGTGTGCATGCATGCGGGAGTGGGTTGGGGGTGGGGTTGGGGCGGCCAGATGGATGAATAGACAGATGAACAGACGGACGGGTAGATGAATGGATGGATATACGGATCGACAGGCAGTTGGGTGGGCAGTCGGGTGGGTGACAGAGCCGGCGGGCGGTCAGCCGGTCGGACTGATGGACAGATGTCTATTGTTAAAATACCCATTGTAGCATAATCAATCACTTATCATCCAGGGGGTGAACCGGTGGACCAGCTGCAGGACGCTAAGATGAAGCTCTGGCCTCTGTCCAAGTGCAATAGTACCCGAGCTTGGAATGGCGATGTAGCGGATGGATTACTGTGCGCTGGCTATGAGTCTGGAAGCATCTCTGCGTGCGAGGTAACCTCTAATTAAAAGCATACACATATTGCATATGACTCCATAAACGAGTGTCAGCTTCCCATTCTCCAAAGGTTGCTGTAGCGGAATACGATTATTAACCAAATAGCGTAGGGTTCAATGTAATGAAATAAATTCCTGTGGGATTTTAATGTTAACATTTTGTTTTATATATAAAAGTATTTGACATAAAACCACGAATCAATAAAATGAGTATGCCCTTTTTCTAAGCACACTGAAGGTTATTTAGAGATCATTTAATATCATGACACCAAATTACCATTTTTTACATCCTAAATATTTTTAAATCATAATAACATGGTCATGTAACCTACCAAATAAAAGGTAATGACGAGAAACAGACGAATCTTCGAATTCACCTTTCCAGAGTATCCATCCATCATCTGACCCCGTATGACGTCATAATCAGCTCAGCGCATGTACGATGACGTCATAATCATTACGTCACAAAGTGTTCCATATAGACAGTCACCAAATCTCAAATCGTCCGACACGTATGAATTGCATGTCTTTGTAATTCTTTTCTATTTAATAAACATGCTGTTGAGTATTTTGAAACTAATTTGACGTTAGGCAGCAACAGCACCCAGTCAAATTAGATTCAAAATATTCAACAGCTAACCTGTGTCGTTTTTTTGGACATTGATAGTCAGGGTGTTCAGAGATCGATCGATCCCAACGCGAGCGAGGTGTGGGTGGAGCCTAGCTATAGATGGGCGGAGCATAGCTAAAACCGGAAAGGTCCGTTGCTATTGATTACCTTGTTCTTACTAATCTCACGGGTCAAATAAGCATATTTAGGAATATTCATTTAATACTCATTTAATAAAAACTAAGTTTTCCGAATCGGTGATCTGTGATAAATTTCCCATGGTCGAATATACGATCATGTACCTAAACCTCAGGACACACCCCTACGCTGGATAATGGAGGATGCCAGTTTATCTATCACTCATATGACGTCATAATCAACTAAGGGTCGTGTAGGATGTCGTCATTATCAATTACGCCACGAATGGCGTGACATAGATAAATTCGTCACAAACTCTTAATTGATGACGGACTACGCGTTGTTGTACGAATAGTATGTCTTTGCAATTTAAAGGATAACTAACCTCATCTCTCGATAGCTATTCAGGTGATCTAATATGTCACTCGTAAACAGTGCAGGTAATATTAAGGTTTTTATCATGCCGATAAATAAAGATATTCAGGCTTTAGTAGTTAAAGGGAAACACCAGACCCTCTATGCTACTTTGTATAAAATGAATCTACATACTGTAACGTTTTCAAAAATATAATTGTAAGCTCTGTGCTCAAATTAGAAATGTATAACTGCATTATTTAAATATGTGATACATTAGTTAAATTTCTATTCCCGGATGAGGCGTATGACGTCATTAGTTGAATGTTTTACTCGCTGTCATCCAATGCTATCGCAATAAAATTGCCAATTACGTTTTTATAAGGCGTTAGCGGTGTTAGGAATATATAAACTATATTTGCGGAAATGTTGGAGAATATAAAATAAGAGTCCTTTGTCTGATTTCTCTGATGGTGCCGATTTTGACATCAAGTTTTGATCTTGAGGTGAATGAATAACGCGATAGTATAGGTATATCAGTATAAGTGCCACTTTTGAATCACCACTCTTACTGGCGCTACGGCAAATAATGTTATTAAAGTTTCATCTATTAATATGAGAGTTTAAATAAGTCTTACATACATCCTAATACATATTTAGATATTTATGTTTTCATACTAGCCTCAAAACCTCCCGAGATATTGTAATATTCATGTAATTGGCAGGCAGCTTCATAGAAAACGGCCAGCTTAAGGTTCCGCAACAAATGTATGAAAATAACTAATATATTCCATACATTTGCGATAGTGTGATAAACGCCTTAATCGCTTCAATCTACACATATATAAATGATGTCTATAGCATTATCACCGACAGAGACATCACCATCCAAATGCATGTACTCCTGTCTTCAGAGTGCCGTTATCATGGTTCTTGTTGGATGGGATTCAACCTATGACGTCATAGGTTTAATTAGCGCGCAGAAAATTATGGTAACATAAGGTTTTTTAACACCATTTTAATCGGATTTATATATAAATGTCGCAGGAAAGTTTTACACAGTAGCTTAAATATGGGGTCTACGATATAGTCCAGGAGCTAAAGCTAGGTCAGAATCGTGACGTAGCACACCCAGTATTCGGAAGGTCTGACACTTGCTGTGGCTTGGGGGACATGTCCCACACATTTTAAGCCCTGTTGTATAAACAAATTGTGGTAGCACTAATTAGTTATCCTGATTTCTTTGCATAGGGGGTCTAGGCTTTGGCTGTATCCACAGTGCACAACGATATAAGCATGATCGTGTCATAACTCAAAGTAATATCGTATTAGATTCATCATATATGATATTTAGACGGATATCGACCTAACATATATCCAACATACATTTTGCATGCATATACCAAAGGCGAGGGTGAAATGTGAAGGTTATATTTTATGTATGTATACTAACTCCATCATAGAATCTGTATATCCAGGGGTACCACTGTTGACAAAGCACCCAGGTAATGGTGGTTGGAATGAGACAGATGGATGTGGTGGTAATCGGTGCGGAAAAACAAATTAAAATGAAGTTAGACGCACTGCAAGAAAATTTCAAAGAGGTGTGTATGTACGTGAATAAATTGCAACAGCTGTTCAAATCCTTTAAAGTTGAGTCACGCTCGAAATCACACCTGTTCGCATTTTGGAACTCATATATTCATATGGTAGAGCTGCTGCTTGGATTCATAAGAGCTGAGAGAACGGGAGATTGGCAGGCGCACCTATCTGCTACTACTGCTATGGCGCCATATTTCTACAGCATGGACAGAACCAATTATGCAAGATGGCTGCCAATATATCTCGCGGACATGAAGATGCTTCCAAGTACACATCCCCATGTACATGAACAATTCTTGAATGGAAATCATTCCGTAAGTCGCTCAGACCATCCATTCAATCAAGTGTGGACAGATATGGCCTTAGAGCAATCGATTAATTTGGATTCCAAAAAGCGAGGTGGTATTATTGGAATAACACAAAAGCCAGGAGCTCTGGAGAGGTGGTTTTTAACTAGCCACGAGAGGGCAGCCATAACAACGGTCACAAAGCAAATGTGTGGGTTACAAGATAGTCACATGTTTGGAGTACATAAGGAAATGGGGACTAATCGAATGAACAGGGATGAAACCGATGTGCAGAAGATACTTTCGATGTTCTCATCAGATATAATGACCAATCCCTTTAATATTGCGGAAAACGACGACAGCGAGTGTCTTCCGCTTGTAAACATTGCAACTGGCGTGGTATTGCCTAGTGAAATCGCCAAGAGACTTGTTTCCGCCTGTGACATTGGTAAGGAGATTATGGAAAATTTTGTTCAGGAGCGGATGGACACTAACACGAGAAGCTTTTGGGACACGTTGCCACACTTAAAACTTAAAACATTTGCCAGCCTAGCACAGAAGAAAAATCTCAAAACAAATGATGAAAAAATTCACAATGTGAGATCTGACCGCGAACTATTTGGTTGATTAATTATTGCCGCATGGTCCAGAGATGTTGATTTAAAACTAGTGATGACGTATGAACTGTCTGCTGTTCCACTATCATTGTCACATACGGATGGGACTCTAAGAAAGAATGTGAAAAGTGTTTTGTTAAGTGAACTAGAAAAGGAAGTAAATGTTGATGGACGGCTTCCACCTGTTGACAAGACAGGTGCAACAGCTTATGTAGTAGATGGCATGGCAATTGTGCAAATGGTTAAAACTGGAGGTACGTCTACATTTGGAGAATTGGCTGATAAATACTGGCACATCTTTACAGTTCCACTGAATCAAGAAGACTGCAACAGAGTAGATATAGTTTTTGACAGATATGATAGACTGGAATCTCGCAAAGCGGAAGAGCGGCTAAAACGTGGGTCATCAACAGCATTGGAAGTAAAGATTGCTGGAGAAAATACTCCCGTTCCAAAGCAATGGGCCAAGTACATCAGCAATCCAAGCAACAAAAGTAACCTGGTTGCATTTCTCAGCAAGCGGTGGGGTGATACTGGTCCAAATATGCTATCTGCCGACAATTGCGTCATTCTTGCTGGTGACTTTAACGATGGAATGGATGTTGTTGTCATTTCAGCGAACAATTCGTCGTATTTGGAAGAACTTCGATCAGATCACGAGGAAGCAGATACGCGTATGATGTTGCACGCGCTACATGCTTCAAAAGACCACATGCTTGTTGTTATACAGTCTCCTGATACAGACGTGGCAGTACTTAGTATATATACGTATCGTTCGCTTCACTGTTCTGAACTATGGTTCCGTACGGGCACAAAGGACAAATTGCGATACATACCAATACATACAGTTGCTCAAGTACTGGGCCCAGCTATCTGTCTGTCTTTGCCTGGGTTTCATTCTCTTACAGGTTGTGATAGCACTAGTGCATTATTTGGAGTCGCTAAGAGAAAAGCATTCAATCTCTTAAAGTCATCTGAATGTCATCAGCTTAGCTTAGCCCAACTCGGCGAACATGTTCACTTATCACCGAATACTGCAATTCTATGTGAGAAATTGGTCTGTGAGTTGTATACCACCAGGGATGTGGGAAAGACAGCTGATGAAACCCGTTATTGGCTCTTTTGTCAAAAGAGACAAAGAAATGAAAATCTTCCACCTACATCGAATAGTCTAAAGCATCACACCGAAAGGGCCAATTTTCAAGCTCTTGTTTGTAGACGTTCATTGCAAGCTGTTCAGAATCTTCCATCTCCAAATGGACCCGGCTGGAGTATAGTGGATGGTCTACTCAAGCCTGTTCTAATGTCAAAGGATCCTGCTCCATTTGGATTAATTGAACTCAATCATGTAGATGTCAAAAGTCTGCCTGCAAAAGAACAGATCTCTGTCAATGCAAGGCTAACAATCTACTCTGCACTGAAGCATGCCTTTGTATGGGAGGTGAAATGTGTGACAATGTTCAGCATACAATTGTCGAAGATGACTCTGACACGGATGAGTAACATTCTTTCATTTGCTCACGTGATAAATATGTCCTGCCAGCTTGTGTAGACATGCGCTGCATGTCAGTTAAAAGTTTAATTATGAAAAATGTAGAAAACATGGGCATTGTTGTAGCTAAGGTATTGCTAGTCACAAGAAGACCTAAGTGCCCCAATATGTACAAAGCAACATACGGGTGTCTTAAACGAGGTTGATTATGTATAAATCTGCGATATACGATCACTCCTTTCCATTTTGGTTAAGATTGTATTGATATAACATGCGCTTAAGTTTGTGAAAAATTTACCATTGTGAAAATTGTTTGAGAGCTACATTCAACACCTATTGTAAATGGGCTTCTCACGGGTTAGTGATACCACAATTTTCTTGTACAACACGGCTCAGAATATACCCAAGACATCGGTCTAGCATAATATAGAGACAAACCTTCTGAATACTGGGTGTGCTACGAAACCATTCTTCTAGACCCCTTTTGAAAATTGGCTCCCGGACTAATAGAACTGCGTGTTTTATGCAACCGATGGCTACCCTTCTTGTGTTCCCCTTTAAATGTTGGTGCATTTCTACAAGCTATTCAGTCATGATTTAGTTTTCAACCAATCAGAACAAAACTAACGTGCCCGCCTCGGTACATACACTTGGTCATAGAGGTTGTATAGTACAGCTATAGTTTGGCAATTTGGTATAAAAGCAGGTAAGCTGTTGAATATTTTGAAACCAATTTGAATCGAAGTTGTTGCTGCCCATGGCAGAAACAACCTCCAGTCAAATTAGTTTCAAAATATTCAACGGGATAAGAATTACATAACAAAGAATGTAATGCATTGGCACCTGCATGACATCACACACTATAGCTTGAGGAGACAAGATGGTGGCTGTCACTGTTCAACATTTACGCGATATTACAAAGCAGATAATTGTGATACAAATAAGGGAATGTGACATGATATGAACGATATGGAATCTATAAACCACAATCTATCGGTACAATAAAACATTTGAGATGAGATTAGCATCCCTTTAATAAACATGCTTCCATGCCTCGTCTGCCATACAATGTAAAACATTGCAGAAGGTGTAGAGATTGCCTTTAGTGATGAGAGTCTTAACTGTCTGACTGGTGCAATCCACTAGGTAATAATTTCAGTGGGCAATAACTCTGAACATGCTTCATATTTTGAAAACAATTTGACTGAATGTTGTTGGTGGCGTAGCAGTCAGATTGTTTTCGAAATATTCTACATATCCAGAGTTTAATCTAGTAATGTAGTCTGAAGAAATTCAACGGGCAGGAAGCTAAACACGATATCGCTAAGAGATTCAGTGCCACAACAATATGGCGATACTCACTGTATGCATAGCTATGGTTGCCGATGTTTTATGACAATGGACCTTTCTACTTTATCCATCCATAATATGACGGCATTATCAACTACGTGACGTGTAGGATGACGTCATAATCAATTACAGCATCAATGACTCGATTTAGTCCGTCTTAAATGCTTAATAGTCCGACACGTTGTACGAATTGTATGTCTATGCTATTTAATAAACATACTGTTGAATATTTTGAAGCTAATTTGACTGTCATAGGCATCAACAGCACCCAGTAAAATTAGTTTCAAAAAATTCAACAGCTTAACTGCAACGTTTTCTCGAAATTGAGATTCAGAGAGTGCATGGATCGATTGATCCCAACACGGGAAATGCGTGGGTGGAGCTTAGCTGGAGATGGGAAGGCATAGCTAAAACTGGATTCATCCATTGTGGGACCAACAACAACAGTTAAAACTGAAACTATGGAAAGATCTGTCCAATCAGAAACAGTAGCTATTGCCCAGAACATAATGTACATAAATATCTAGTCGATATGTGACCTATGCACCTAAGCTCGAAGTTGATAGTACAGGTTTCCGCCATCGAAATGAAAATCCTCTTGTATTTGGACATAGGCTGGCGGTATGTGCATTCCGACATCCATTGCCCAGGGAAGATACACATCCTTTGCAGAAGACAATGCTTATTTCAACCAGGACACTGTTAATGGAAAGAGAACACTGCATGCAACAGCGTTAGCATTATTCCAATATAGAATGCCAGATGATACATCATATCAAAGGAAAATAACTGTATTACCCCAAGCTAGAAATAAATCATTAGCTAATATTCGTCTGACCATCAGTGAACTCCGTGTTCTCATGACATCTAAAATTTGGAGGTCCCAGGGACCCAACGCCTAGAAATTTGAGGGTCCCAACCTGAAATATGAGGGTCCCAACCTGAAATTTGAGGGTCCAAACCTGAAATATGAGGGTCCCAACCTGAAATATGAGGGTTTCCCTCTGATATTCCCCATTCAGCTCCTCTCGACCAGTTTAAAATTAGAGCGTACCATGGGATGGCAGCTATGAATTATCTGGATCCCATGCTAGATTTTATTTGGAATTTTGTGCAAAACGTATAAAACTAATTAGTATTTAACAATTATACAAGATTTTCAGGGATCCCAGCGAACCCACTGCCACTACTTTTGTGGGTCCCATCTTGCACTTTGGGTGTATATACCCTCAATTTAAGAACCCTTACTAGAAACACTGAGGGAACTGCTACCGTGCAACATCAAAGGACATATTTTGATTTTTTTTTTTTCTACCATATTTGATCATTAACGGAAATCTCACCTTATCTTATACGAACCATCCAGGTGATAGAATTTGCCACACATAGTCTATCCCTGATATTTTAGCTTTTTGTTACGCAGACAAAGAAAGAAATTCAGGCGTTAGTAGCCAAATGGTGATACATTTCTACAGCATATAATGGATGTCATGATTTACTTTTCAACCAATCAGAAAAAACCTAGCCTATCTGCCTCGGTATATACGCTCAGTCATGTAAGTGCCAGCTATAGCAGTCTTCTCGGATGGGACTTTAAACTGAGGTCCCGTCACACAGTGCCCATCACTGTGTGAACGTGAGCTAGGGTTAGGTAGGCAAGAAATTTCGGCATAGTCAAAGTAAACCGGATGCTGAATGGATCCCTCCTCGGATGGAACCACGCAACATACGGATCACAAAACCAAAACCAAATTGCTAGAATTAGAATCTTTCGGAATTTTCGAGGGGACTATGGAGGGATGTAACCCGGATGACTGACCGAGTTCGTCCTCGGACGGACACAGTCACCATACGGGCTACCTAACCAAACAAAATCAAACAAGTGCGCGCTGGTGCCTGCTCGGATGATGGCCAGAAGACCAAATGGGTCCCAAGACCCGAAAGACCCCACACCCCAACCTCCCCACTCCCCCCAAAGGGGCCGGGAGGTCTCTGACCTAAAGCCCCCCCCCTTGGGTGCATCAGGTCATAAGACCGTACGCACCTCCCCCGACCCAACACCTACCCCATCCCTTACCCACCCCTGTTAGGTCCAGGTTAGGCCATCCCCATTACACACGCCCACGCATGAGGAGCAACAAAAAAAGCCATGGAAAAGAACAGCAACATGAGACAAAATCGAGAGACAACGATCAACACACACACAGACACACAGAGAAGGACACAAGCTAATGCACAAACCGACGTCACAAGAATTCACAAGAATTCAACAGAAACCATAAAGGCCAGGCGTGAGTCTAGACCCTAGCATTGGGAACTAGCATATAAACGCCTCAAATATTACAACACACACACAAGTGCCAGCTATGGTTAGGCAATGTGGTATAACAGTAATAATACAGGTTAGCTGTTGAATATTTTGAAACTAATTTGACTGAACAACTTCCAGGCGAATTAGTTTCAAAATCTTCAACAGGATGAGTATCACATTTTACAGAATAAAATGCATTTGCATTTACATGAAATTACGCACTATCGCTTGAGGAGACAAAATGGTGGCGATCACTGGTCAACATTTACGCAATATTACAAAGCAGATAATTGTGATATAGATATGGGAATGTGACAGGATATGAAGGATATAGTATCTATAAAACATAATCTATCGATGAAATACAAGTTTTGAGATGAGATTAGCATCCCTTTAAAGTGCTAAAGACCTTATATTATTTTGGCCATTTATTAATTTCACGGTTGTTTATTGTTCTTCACGCAGGCAGACAGCGGCGGGCCATTGATGTGTCAAGTAAACGGAAATAGATGGAAACTGGTCGGTATCGCCAGCTATGTGGCTTTAGGGTGCAGTGTACCTAATCGTCCTCCAGTCTTCTCCAGTGTTGAAAATGATCTGGAGTGGATCAAGGAAAATACAAGTAATCTTTTCTAAGTTATCAATCCTGTCAGCTTGCAATAAATATGCAGGTCACTTCCGTGCATGCAAACTGTTGTACATTTTATAATCGTGGTGCTGTAACGCGCCAATATCGAAATTGCGCCGTTGGCCAATGGCGCATGGACCAATATCAAATTTGATATCGGTTCGCCGGTTGGTCAACGGCGCAAACCCAATAACTAATTTGATATCGACGTGCCCATTGGCCAGCGGCGCAGGGGACCATTATCGAATTTGATATCGACGCCCGTTGGCAAACGGCGCAGGGGACCAACATCGAATTTGATATCGGCACGCTGTTGGCCAACGGTGCAGGAGACCAATGTCGAATTTGCTATCGGCGCGACCGTTGGCCAAAGATGCGGGAGACCAATATCGAAATCGATATATTTGGGACGATATGAAACAGTATCAAAGTACACAGGTTTCTGGATCCAATCGTACCTTATTAATGGCTGCCGAACACAATATAATAATAATAATAATAATAATAATAATAATAATAATAATAGTATTAATAATAATAATAATAATAATAATAATAATAATAATAATAATAATAAACTTACCCGTTTCAACCCACTGGGGATCATAACGTGAAACGAACATATACGCAGTGGGGGCAAATCAAAGCCCAAAAAAGGAACACTAACATATAATTATATACATGTCATGGCATGCGCTCATGCACGCATGCATGCACGCACGCACGCACGCACGCACGCGCAACCACACACGCACGCACGCACGTACGCGCGCACGCACGATGCCTAAATATGTGTAAGACTTAATACATTCTAACTGATGATTATTGAAGTTATCGGTCAAAAGCTTACCGTTCCTATTGAATATAATAATCTTGGGGGTTTTCTAGATTCACTTCAAGTTTCCACTTAGAGCAGTATTGACTAAGGTTCTGTAGACATTCTTGTAATCATCTACTGCATTCAGAGAGTAATACAATATCGTGTGCAAACATGAGATATTGCAGTTTCCTGGCAGGCATAACTAACCAAATAAATGAAACGCCATAATTCTTAAATTTGAATACTTTAATATCACAATTTCGTATAAGCATGAAATCAAATAGCACAATAGCACACAATATTATATACTATTAAAATGTGCATAGTCACACCAAAATGCTTGAAAATAACATTGTTATCAAGGATGTTTTGACCGTAGCGTTCTCATCTAGAACAAATTGCTCCATGTGAATAATTAATATGATTTTCAGAACGACATGAGTGCATGTCAAGATTTACTGATTAAATTTAGCGGCGCCATGCTTAATTCTAAGAGCAACAATGACTTTCAAAGGTGTATGCAACGTGGACATCGATGTCGCCGCTACGTATGCCTATTCTTCTGCGTATTCACGTCTAAAAACTTTGGAACATTCTGTAACTTTCGCCCACCGCCACTGTGATACAACATTGTGTAACACCTGGGTAAACACCTTTAGGCAGACGAACATGCAATCAGAAACTTGTGTAATTCGATATTGGTCCCCGCGCCATTGGCCAATTGGCGCGCTAATGTCAAATTCGATATTGGTCCTTGCGCCGTTGGTCAACGAATGCGGCAATATCAAATTAGATATTGGCCCCTGCGCCGTTGGCCAACGCGCACGCCGATATCAAACTCGATATTGGCCCCGCGCCGTTGGTCAACGGCGCAAATTCGATATTGGCGCGTTACAGCGACATTCGGTGTTTCAAGAGCTATAAATTACTGGCATTTCCAAGCAAACGGGATACGTTGCGATCCAAAAGCACACACGCCATTCTAGGATTTTCTTCAGCGGCGCGGAGTTGGTGGGGGCGCGGAGGGGAGGGGGAGGGGTGAGGGCGGAGTGGGGGAGATGGTAATCGTGTAAAATTTCCCCAATATTAATAAATGTACGAGCAAACGGTGGAAATTGTCCACAATTTGTGTAAACGTACTTCAATTCGGGTATAAATTTTAAGGAAATTAGTATATTTAGAAAGATTTTTTAAAATCTAATATCCTGTGAGTCCATTTCTTGCACACAGAGTGATAGAATTTGAGCTAAATAATCTGGACAAATATGCATTTCCCCCAAATATTTCCTCAAATTGTTTCATGTCTGTCAATCTGCCCCTGATGCTCCCTAAATAATCTGGGTAAATATGCATTTCTCCCCACCCACACACCCAAATATTTCCTCAAAATTGTGTCATGTCTGGCAATCTGCCCCTGTTGCTATAATGTTGATATCTATTGTGACTGATGTGATGTTGGCCTATACGCTACACCCCCCCCCCCACCCCACACCCGCATACCCACCCACCCCCTCCCCCAAGACTGAAAATGGACTGTCTCTGTTAGATCTTATAGTCCGGGAGCCCAGTGGCTTTTAATTAGACATTTGAGTACAAACGGTTTGATGGTAGAAATTTTGTCATGGACCAGTGCTGCGATAAAAATTGCCATTCTTTAGTTTCAGAATTGGTGCTTAAGAACATCCCGCCAAAACCTGTTTCAATCAAAATTTGATGTACAGGCTTAATTTTGTTCAGAATTAAATGTGGCCACGTAATTTGCAAAATTTTATCTGAAACTTAAGAATGGTCATTTTTATCCTAGCACTGGTTCATAACTAAATTTTTGTCATCAAACCTTTTGTACTCAAATGTTTAATCAAAGGCCACTGGGCTCCCGGACTATTATAATGCCTTCCTTATAAACTGGCTAGATTTTAATCAGAGCTATGGTCGGTAGCCTATCTTGATGTAAGTACTGTTCAGTTCAGAAATAACTTAAAACGTTTCCAAAACAAAAGAAAACGTCCTGAGGAATGTTTTTACTTAATTAGATTGGAAGCCATTGCTGCCTAGGGGCAGCAATGGCTTCCAATCAAATTAAGTAAAAAATATTCAACATAACTTTATATACCCCGTGTTCAAAATCGCACGAACTAACAGGCTTCTGTTTTGTTTTTGGAAGATTTTAACTTATTTATGAACTGTACTATATGCCACGTGTGAACCATTTGTTCCCAACAGGATGCCTGTTTCGTTGCGATAACGGGAAATGTCTGTACACGTTATCAAGTCTATGCGACAGAGTAGATGACTGCGGCGATAACAGCGACGAGGAAAGGAATTGTCGTGAGTATTAATCCGGCGACCCATCCACCGATTTTTTTGTCACCGGCCGATTTAAATTTCCCGGCAGTATAAATCTGCCAGTAACTGCACATTCTCGTTGGTCGGCACGTGACCGCTCACCTACCGATTTCCTGTGCACATAACCCGGTTTAACCGGGAGAGAGAGAGCATGTGATAAGCCATGCCACGACGACCGTACTAGAAAATTCGGCCGATTTTCTCCGTTCAGTGTTCACATTTACCGATTTGCACCGGCCGGTATAGATTCGGCCGACAAATCCTTGACATTGCCAAAGAAATTTTTTACCGATTTATCCGGGCAATTTTGAAGAAATTCGAGTCGGCGGCAGGTCCGGCTCATCCACCGACGCTACTTATTCTGCCGGCCGGCAGTACCATCGGCAGATAAATTCGGTAGATGGACCTCCGGCTTTACCGGGAAGTAATTAGCCTATACTTCTATTGTATGCTAAGCTTAGCTTAATTAGTTTTTGAGATTGTAAGAAAGGGTGACGATAGCTAAGCGATAACGCAGTAGCAAAGCTAAATGTAATCCAATCTATACTGTGAATAAATAGAGAGAAATAGGCCAGATAACGCAGCTTACTGGGTTGATGCTGGACCGATAAGAAGACATCTATGTACGCATTGTCTTCACATCTTCTACCATACCACTGCGACGTTTGGCGACACGACAATGGACCTTTCCGGTTTTAGCTATGCCTCGGTCATCTCTAGCTAAGCTCCACCCACACCTCGCTCGTGTTGGGATCGATCGATCTCTGAACACCCTGACTATCAATTTCCAAAAGACTGCATAAGTAAGCTGTTGAATATTTTGAAACTAATTTGACTGGCTGCTGTTGCTGCCTAAGGCAGCAACAGCGCCCATTCAAATTAGTTTCAAAATATTCAACAGCATGTTTATTAAATAGCAAATATTTCCAGTTTTAGCTGTCCCCTGCCCATTACTAGCTAAGCTCCACCCACACCACATCCGTGTGGGGATTGATCGATCTCAGAATTCACTGACTATAAATTTCCAGCAGACTATACATGTAAGCGTTTGAATATTTTGAAACTAATTTGACCGGGTGATGTTGCTGGCTATGGCAGCAACATCGTCCTGTCAGATTAGTTTCAAAATATTCAACAGGATATTTATTAAATAGTAAAGGCATACAATCCGTACAACAACACGTAGTACGTCTTTAACGATGCGTTCGTGACGTACTTGCCTATGTCATTCATGACGTCATTGATTATGATGTTATTCTATGCGTCACGTTGTTGATTATGACGTCATATGATGGATGAATACTGTGAAAAGGCCTATTACTTTTTCTTAATGCGGTCATTCAGCAGCGAGATTTTGAACAGCAAACATGTAATGATTGATAAGCTTGAGTTTTATTGATCAAGGGGTTAATGTTTTTAATCAATTCAGCATTCAGTGAAAGTTGTGATTTTGAGGATAAGTTCCTCTGTGGCTACAGCATTCGCGGGAACTGGCAGGTGAGGACAGGCAGCTATCTTCCATATCCGGCGTTTGATCACACGTATGGTAATAGTACAGGTAGGATTATTGGCGGTTTTTTCATAGTAGTAGTAGTAGTAGTAGTAGTAGTAGTAGTAGTAGTAGTAGTAGTAGTAGTAGTAGTAGAAGTAGTAGTAGTAGTAGTAGTAGTAGTAGTAGTAGTAGTATCAATAGTAGTTGCAGTAGCAGCGGTAGTAGCAGCAGCATCAGTAGTAGCAGTAGCAACAGCAGTAGTAGCCGCAGTATTAATAGCAGTAGCAATCGCAGCAGTAGCAGCACCGGTAGCAGTAGCAGTATCAGTATCAATATCAGTAGCAGCAGCAGTAGCAATATTAATAGCAGTAGAAGTAGCAGGAGTAGTAGCAGCAGCAGTATCAATAGTAGCAGCAGCAGCAGTGGTCGTAGTAGTAGTAGTAGTAGTAGTAGTAGTAGTAGTAGTAGTAGTAGTAGTAGTAGTAGTAGTAGTAGTAGTAGTAGCGGCCGCAGTAGTAGCAGCAGTATCAGCTGCAGTATTAATAGCAGTAGAAGTATCAGCAGTAGTAGCAGCAGAAGCAGCAGAATCAATACCCGTAGCAGCAGTATCAATAGCAGCAGCAGAAGCAGCAGTAGTAGTAGTAGTAGCGGCCGCAGTAGCAGCTGCAGTATTAATAGCAGTAGAAGTAGCAGCAGTAGTAGCAGTAGTAGTAGCAGCAGCAGCAGCAGAATCAATACCCGTAGCAGCAGCAGTATCAATAGCAGTAGTAGTAGTAGTAATAGTAGTAGTAGTAGTAGTAGTAGTAGTAGTAGTAGTAGTAGTAGTAGTAGTAGTAGCGGCCGCAGTAATAGCAGCAGTAGCAGCTGCTGTATTAATATCAGTAGCAATAGCAGCAGTAGCAGTACCAGTAGCAGTATCAGCACCAATAGCAGCAGTATCAGAATCAATAGCAGTATCAGCAGCAGCATAGCAGCAGTATCAGTATCAATAGCCGTATCAGCAGCAGCATAGCAGCAGTATCAGTATCAATAGCCGTATCAGCAGCAGCATAGCAGCAGTATCAGTATCAATAGCAGTATCAGCAGCAGCATAGCAGCAGTATCAGTATCAATAGCAGTAGCAGGAGCAGTAGCAACAGCAAGGGTAGTAGTATTTGTAGCAGTAGCAGCAGCCGTAGCAACAGCAGCAGTCACAGTATTAATAGCAGTACTAGTAGTAGCAGTATTAGTAGCAGCAGCAGTAGTAGTATCAAGAGTAGTAGCAATAGCAGCAGTAGCAGTATCAATAGCAGTAGCATTAACAGCAGTAGTAGTAGCAGTAGCAGCAGTAGTAGCAACACTATCCGTATCAGTAGCAGCAGCAATAGTGGCAGCAGTATCAGTATCAATAGAAGTAGCAGCAAGTGCAGCAGTAGCAGCAGTAGCAGCAGCAGCAAGATGTGTACTAGTAGATGTAGCAGCAGCAGCCGCAGTAGCAGTAGCAGTAGCAGTAGCAGCATCAAGTTGCGGCAACAGCAGCCGTATCAATAGCAGCAGCAGTAGCAACAGCAGTATCAATATAAGTAGTATCCGCAGCAGCAGTATCAATAGCATTAGCAGTAGTAGCAGTAGCAGCGACAGAGCCAGTAGAAGTGGCAGCAGCAGCAGTAGCAACAGCAGCTGCAGCAATATCATCAACAGTATCAGAATGAATATCAGTAGCAGCAGCAGTAGCAGCAGTATCAGTTTCAATGGCAGTAGCACCAGCAAGAGTAGTAGTAGATGTAGCAGGAGCAATAACAACAGTAGCAGTAACAGTAGCAGCAATAGTAGCGGAAGCAGTAGCAGTAACAGTAGCAGCAATAGTAGCGGAAGCAGTAACAGTAGCAGCAATAGTAGCGGAAGCAGTAGCAGTAACAGTAGCAGCAATAGTAGCGGAAGCAGTAGCAGTAGCAGTAGCAGTGGCAGTAACAATAGCAGCAATAGTAGCAGTAACAGTAGCAGCAATAGTAGCGGAAGCAGTAGCAGTAGCAGTAGCAGTAGCAATAGCAGTAGCAGTAGAAGCAGCAGTATCAGTAGCAATAGAAGCAGCCGTAGCAGTAGCAGTAGCAGCCGTAGCAGCAGTAGCAGCTGTAGTAGCAGTAGCAGCAGCAGCAGCCGTATCAGTAGCAGTAGCATTATCAGCAGCAGTAGCAGTAGCAGCAGTATCAATAGCAGCAGCAGCAGCAGTACCAGCGGCGGTATCAATACCAGTAGCAGTAGCAGTAGCAGTAGCGGCAGCAGCAGCGGCAGTAACAGTAGCAGCAGTAGTAGCAGCAGGATCAGTATCAATAGCAATAGCAGCAGCAGCAGTAGCAGTAGCAGTAGCAGTAGCAGCAGCAGTAGCAGCAGCGGTAACAGAAGCAGTAGTAGTAGTAGTAGTAGTAGTAGTAGTAGTAGTAGTAGTAGTAGCAGCAGCAGTAGCAGTAGCAGTAGCAGCAGCAGTAGCAGCAGCGGTAACAGAAGCAGTAGTAGTAGTAGTAGTAGTAGTAGTAGTAGTAGTAGTAGTAGTAGTAGTAGTAGTAGTAGCAGCAGCGGTAACAGAAGCAGTAGTAGTAGTAGTAGTAGTAGTAGTAGTAGTAGTAGTAGTAGTAGTAGTAGTAGTAGTAGTAGTAGTAGTAGTAGTAGTAGTAGTAGTAGTAGTAGTAGTAGCAGCAGCAGTAGCAGCAGCGGTAACAGAAGCAGTAGTAGCAGCAGCAGTAGCAGCAGCGGTAACAGTAGTAGTAGTAGTAGTAGTAGTAGTAGTAGTAGTAGTAGTAGTAGTAGTAGTAGTAGTAGTAGTAGTAGTAGTAGTAGTAGTAGTAGTAGTAGTAGTAGTAGTAGTAGTAGTAGTAGCAGCAGTAGCAGCAGCGGTAACAGAAGCAGTAGTAGTAGTAGCAGCAG
The DNA here is from genome assembly GCA_034401795.1 of Chaetoderma sp. LZ-2023a. Classification (NCBI taxonomy): domain Eukaryota; kingdom Metazoa; phylum Mollusca; class Caudofoveata; order Chaetodermatida; family Chaetodermatidae; genus Chaetoderma; species Chaetoderma sp. LZ-2023a. The sequence continues at coordinate 54,701,532 of CM067375.1, forward strand.
TAGCAGCAGTAGTAGCAGCAGCAGCAGCAGTAGCAGCAGTAGCGGCAGCAGCACCAGTATCAGTATCAATAAAAGTAGTTTAATATTATTAGAACACTGACTCTAATTAGCTACGGATAAGAACATTTCTTTGTTTATTTTGTTACTTGAGGGATTTTTAAATATAAGATTCAGTTTATCTATCAATTATATGACGTCATAATCAACTAGATGACATGTAAGATGACGTCATAATCCGTTACGTCATGAATCAGGTAGTTAAGTTCGTCACGAACGTATTTAGTAAACATGCTGTTGAACATTTTGAAACTAATTTGAATGGTCGCTGTTGCTGCCATGGGTAGCAGCAGCACCCGGTCAAAATACTTTCAAAATATTCAACAGCTTACCTTTTTGTTTTTCTGGAAATTGTTAGTCACGGAGTTCAGGGAGCTTAGCTAAAGTTGCGGGGGACATAGTTAAAACTGCACGCCTCAATTCTGTCTCCATTATTGCGAGTTAAGTTTATTCTAATAACGTGTTTGTTGTATGTATAGTTACCCATCTGTTTACATGTAGGCCTATGCATAGCTATGCCTCACGTTGCTTTTACTAGGAGGCAACAGAAACATTTTCTCTACTTGATTTTGTGACGGCTCTTCGTCTTCGTTTTCTTTTCTCGTTACAATCACATCCGGTCTATTTTATGTCTTTCTCTCTAGGATCATTCATATCATCTAACGGAGACGGGGAACTATCAACTCCGCTTTTTACGAAGATCTCCGCTCATTGTCTTCGCTTCTTCTACCATACCACTGTGACGTTTCGCAACGCTGACGAGTTAATCGTCTATAACGTACGTGTTGAATAAGTTAAAATGATAAATCAAAGTTAAATTTATATGGGTACCTTAAAGCCTTTAATCTTCAAATGTGTGCAAGTGAAATTTGGAATGACTGGTTCGGTTATTGTCTTCGCTAATTTTGCACATGGACATTGCTCAAGACCACCGCAGAAACTGTTTTGCTCCCCTCCCCCCTTGATTATTTTCTTTGACTTTGGAGTCGATTCTGATTGGATGAGAGCTTGATAACGTTATCTCATTTACATATTAGGCCACGCCCCCTTACCCCACCAATACTCATATCTGATTGGTTGAGAGAAATTCCTTTGTTCTCTCTCGACCAAACAGACTTGAGCATTTGTGGTAGGAAACAAATGAGATAACGTCATCAGGATCTCGTCTAATCAGATCGACGCCTATATCATGGCTGTTTTCGGAAATGTATATGGGCGGGCATTAATACATTGGCAGGTGGAACGAGGTTCAAAGTCGTTAGTGACGTGGCCGAGATCACGTGCCACTTGTAGGCCAATCAGATTGATGTCCATATCGACGCCCTTGTATGAGATCACGTGGCACCTGTAGCCCACTCAGATCGACGTCCATGTCGTCGCCCTGCTTTGACACTACTTGACACCTGTAGGCCAATCAGATCGACATCATATCGTCGCCATGATACGAGATCACGTGACACATCTAGGCCAATCAGATCGATGTCCATATCTTCGCCCCGGTACGAGATCACGTGACACTTCTAGGCCAATCAGATCGACGTCCATATCGTCACCCTGGTCGAGCTTATGTGACACCTGGAGGCCAATCAGATCGACGTCCATATCGTCACCCTTGTCAGCTCTATTGATGTCAGCTGGCTCGGTGTCAGGCCTAATGACACGTGAAAGGGGCGTGGCCTAATGTATGTGGGTGTGGCCTAATGACGGGCATAGCATTGTCCTGGTCAGATCTATTGACACCAGCTGGCTCGTTTTCAGGCCTAATGACCCGTGAAATGAATGTGGCCTAAAGTCTGGGGGCATGGCATAATGACGCCCATACTTTTGCCCTGGTCAGATCTATTTATGCCAGCTCGCTCGTTGTCAGGCCTAATGACCTGTGAAAGGGGCGTGGCCTAAGCTCTGGGGGCGTGACCTAATTCAAATTTTGATGACATCATCAATCTCTCGACCAATCAGATCGACATCTATATCGTCTTCCTGGGTTTGTAGAGTTATAACGTGTTCAGACATGTTCTGGTGAGTAGCTCACATGACCCTGGGCTAATAAGGGTATAAAAGGTTTGGGAAAAGCGGAATTTTACAAAGATTTTCCATGATTTAGTAAAGTTTCTAAGATAGTCACAATGAATTCGGCATACTTTTAGCTCGCGAAGTGCCTGTAGATCTCAGCGACAATAATAGTTATGAAATGTAATAATGAACGTGTTGTTGATATATGGGAATTTAGTGTTGGTAGCAGCTATGCTGCCAGACGTGGAGTGTTTATGCACTAAAAACACATCTGGAAAGTTTACTGCATGTATTCGAAGAAACTGTTTGCAAAACCTAGGAATATCAATAGAGTAGAGAAACTAGTTTATTCTTATGAGCTAGACCCTCAGCTAAAAGTTGCGACCGGCACTAAACACCCTTACATCTTCATAGGTTGATGATTTATGCCTCTAGGAAGTAATGAGATCAAACGTATGTTTAGACAGATTAAACTCTTAGACAGCGCTTGCCAAAACTTAGGAACATCTTGTTAAGCGTGAGGTTAATGGCTAATGATGACTGTTCTTGCATAGATATTCATTACATAGGCGTGTTCTCTAACTCAGCTGTGTAGAGAAAGAGACAGTGCCCAAGAATAGTATTGGACGCAGACGTTTGGTGTGAAATAGCTATAATGGTACACATCTGCCTACACCACCGCCATTTCTCGCCAATGTAGTGCTTGAAGATTTCCCAGAGTTATATCTAGCCGCTCAGTCTCTTGCAGAATGTGAATTACCGGGAGAAGAATCAGAATCTCTCAGAACCCAAGAGGCCCAGGCTGTGACGGATCTCGAGAATATATTAGCCGGGTTTGATGGCCCTGCATCCGAAAGTGTCAATTTCCAAAATAATGTAATGAGTGCCTCCATTACTTAGACACTCTTCGTTTACTACGGGTGTGCTGAAAATGACTACAGACAAGTTTAGTGTTGCTATAAAGACAGTCACTATAGCCTCAGACGATATTTTAGGGTTATCTAGCGAAAACAGACCGCTGCAGTTGTCAGCATGCTTGTCTGTCACAGAGAGAACATTCTTGCAGGCGCATAGACTATTTTCTAACACATGTCGATGATGTCTTTTTATACTACGAAGGGACATTAGAATATGTCTATAACTAGGACTTTACACGAGCGCTATATACTAATGAATGCATGTATCTAAATGCTGACCATTTGTGTAACAAATCTAAATGTGCATGGCTCAATAGAGCCCTGAGCAAGGTTTATAAGTAAAGGTGCATGGCAGAGCATCCATCTATCAATCTAATGTCATATGATGTCATAATCAGCTAAGCGGCGTGTAGGATGACGTCATGGACATTACGTCATAAATGATTCTATAAGGCCCTTCTTTAACTCTTAATAATAGAACACGTTGTACGAATTGCCATAGGCAGCAACAGCGCCCAGTCAAATTAGTTCCAAAATATTCAATAGCTTACCTGTATAGTTTTCTGGAAATTGATAGTCAGGGAGTTCAGACATCGATCGATCCCAACACGAGTGGGGTGTGGGTGGAGCTTAGCTAGAGATGGGCGGGGCATGGCTAAAAATGGAAAGGCCCATTGTCTGCTGTAGGCCTACTGTTATTAAATCCCAAAATTCAGAAAATACCTGAGTCTGAGTTTCTTTTGTCGCTAATTAACGTCTCCCAATCTAACACACACAACAACTGAACAACAACAACAACAACAACAACAACAACAACAACAGTGACAGCTATGCCATCTACTAACGCAACAGCAACATTGACGGACACTGTAATTTGTTATAAGCCCAATGAGCACATAACAGCGCTGCGATCTCTTTACAGAGTCTGAATGCTATGTGGAATCGAGTTTACATACTTTGAAAGCTGGATTTACGGTGAAGCCGTTTCAAAAGTAGCTCTACCGGGAAGTCGACGAATATCTTGAAATTAATGGGTCTTTGAGACCCGCTCGCCGCCAAATAGCCAGAGTCCAGTCCATAATTATCGTCTACCAGTGTGAATGCAAGCATATATATTGGCTATATTTTAACCCACATGGTATACGAAATATTTAAACAGGATTAGGTGATGAGAAAGAGACCGAAGTACGCGCTAGTATGAACGTGAACCTTTATCTGGCTACGGCGTGTTCTCACTGGGGACTTAATCCGGAAGCACGTCACTGACGTATGGCATTATTCCTGATTAAACCTCTAGTGTGAACACACGGCCTAAGTCCGTGTTTACACTAACGAGTTAATCCAGAGTAACGTCATGCGTTAGTATGGAGTTACTCCGAATTATGCCTCCATAGCGAGAACATGGCCATAGAAGCAACACTCCTTCAGTTTTGAATCTGAGTGCAGATGTGAACACGGTCGCCCACCTGCCCACCCGCCCGCTCGACCGACCGAACACCCGCCCGACCCAACACCCACCCGATCGACCGACCATTCATCCATCTGTCCGTTTATCCGTCCGTCCCTCCGCCCACCCGCCTGCCTGCTCGCCCGTCTGTCCATCTGTGTGTCTGTCCGTACATCCATCCATCCACCCTCCCACCCATCCGCCCACCCACACACCCATCCATCCATCATTCCATCCATCCATCCATCCACCCACCCACCCACCCACCCACCCACCCACCCACCCATCCATCCATCAATCCATCCATCCATCCATCCATCCATCCATCTATCTATCTATCTATCTATCTATCTATCTATCTATTTATCTATCTATCTATCTATCTATCTATCTTTATCTATCTATCTATCTATCTATCTATCTATCTATCTATCTATCTATCTATCTATCTTCTCTAGTTTCTTCGGCAGCAGACTGGAGCCTTTGCACCAGAAAGGAAATGGACACTTCCAGCAGATGCTACAAAAGATAGCTGGTTAATGGTGAAAGTGGATCTCCCAGCAGGCCAACAGCGGATTTCGTTCAGGGCCAGAGGCGTTTCCTCCATTGATGATGTCAGGGTGACGCCAGGACGATGCGATGAAAGAAGTATGCTAAAAGAGCAGATGTGTTCACAAACGCATTTAGCCTTGTCAAAATTTGAGCAAAATCGGACCATTAGTTTCCGAGATATCTATAGATCCAAAATTTGATCTGATCAGGATCCGGGTTCTTTTATCCGGATCACTTCCAACGTCTGGAAATCCTTTTGCATGGCAAGTTTCTTCCTTGCATTGAAATTGAGCTAAATCAGATCTGTGTAGCTGTCCATCCGTCCGTGCGCGCCTGTTTCTAAAAAGACGGACGGACGGACGGACATATACACATGACGATTTATCTCAACCACAACCACTACTACCATCACCATCACCATCACCATCTTCACTATCGTCATCATCATCATCATCATCATCATCATCATCTTCATCTTCAAACATGTGAAATTGAAGGACGCCATATGTTGCCTAAGTACCTGACGTCATAATTAAAGTACGTCACTTGTTACCTGACGTCGAAATCAAACTGGTGTAGGTCTGTCACGAACATGGAAGAGTCCGTCACGAAAGCGTCTGGATTTTATGTCCTTGGTGTATTTAGAATTTAATAAACATTCTGTTAAATATTTTGAAACTAATTTAACTGGGAATTGACGCTGTCATAGGCAGCAATGGACCGTTCCCGTTTTAGCTTTTCCCCGCCCATCTCTAGCTAAGCTCCACCCACACATCGGCTCGTGTTAGGATCGAGCGATCCCTGAACTCCCTGACTATCAATTTACAGAAAACTATACAGGTAAGCTGTTGAATATTTTGACACTAACTTGACTGGGTGCTGTTTCTGCATATGGCAGCAACAGCGCCCAGTCAAATTAGTTTCAAAATATTCAACATCATCTTTATTAAATAGCTAAGACATACAATTCGTAGACCGTGTCAGACTATTAAGCGCTTAAGATGGACTAAATCGAGTTATTCATGACATAATGATTATGACGTCATCCTACATGTTACGTAGTTGATTATGACGTCATATGATAGATAGATAAACTGGAAAGATCCATAGCTCACAGTAAAATTAGTTTCAAAATACCAACACCTTATCTGTATAGTTTCCTTGAAATCTGGATTCTGGGAATTCAGGTTTAAAAGTTTCAAATCACAAGACGTGGGCGGGGCTTAGCTAGGAATAGGCGTGGCATAGCTAGGAATTGATCCAGCTATTGGGCATTCAGGTCCATGTTAAATTCATGAATCCATTTCCTCACTCAATCAAATGACGTCATAATCAACTACGCGCCGTGTACTCTAATGTAATAATCATGGCGTCATGAATGATTCGATTAAGCCCTTCTTTAGCGCATAATAGTCCGACACGTTGTACGAATTGTCTGTCTTTACCATTTAATAAACATTCTGTTGAATATTTCGAAACTAATTTGACATGACGTTGCAGCAACAGTGCCCAGTCAAATTAGTTTCAAAATATTTAACTGCTTCCCTGTATTTTTTTCTGGAAATTTATAGTCAGGGAGTTCAGGGATCGATAGATCCCAACACGAGCGAGGTGTGGGTGGAAATTAGCTAGTGATGGGCGGGGCATAGTTAAAACTGGAAAGGTTCATTAGTTTCAAAACCTTCAATAGATTACAGTGCAACTCAGAAATAACTTAACATGTTTCCAAAACAAAATAAAACATACTGTTGAATATTTTGAACATAATTGGATTGGAAGGCATTGCTGCCTAAGGCAGCAATGTCTTCCAGTTAAATTATATTCAAAATATTCAAACGAACATTTTTTCTTTTCTTACTAACCAACATGCTTTTTGTTTTTGGAAAATGTTTACTTATTTCTGAGCGGTACTGTTCATTTATGATAATTATGGTAAAATTGAGATTTCGGAAGTCAAATGGTGAAAAAAGAGTTTGATATAAATACACCTTATATGCTTAAGTTAAACTATCACCCGGTCAAACTAAATAAAATATCGACTCATGAATTATTTATCTTGTTTTTTTTAGTTTGTGAAGCAAATGAGCTCACATGCAAATATCCTGTTGAAAGGCAGAACTGTATCCGAACGGATCACAGATGTAATCTGATTTCGCAGTGTCAGTACTATGATGATGAGTCATCTTCGTCTTGTGACGTAAATGGTCGTAAGTAGACACATTCATTAGTTTAAAATGCATAAACATATCACAGGTATGGTTAGATCATGGCTGGTCGGGTCGCTTTGGGTTCGGTCGGGTCGGGTCATGTCGGTTTGGTTCAGTCAGGGCAGGTCAAGTCGGGTGGGTCGGATCAGACGGGATCTCGTGACTCTGGTCAGGTCTGGTCAGGTCGGGTTGTGTCTAGTTGTGTTGGGTTGGATCGTATTAGATTGCCTTGGTCAGTTAGCCTAGATGTCAGGTCCGGTCAGAGTAGGTTGTGTCAGGACTGGTCGTGTCAAGTTGGGACTAGCTTAGCTTAGCTTAGCTTAGCTTAGCTTAGCTTAGCTTAGCTTAGCTTAGCTTAGTTTAGGCTAGGCTAGGTTAAGTTAGGTTAGGTCAGGTCAGGTCAGGTCAGGTCAGGTCAGGTCAGGTCAGGTCAGGTCATCTTAGCTTAGCTTAGCTTGGCTTGGCTTGGCTTGGCTTGGCTTGGCTTGGCATGGTTTGGCTTGGCTTGGCTTGGCTTGGCTTGGATTGGCTTGGCTTGGCTTGGCTTAGGCTAGGTTAAGTTATGCTAGGTTAGGTCGGGTCCGGTCCGGTCCGGTCCGGTCAAGTCAGGTCAGGTCAGGTCAGGTCAGGTCAGGTCAGGTCAGGTCAGGTTAGGTCAGGTTAAGTTAGGTTAGGTTAGGTTAGGTTAGTCTATGTTAGGTTAGGTTAGAATAGGCTAGCTGTATTAGGCTCGGCCTTTTTTAGGCAAAGCTCGTTTTAGTACTGCAAAGTTGCGTATTTGGGTATGTTTGAGAGTGCTTAAACGAGGTCCGGTTTGGTTTGTATGGGGTATGTTGCTCGATTCAGCTTGGACTCGGCTCGGCTCGGCTCGACACGGCTTGGCTTATCACTGAGGAATGCTATATTATGGTACAATGTGAATTTATTCTCAACTTCTCTAGCTCCAAGCTATAAATGCACGTTTGGAGAGGACATAGAGACCTGTACCGTGGACCGAGCGCACGACAGAGGAGGATGGCATCTGATGACAGGGGAAGGAACAGTTCACGTGAGAGCTGACCACACATACAATACAAGAACTGGTAAGGCATCACCTTCCCTGACAATCTAGGTTACTTGCTTAGCATCCCTTGTTAGCAGGGTTACTTTCCGTTTGACCTAAAAAAATAGTCAGTAGAATTCTAGCAATATTAGTATTATGCTAATTATTAAATCACAGCCACATTTAATTACGCAATGGACCTTTCCATTTTAGCCATGCCCCGCCCATCTCTAGCTAAGCCCCGCCCACACCTCGATCGTGTTAGGATCGATCGATCTCTGAACTCCCTGACTATCAATTTCAAGAGAACTATACGGGTAAGCTGTTGAATATTTTGAAACTAATTTGACTGGCTGCTGTTGCTGTCAGCAACAGCGCCCAGTCAAATTAGTTTCAAAATATTCAACAGCATGTTTATTAAATAATAGAGGCATGCAATTTGTACAACGTGTCGGATTATTAAGAGTTAAAGACGGTATAGAATCATTTATGACGTAATGATTATGACGTCACCCTACACGCCGCTTAGCTGATTATGACGTCATATGACGTCTTTACTCTGGAAAGGTCCTTTAAACGACGGACTATTTTACTGAGTCGGCATTAATAACGTCAACTTATATAAACCTTTTCTTATTTTCAGACGAATTTTTCTATTTTTTCCCGGATTTGGATTGGACAACTCATAGTCAGTTCCATTTGAGTTTGTTCGCTAAAACATTTGCACATTGCGTAACATTTTATTATCAACTGAACACACGAGCATCATACATGAAAGTGGTAAGTTCTGGTTCTAGACTGTAACCTCTTGTCTCCTCTTTAATCGCAAAGTCGAGCAAACCAGGCCTCTGTAGAGCTCTTGAGGAATGTCAATTTGCAGGCCAAGAGAAGACTTTTTCTAAAATTTACCACTGGAATGACTGACTCGGTAACTGAGCCAGTCATTCCAGTGGTAAAATTCCAAAAATAGTCTTCTCTTGGCCTGCAAATGGACACTGAATAAGCAACGAATCGTATTTTCTTGACCAATAAACCTTTAATCATCAAGACTGCCAAAAAAACTTCTTAAAAACGATTTTCCTAAATTTTAGTGTTAATTTTGCAAAGATAAACAGTCTTGGCCAGCAAATGGTCATTTACTGAGCAAAAATTTCAACTTTCTTGAAAAATCTTAACAAATTAAAGGGTTAACTGATAAAAGTAATAATGTCAGCGCTTTAAGGCGTCGTTGGCACAAGAGGGGTTAATATCTAACTCCATTATAACTAGGGTCAACATATTTAACTTGTTGTTAGCTAGTTCGGGATTTCAGTTATGATAGGAAGAGTTACCTCTTTTAGCTAAACCCGGCACCATTGAACTGAACGGGGAGGGGGGGGGGGGGTGGGCGGGTGAAAGGGAGGGATTCACATATATCCCTCAAGTATCCGACCTCATATCCGTGTAAGTTACGTATTAGCTGACGTCACAATCAAAGTGATATAAGTTCAGAGCAAAGGTTGCAATAGTCCGTGAGGAGAGTGAGTCTGTTACATTTGAAATTTCGATTCTGGGAATACGGATTCAAAGTTTCAAATCGATTCCAACATGCGTGCACAGTGGGCGGAGCTTATCTAGAAATGGGCGTGGCATAGCTTGAAATGGATCCCTATAGTGCGAAATGGCATAGGTTATGTAGGATACAAGATGGTAGTAGCCGACCTGTGGACCAAAATCCACATACCTTGACCCTTTAACCGTTGAATTCGTTTTAAAGTTTTTCTCATTCTAAATGTCCTTTTGCAGATCAAGAGGAGACTGTTTTTGAAGATTTACCACTGGAATGACTGGCTCGGTTATCGAGCCAGTCATTCCAGTGATAAATTTTCATACATAGCCTTCTCTTGGTCTGCAAAAGGACAGTTCTCAAGTCCACTGCACAAACCATTTTTGGCTGATATAAGTGTCAAAGGGTTAAACAACTGGAGTTTTGGAGCCGATACAAGCCATGTCCTATAACAGTTAGCCTGAACTACGTTATTCAAGGAGGCCTTCAAACGTGGTCCGCGTTTGTGCATGCGCGAGATTGTGTCAACAAACTTTGATAAAAGCCACCGTCACGATCGCAAAGGGCCATGTTGATTTTGTAATCAAACGGTCAAGAGGTCAATTGATCAAAATGTGCTCGGAATTCTCCAAATACCTGTCATAGGATTAAAGTCCGTATGCAAACACAGTTTTAATAACCAGTTATACAATGCTGTTGAAATACAACCAAAATCCGTCTCCCACATATAAATTGTGCGAGCATACAGTAAAAAATAAGCAAGAAATGCAAATTTGAAAATGTGCAAACGGGAATTCTGATTTCAACTGTTTCAAATTCGGCAATGGATAAGCCAAGTGTATATACATCACTCCAGTTACGGCTAGCATAGCCATGCATAGAAATCAATAGTAAACAAGGCCGATGTCGAAAGCGGTGTGGCGAAGTTACTCTTAGTATACGCGATGTTTGTAATCGGTTCTAGTACATATTTTATTTTGCATTAAACATACTGATTTCCTCTAAATTGGTTACCAAAGAGGATTGAAAAGGCACACAAATCTTGCTGATTTTCACTGAAATTATGCGGGAAAGGGAGATAAATGTTGTTTTAAAAGAACCGTCTCAGCAAATAACTTAACGTGATTACGTCCCATACAAGTGATACATTTTGAGCTGGGTGGGAATCGATCAGCGCGTTGGTGACAGGCTGTCAGATATTGAACATTGGTATTTTATATTTGAATATTGGTACTTTTGTTCTTAACAAAGAACGTTTCAAGCGAATCGGTGTGTATTTTCTTAAATATTGACACATGTGTGATCTATTTATGCAAAGTTGTAATAGTCGTGGCATGCACACTAGATCTTTTAAGATGAATGTTCAACTTTCAGTCTGTTCTCCATTTCATATTTCAGGAATATAGGAACGACAGTGGTACTAATGAAGAACTATGGCGCATGAGCGGACGTAGAGATTTCCACTGGAACCCCGTTCATCTTTACATTCCAGTCGATCCTCTAGGCGTAATCACGATTACAATCACCGCCATAAATCAACTGAGTGATTCAATTCCAAGAGGCGTATTCTTTGCCGTCGACGATTTAACAATTAATCGAGGATCGTGTCCTGAATTCGGTATGTTGTACATGGTCAGATGCGTCCATAGCGGTTACCTGCATATGTGGTTACAAGACGGTGGTTCTTTAAGACGCGTGGTCGTTAGTCTTACCCCTATAACCCTCGAATTTGCTTCAAAATATTTCAATTTTCTAAATAGAAAATGTCCATTTTCCGACCAAGAGAAGAGTATTTTTGAAATTTGACCGCTGGAATGACGGGCTCGGTTATCGAGGCAGTCATTCCAGTTGTAAATTTTAAAAAATAGTCTTCTCTTGGTCTGCATATTGACTTGCTGCTCAAAAAGATAATTGTTGCTGTGTTAAATGACCTGTCTTGCACGATTACCTTCATTCGGAACCATTCACATCAGTCTCAGGTTAACTTGGTCTCGCCATTTACATCGTTGAGTTGCTTGACCTCCACCACCACCACCCCCCCCCCCCCACCCCCAACACCCCCATCCCATACCCTCACCCCACCCATCATCACACCTCTGATTTATGTTGACCTGGATGTTGTTATTTTTTCTTTTTGTGTTCTAGTTTGTCACATCCGGTCTAGTTTTCAAATGCTCTCTCTCTCTCTCTCTCTCTCTCTCTCCCTCCCTTCCTCCCTCAAGCAGTGCCCAAGCAGTACCTAAAGGGGCCACTCAGCGAGTGTAAAGCATTCGACCTGGTTCTCCAATCCAGAACAGCGTCAGATAATAAGCTATATGCATTTCACGTTTTACGAGATCAAAATTAGCAAACGAAATGAACCTCTGGCATTTAAATAACCTTCAACCTACAGGAACCGCTCCTTACAATTTGGAAGCAAGCCTTCCCCAGCAGAGGGCATGCTAGCGAAAATAAATTTGTAGAAGCTAGGAAGCACGACGATGCGTCTTTAGAGATATTGGCCATACCAAAGCTGACCAAGCAACCTTCCATCACATGAGAAATTACACGTCTCCTTCTACATCATACAAGTTCTGAGAGGAGACTCCAAAGCAGACTACAATTCGAAGGAGGAAAGACATTCTACCCCTTCGCCCTACTCGGAGCCAACAAATACAAAGCGAGGAGAGGACGTCATTGCATAAATCTGCTAAGCATACTACGAGGTGTCCTCAAGAAAGCGGGACTCGGTACACTCAAGTCAGGAATGGACCTGAGGAAGCTAAGGATTTCGGCTGAGGACAGGACACAGTGGGCAAAAGCAAAGAAGTGTGTTGCTGCTGCTGCTGCTGCTGCTGCTGCTGCTGCTGCTACTACTACTACTACTACTACTACTACTACTACTACAGATAGAACTATCTACTTCACAGCATTAATGCAATTGGCAATAACCAGTTTGGATAGCGTGCCTTCACCCCCTCCCCCTCACCCCGACCACCCACCCCGCCCACCCCGCCCCTCCTCTCCACCCCACCCACCACCTCAACCCACCCCCTTCCTCTCACTGCCATGTCTAACCTTTTCAAAAGTCCCATTAACTTAACCTAGATCGGTTTTCATCGGTGACTTTTATTGTTATTTTAGTTTGTCCAAATGATACAGTTCAAGCTTGTCCAGGAGAGATGCTCTGTCTCCACGCGAGTCAGCTTTGTGACGGATATGACGACTGCACTGGTGGCGTCGATGAACAAAACTGCAGTGAGTATACGTATCCATTATCTCTTTAACCCTTTAATGCCTAAATTTATTTAAGATTATCAAGATATTTCCTTATTGAATGTCCATTTACAGGTCAAGAGAAGACTATTTCTGAAAACTTGCCACTGGAATGGCTGGCTCGTTTAGCAAGCCAGGCATTTCAGTGGCAAATTTTCAAAGATATTCTGCTTTTGCCTGCAAATGTGCTTTCCTCAAGACCACTCCAGAGGCCGGTTTTGGCCGGCTTCGTGAAGAATTGGTTAAGTTGACTTTAGCCTCTGAGAGTCCAGTGTCTCAATTCACCTTCCAGTTTATCCATCTATCCATAGTCCTAGTGTGCGGTCTCGTCCTCCTGCTCTGCTCCCATATCGAGTACAGCGGAGCGATGTAATGACGTCATAATCAACTAAGGGATGTGTATGCTGACGTAATAATCACAACGTCTGAATGATTCGGGAGGCGGTTGCTGCCATAGTTTCAAACATACAAATGATAAATGCTTTACAACGGAAAGACAGCCCGACAGACATACCGACAGAATGACATATACTGGTACAGATTAAAATAAATTTTGAATTCAATATACGCACGGCGAAACACTTAAAGGCTCTTCAGTATATAATTTCATATAGTAATTGGAAACCTATATTGTTTGGCATCTATAAGATGTATTCAATTCAATAAAAATTGATTCCATTTTTCTGAAAATGTTCATGGTAAAATCCAACGTGACAACCATGTAGGCCTACTATTCTGTGGACGTGGCATTGTCGTGGCATTAACCAACACATTCCTGCGCAGTGTCTCTAATCTGCCGTCATAACGAATAGTCTGTCGCCTTGAGTAGGAAAATTGAGACTTATATGCATTTTCGGGTATAGTAGCTGTAACTTTCAGGGAATATTCTTCAATCATCTGGGAATCCAAAATTACTTGATACCAAATTTTCATTTGTCGTTATGGTGGCCATATTGGATTTCAAAATTGCCGCTATCTGAAAAACAGTTTTTCAACATTTTGACTCATTAATCGCCTAGAGTCTTGATTTTAGTGTCTAGGTATATGTTCTAATGCATGTCAGATCATGTATGATGGTTCATAGGCAATATCATAGTAATATGTTTAACCCTTTGAACCCTGAATACCAAGAATCTTAATTTCAAGGCTACTATAAAGGGTATGTTATTGAATATTTCATAATTAATTTAACTGGAACATGTTGCTGCCATAGACAGCAACATAACCTAGTCAAATTAACCTCAAAATATTGATCATAATAATTATTAAATCGTAAATGAGTGTTATATTCCAAACTTTCTTGTTTAAATGGTTAAAAACGTATTTTTATAACAATACATGGCCCGGGATAATTTTAGAATCTCTGAATCAAAGTAAATTGAAAAGACGATCATGCGCTTATCCTCAAATTTTATTTATAAAAAGCGCTGTCGTCTGCTAACAAACAGACAAACTGCATATCTTTGCCATTTGGTAACACATGTAGTCAACGATGGAGAGTGAATTAGAATTGCCGGCAAAAAATAAACCAACTGATTACAGTTTATGTATTAAATGCCAAGAATATAATAAGAAAGAAAGATTGCCCCCCCCCCCCCCCGAGATGTAGAATCATATGATACATTTTTAGCGAATGTCAATAAAAGATGTGAATGGGGCAGTCATGATGTTATTAATGTAGGGAACAGATTAATAGGTATAACAGCATCGGGCCTTTTGCAAAAGGGTGCTAAGTGGCATCGCAGCTGTTATAGTGAAACCACAGACAAGAACAAAGCTAAAAGAGACAAGATTAAGTATCTCAATAATCCTGAAAAACGTAAGGGGAGGGGCGCCCAACCTTATTTGTAGAATTTAGTAGCGTACTACTGAGATCTGCCACAGAGCATTTTGATCGTGAAAAGTGCTTTTTCTGTCAAGGTCAAAATACGGAAAAAGATAGTGAAATTTTATATGCCTGTCGTAGTGAGAATAGCGGGATATCTGTCAAAGAGATAGTAGATAAAAGTGACAATGCATCCTGGAAAGTACAATTGGCAGACATAATATTTGAAGGGGACTTTCTGGCTAGGGACATTGTCTATCACAAATACTGCAAAACCACATACTGGAGAATTTATGTTCAAGGCCCTGAAAGATGCACGGAAACTAATCAGAATAGTGAGGAGACGATTTTCTTTATAGCAGCAGAGATGGAATTTTATGATGAGTTGCATGAAAGAATAGAATCTGGAGCCTATATAACGACTGTTCAGGCTGAAAAATTGTATTATAATATGATGCGTGACCACGGAGTCACTGGTCATGCAATATCCAGACGAACACTAATAACAAACATCACACACAATTTACCAGACATTGAACTATCCCAACATAGAGGTAAATTACCTGGCGTCTTCCATTCAAAAAAATCTGGACGTGAAGCAGTCGATATTGCTATTTCTGAACAAGACATAAAAGGCGACCTTAATATAATATTTAAATGTGCCAAAATCATCAGAAAAGAGATAACTACAGCGAGAAAAGAGAAACCTTGGGTATTTAGAGGCTCTCTAGATGGTGTTGGTGAATCTGGATTGCCAGTAGAGGTATTAATGTTAAACAGATGGATCTTGCAAGGTTGTAAGGCTGCGACTGCTTAGTCGCAAGATCAGTCTCTAAGAAAATCATGTGTCACAATTTCTCAAATGATGATGCAGGAATTTAAAACCTCAAAGCAAGTAGCATACACAACAAAATCCCAGTCTGAATTGTCTACTTTTCATCGCCAATGTGAAGGTCCATATTCAGTCGGATTATCTTTGTGGATATATCACAATTTACGCAGCCAGACAGCTATGATTCTGCTCAGCCATTTATGTTGTGGAATATCATATAGTCGGATGACCAGGGTTTGTAGTCAGATAGCCAATGCTGTGCAAGAAAACATCAATAAAAATGGTATTTTTGTCCCAGTTGGTATTGTGAAAGGTAGAGCTATTCGGGCTTCCGCTGATAATGTTGACAAGAAAGTTGATACCTTTGATGGAAAGTCAAGTTTCCATGCAATGGCAGCTTATGTATATCAGCCAATATGTGCTGGAGAGACCTTGGTAGAACCACTTGATCTATATGAAATTTCTGCCGGTGGCCTTTTAGGTGTTCCCAGCACATGCATCAAGATTCTTAAATGTGACTTAGAAGGCAGTCCCAAACCTCAATTCAGTCCCCATTATGCATCGTATAAAGTGGGTTCCTATGATGAACATTTTGATAGAGTGATAAAGCATGATATATGTTGGATGATGGCAAGATATTTCAACAGATCTCAAACAGTTGATTTAAATTCGTCTGATGTAGAACCTAAAGCAGTTGCCTCTGATAAAGTTACGCTTCCTGCTTTTGATGTTACCAATATGTTGTCAGATAATGTACAAGGTATGCTTTCAGTAACTGACATATCAAATATGCCAGCAGTGCGAGATGAGCACGAGTGTTTATTGAGTTCAGGTGAAATGTCTGTACAAATGTCTCCACAAGTAGTAGATGACGAGAGAACAACGCAAATGATACCAGTGTGGGCTGCATACAACAGTCTTTCAAACACACCTGAATCCACGAATCATTACTTTTTGATTGTTGATAAGGCATTTACTCTACTTATCATAAATGCCCCAGCACACGAATGGTCAACCCTGCTTACCACTTTAGACCAACTTTGTAGATTGAACAGACTGGTGTCTGGTAATGGGCGGAAGCTTGTTGTCACATTTGACATGGATCTATACAAACGAGTGTTGAAGTTGGAAAATTTGGATTCACGGTTCAAGGATCAGTTTGTTGTGTGTTCAGGTGTATTCCACACTTCATTATGTGCTCTCAGATGTTTGGGAAAGGCCATATAAGGAAGCGGGATTGACGAGGCTTGGGTCGAAGCAGGTTTGTACAGTTCTGTGACTGTTGATCAAATTATAAATGGGAATCATTACAACAGAGCTATGGAAGCTCACGAAGTCACCCTGCAGGTATTGTTCGATCGTTGGATAGGAGAGTTTTTTGCTGAAAGGCCTGCTGTTCGCGTAGCTCTTGAAGAGAGTATTAAAATACTGTCTGATGCATGCACATCTAAACATAGCATTCGTGAGTCACATAAGGGATTATTAATCACACTTGAGTCACTTAATATAGAGAAACAGCTTGCCGACTTTGATGCTGAGCACAACACAGAGCCCATTTTCAAATGGGCACGAATGTACATGAAACAGGTCTTGACCTTACTGCAATTCCAGCATGCTACCCGGCTAGGTGACTGGTTCCTTCACCTGTCGTCACTTGAAAAACTGTGTGTATTTCTTTGCTTATGGGAGGCATGATTATGCACAGAATATTCCAGAATATATTGCACGAATGTGTCGGCTTCAAACTACTGATCCAGAAATCTGGCAGGACTTTATGGCACATGAATTCACTGTGAACACTTCCAACCAGATACCTTTCACCCGCATCAGTATTGATCATGCTCAAGAACATGTAAACAAAAATCTCAAAGGTCAGGGTGCTATTGGTGGCATCACTCAGTCTCCAGCTACTCTTCTGAAGTTTTGTATGTGTGCACCAGAATTAGCACGAATTGCCAATGAAACAGAGGCCATGGCTGACTTAAAGAAACAGAGTAAAATGGATCACCATGAACTCAATAAGTCAACAACACTCAGGCAAGAACACGCTATTAAAAAGCTATTTGATGTCCTAGCACCTTGTGGAATATTCAAGAGTGGCAATACAGCAATGGTTAAGCTTGTCACTAATGAGATAGTTCCTAAAGCTGTTGAGGAAAGCATCCTGTCCTGTGAGCTCGTGGGAAAATCTGCAATGCAGAAATTTGTTGATGAAAGAATATGTGAAAATACAAATCTTTGGGACAAGATGACAAAATGTAAGTCGTTTACATGGACTTCTACAACCAAGGAGGTTAAAGTACAGGCAAAGTCTGATGTTTTAACCCTCCAGGCAACGTCTGGTCTAATGTCTCGACTACTTGTTGTAGCGCGCTCATCTCGTGAAATAGATATGGAAGAGGTGATTGGTAATTATGAATTTACAACTGTTAATCGGACATTAAGGAGACCAGATGGTTCTGTGCACCCAACATTAAATAAAGGCTCATTGATAACTGTCTTAGAGAATCTTCCAGTGTCACCGATGGAGGATTGCGAAGACAATCTCATTTCAGATGGTGCATACAGTTCCACAGATGCACAGCTCTGTCAAATTGTAGACGGTATGGCCGTAGTACAAGAACTCGTGGCTGTGAAGTCATTTGAAAATGGTAAAGCCCTTGGCAAAGCTTATGTTGAGCTCATTGATATCAAATCACGTAATTACAATTCTGTAAGGGTAATTTTTTACAATTACGCTGTCGTTGGCTCATTAAAGGAATCCACACGTGAACGACGCATGGGTGGAAAGGCACAGCCAAAAGATTATAATGTAGAAGACAATACCAAAATTCCTGAATTAAAAGTATTCCTTGGAAGTGTAGCTACAAAAGATTCGTTGACACTTTATCTTGCACAGAGATTAATAGACCATTTTAAAATGTGTATGATAACAGCCACGCGCAAAGAAGTGATGTCCAACTACACCAATAATGCCACTCCTGGTGTCAGTACACAAGCCGATACCTTAATGATCGTGCATGCAGTGGAAGCAAATAACGCTGGATATACTGTTCACATTTACAGTCAGGATGCAGATGTTTTGATTCTTGAGCTGAGACGTACAGCTCTTCTTGGCAAGAAATCTGCCCTGGTGATGGGCACAGGTGATCGACGACAACTAGTTCTACATCAACCTATTTATGATGCTCTTGGACCAGAGAGAGCAAATGCTCTCTGCAAATGGCATGCTCTCACTGGCTGTGATACCACAGGCTACATAAGAGGAAAGTCTAAGAAAGCATGCTTAGAAGCCTTCCTAAAAGCAGATACCAAGATTGTAACTTTAATATCCGGCCTCGGCTGTGACTCCCAGCCTTCTAATGATACATTAAATGGGTGCATTTCCTTTTTATGTAGTTTATTCTGTAAGAAGAATGTTCACATTACTGAGCCGCATCATCTCAGATGGCACCTATTCAAACAACAAGACATGAACAAAGGTGTCGACATGCTACCACCGACACATGGAATATGGGTTGAGCATATCCAGCGTGCTCACTGCCAAGCTTCGGTGTGGGAACAAGACCTTGTTGTCAGTCCACTATCACCAGATCCCTTACAGCATGGCTGGGTGAAGGAAGAGGACAGTCTTGTACCTCTATTATCCAAGGTTGCACCAGCCCCTGCAGCGGTGGTTGAGTTAGTGAGGTGTACGTGTGGTACCACTAACCCAAGCTCAACAAATAAGTGCGCTTCAGGTAGATGTTCATGTCGATTAAAAGGTCTAGTGTGTACAGAACTGTGCCGGTGTGAAGGAGAGGAAGACCATTGCCAGAACTTAAGTAGTTATGTTGACCCAGATGATGCAAACTGATCTTAAAATTAGGACTTCAGTGTATTATATTTACAATAAGCGAATTTTAATTGTTGTTTAATCATCAGTTTTGGTCAAAGAAATAGTAGCAAATTTGCAGTTTAGGACGAGGTGGCAAACGGCCGTCGTAACCAAAAGATCAGAAGATTATTTTTTAAATGTTAAAAATGGTAAAAAAAAAAAAAAAAAAAAGGTATCTATTTTGGATATATTACAAGTGAGTAATGTGTATTCCAGTGTCGTAGCGATGTCGTTTGGGGGCCCCCGGTCAGAACGTGTGTGGGCCCCAATTCTGGATGTTCTCCCCAGAGGGTTTTTTTAAATTTAGATGCTCTCAGAGGTATATATATATATATATATATATATATATATATATATATATATATATATATATATATATATATATATATATATATATATATATATATATATATATATATATGTATATATATATATATATATATATATATATATATATATATATATATATATATATATAGACTCTCATTTGGTTGATTGTGCAGAATTGAAAAATATTTGCCAAAATCTTTAGGGCTTAAGCCCCTACACAAGCTACATTTGTCTACGCCATTGCAGTATGGAGTGGTTCTGAGTGCTACTCACCATTAAAGTTGGGAAAGTAGACGATCTGAGAAGTCATCTACTCCAAGGCTGCATTCTGATAAAAAGGTTTTATCAGAATGCAGGAGATGGAGGGGGTATTTCTGGTCGCATTATTATTACAGAAAGAAGGTTCAAAACTTAAAAGAATATTGCAGGCTGGTGGGGCCCCTAATGGTCAGGGGCCCATGTTCCTTGAACCTGCTATTGCTACACCACTGGTGTATACAATGTATATATGTTCTTTTTTTTCTCTAAACATATACCAATTAATGTAAAGCCTTCCTCATTTTAAGGCAAGGACCAGTTGGATAAGTTTTGTGTAATTTAACAGGGTTTTTTCCATATCGGCAGCCATTTTGAAATCCAATATGGCCGTTCTAGGGGACACTGTTGTTTGTTATCTTATTTTCTATCATTTTACATGAATCCCTAATGCAAACACATGCTATAGAGTATGGCATGTACGTTGATATCATGTATGCCAATAAACAACCGGCGATATAAGTAGAAAACTAACTTGAATATGGCGGCCATTTTGACATCCAAGTTGGCGGATTATCGATAGATAGGAAAAATTGGTATCAAGTGGTTTCATGTATCTTGATATCATGAAAATACTTCCTGAAAGTTTCAGCTACTATACCCAAAAATGCATATAAGGTACACAAGCTGACAGACTAGAAAACCAATCCAGCTATTTGCATGGAGTTTGAGACTTGCAATTTTACAACGAATTAAAACCATATTTCATTCACTGCATCTGGTCCAAATCAAGATCGAGATTGTGGCAACAGGGTGCACGCGGTATGTGATGTCATAGTAAGGATAACAGCCCTTCACAGTGTTCTGTTGAAGCACAGTCTAAGTACATAAAACATGAAAGATATGCTGATGAGAAAGAATAGCAGCTCCTTAACACGTTAACCTTAAAACTCACAAATCCCAATTTCAAGACACAGGAACGTTATTGTATATTTTGAAGCGAATTTGAGTGGAACCTGGTGGTGCCATAGTTTCCAGGTTATCCATCGATCATATGATGTCACAATCAACTACGTGACGTCTAGGATGACGCCATAGTCAATTACGTAATGATGACGTAGATAAATTCGTCACGAACGCGTAATTGATGACCGACTAAGCGTTGTTGTACGAAGTGTATGTATTTACTATTCGGTAAACACGCTGTTGAATATTTTGAAACTAATTTGGCATGGCGTTGTTGCTGCCATAGGCACGTGCATCTCAACATTCTAGTAACGTGCTAGTAAATTGTGTATTACAAAATTAAACCATGGTAGAAATTCTTTAAACTCGATACCTTATTAGCACGTTCATATACATATCTAACCATATGGGTGAAATTATGAGGCCGACGCGATATGCCAGGAGACATCAACACCTATCCGAATGTGGTGATTTTGTGACTTTTTGTGAATTTGTAAACGTACAATAAACTCGCATTCTCTTTTTCAGGTCTAGCAATTTTGCAGCCGACGACGTCAGACATTATCCCAACCTTGGCCACTACAACGCCGTCCACAACAGGTAGGTTACGTAGCCCTTCATTAGCCTTTCTTCTACTAGAGGAGTCCATTTCTAGATATGCCCCGCCCATTTATAGTTAAGCTCCGCCCACTATTTACGCGTATTTTGATTGATGTGAAACTTTGAAACCTGAATTCACGGAATCTACATTTCAAGGTACGCCTGCGGCAGCAACAGCTCCAAGTCAAATTAGTTTTAAAATATTCAACATCGTCTTTATTAAAATTAAAATTCTAAATTCATGGTAGATATACAATTCGTACACGTTAGTGATGTACATTTCTATTTTCGTGACCGAGCTACGTCATTTTGATTATGACGTCAGCTATCATGTGACGTATTTGATTATGCTATCACATGCGTCAGTAACAGACCGGTACCCTCCCTTCTAGACGCGATTTTCTACTGCGAGTTAGGGATTAAACTCCTTATTATTCTTCTGACTATGGAAGCAACAACCTTCAATCAAATAGTTCTCAAAATCGTCATACGGTTATTGCATTTAGCATCGATGGATTATGGTGTCACAGCAAACACTGAATTCAGATTACTCGAATTCCATAATGTTGGTTTTAGTGTTTACATCGCATGCAAGGTTTGGGGGATGAAAAGATGGCCAGAATAGCCAAGTGAGCGGTTGCCATGGCGAATGTCCATCGTCCGTCCGTCGTTCGTCTGTCGACCGTCATCCGTCCATCCGTCAACATTTTATTATAAAAATCTCTTCTGAAGAACTGCTGGGTCGATTTCCATTATCTTTGGGAGGAAACACGGAGATACAGGTTTGTTAAAACGAAGCCAATCGACCAAATTTACCCGCGGCATCTTGGATTTTGAGCGATTTTTTTTAGAAACGTCTAAAAATCTTAACCAACGCCGCATAGAGGTTAGATTCAAACCTCATGAAAGATCATCTAGGGCAAGAGCTGAACCAAGGCTGTTAGAGGGAACTTGATTGGTCAAATTCTTCGGTGGTCATCTTGGATGCCCTAGCTTTCATGAAGCGACTTCTTATCCAGAACCTCTGAACGGATTTGGCCAAAATTTAGGAAATATGATTAGAGCCATTAAACTTTGCTTAGGAGAAATTGATACGTTAACAAACATAACTGCCGTGAGGCATTAAAATAGCGTCTTTGTCGACCATATTGGATTTTTGTATTTGATGGATCTTGAAGCTGAAACTGGTTTTATATAGGTTTCTATGTATGCTGATTTCAAATGTGTCATTCTCAATAATGTCAGATAAAGGGTTTGGCGGCCATCTTGAATCTTTTCCTGCCGAAAACTCCCATACAAAAGCAATAGGAATTTCAAAATGTCTTCTCGAGAACCAATGTACCGATTTCAATTATACTTCGCGGGAAGCACCCTTAGGTCATAGAAATTTAAGCTTGTCCAAATGAAGCCGATCGGTGAATTTGGCGGGTGGCCAGCTTGGATTTTGGCCAATGTTTTTAAATGTCTTAACATCTTCTCCGAAACCGTTTGGGGGATAGAGTTAGCACTCATGACACATCATTTGAACCGAGTTTGTTCAAGGGAACTTTATTGGCCAAATTCTTCGGCGGCCATCATGGATGACCTATATTTAGCGAAAATGATGTCAAAACGGCTGAACGGATCGAGCCGGAATTTTCGTGGTATGATTAGGGACTATAGGCCATTAAAGTTTGTTCAATGGATGTTCGTCAAACATATGGCTGCCATGTACCACCTCAAAATGTAACGTGTTTGGTGGCCATCTTGGATGTTCTGAAAATTTCTAAGACAATCATTGAAAAGACACTGGACCAATTTTAATCAAACTTGGCTAAACCTTCTACACACAAATTAGATTAGTAAATTTCTCCAGTGGTCAGCTTGTTTTGTTCGGTTTTTGTCAGGGGTCAATAATTCCAGGTAAGCAATGCAGGCCCATTGGGCCTCATTATTATTATTATTATTATTATTATTATTATTATTATTATTATTATTATTATTATTAGGTTGTGAACCAGGCGAGCGAGCCTGTGACAACGACGCGTGTATCCCGTCGGTGTATTTCTGTAATGGTATTACTGACTGCCTGGACCATTCTGATGAGAACAGTGTCAACTGCCCACAACCCACTAGCCCACGTGGTAACCCTTAATATTAAGTAGTCACAATTTCATATCCTCTCTTCAGTTTAGCAAAACAGGACTCATCGCTAGCTATGCCGCGCTCATTTCTAGCTATACATCGCCCATTTATTAGTTATGTCCCGGTCATTTCTAGCTATGCCCGCCCATTTCTAGCTAGGCTATACCCACTTTTTACACGTATTTGAATCTATGCTCGCTCTTTATGTTAAAAGGATGGACAAAAACCAGCAAAAGACACTATCTCTGATTTTTGCTATCGTTATTAACACAGACGAAAGATAAAAAAAAAACGAAATAACATTTACAAGATGTTGAAGCTAATTTGACTGGAAGCTGCTGCTGCCTGTGGCAGCAAAAGTTTCTAATCAAATTAACTTCAAAATTTAACAGGTTGAAATTGAGCTTATTAGAATTCAAGGGTTAAGTGTGCGCAGTGGAGTGTCAATCATACCGAAATGACAAGGTTACATGTCTTGGTCAACCAATCAGAATATATAATGCGAACTATTACCCAATAGGAAGCCAGCTTGATCTGTTCCGTTAGTTACGCTTCACAGCGCTATTTTGCTGTTTAAAGTTCTCATAGATTACAAAAAAGCAGATGTCTAAAATAAATTGTAGACTATGGGCATTCTACTAACCAGAAATCTAGACGCCATCTTAGATTTAGCCTGTCATTCACACATTTTTAACGTATTTTCTGTGCTGGAGGGAAGTTCACTTTTTCATTATTTCTGAGAACGTTAATAAATCATTTTCATTTGCCATTGTGTAGCCAAGTTTGATTCAACTTACATATGTGTACATTAATTTATCACGTTGTTTGGCTTAGATCTCAGATAATATTACTTGAATGAGAGGTATTATTTATTTTGGCTGTCTCACATTTACTACTACTACTAATAATAATAATAATAATAATAATAATAATAATAATAATAATAATATCTTTCTCCATGGCTTACAATTGATTGTTGCTAAATGTCTTGCCATTTTATTTCCAAATGAATATAATAGTATTTTACACATTTTAGACAAAAAAACTTACATACTTTCTTAAGTATTTGAAAGTAAATGATTAACCTCTAATGAGAGCCGTGATACCATGACAACAATGAGATTATCTTTATGTTTTTTTAAATATTAATACTCTGTATGTTTTATTTATTGCTATATCGTAGGTCTAATCGAGGAATCAAGTTTTAGCCCATCCCTAGTTTAAGTTCCACACTCACTTCGCCAGTGTTGGGATTCGATCGATCCCTACACTTTCTGAATCTCAATTTCCAGAAAACTGTACAGGTATGTTGTTGAATAGTTTGAAACTAATTTAACCTGGTGCTGTTGTTGCCATATGCAGCAGCAACAGCGCCCAGTCAAATTAGTTTCAAAATATTCAACAGCAGGTTTATTAAATAGTAACGACGTACAATTCGTACAACAACGCTTAGTCCGTCATCAATTAAACGTTTGTGTTGTGATGAACTTAACTACGTCATTCATGAGGTAATTATATATGACGCGATCCTACACGTCACGTAATTGATTATGACGTCATAACGATTGATGGATAATTTTGAAATGTCCATTCAGATGTATTCATCGTCAATTACAAGTTTATTCCACGGTGATGTGTTTGCTTACAGCATAATAACAAGTGTAGCACATTATTTATGATACACATTTAAATTACACAAACAGACAAAACCATCCCACATAGAAACTTGTATATTAGCAATGGACCTTTCCATTTTTGGCTATGCCCCGCCCATACTAGCTAAGCTCCACCCACACCTCGCCGTGTTGGGATTGATCAATCCCCAAATTCCCTAGCTATGAATTTCCTGAAAACTATACAGGGAAGCTGTTGAATATTTTGTAACTAATTTGACTGGGTGCTGTTGCTGCCTATGGCAACAGAATATTTATTAAATAGTAAAAGCAAACAATGTGTACAACAAAGCATAGACCGTCTTCAAATATGCGTTCGTGGCGTACTTGTCATTCTACACATCACGCAGTTCATTATGACGTCATATGATGGGTAGGTACTCTGGAAAGGTGAATTGAATGGTAGGGGCGACTAGTGTTACTAGTAATTTCTCTGCTATGTTCCTTGATAGCGCTCTTTTAGGCTATCATAATATTAGCATTGTCTTTGTACCGGTGGGTACGTGCCCGTGTGTGTATGTGCGTGCGTGAAATAGTGTGCGAGAAGCCATTGCCTAACGGAGCAATGCCTTCCCATCAAATTACGTCCAAAATATTCAACAGAAAATCTCTTACACCGTGTTCACAATGAACCTTTCCACTTTATCCATCCATCATATGACGTCATAATTAACCACGTGGCGTGTATAATGATATCACGTTATTATGACGCCATGAATGGCGTAGATAAGTACGTAACGAACGCGTATTTGAAGACGGATTATGCGTTGTTGTACGAATTGTATGGCTTTCTAATTTAATAAATACTCTGTTGGATATTTTGAAACTAATTAGACTGCGCGCTGTTGCTGCCATATACAGCAACAGCAAACAGCACCCAGTCAAATTAGTTACAAAATATGCAACAGCTTACCTGTATAGTTTTCAGGAAATTGATAGTTAGGGAATTCGGGGATCGATCAATCCCAACATGGCGAAATGTGGATGGAGGTTAGCTAGAGGTGGGCGGGGCATAGTTAAAGCTAGAAAGGTCAATTGTATTAATTAACATGTTTCTATTTTTTGTATTGGAAACACATTAACTTATGTACTGTATACTCAACTCATGCGCATCATTGACGCATGCGTATTGCTGTTAGTGCTGGATCATTTGTTTTATACGCACTTGATACGTTTACAATTGTGAAATTATATAAATGTATATTTTGTATTTATTATGTAAATTTATTTTTATACATACCCAAGTTTAATAATTTTTACTTCATTTTACAGATCTCTAATTTTATATTTGACTAACACAGATTTAATGCTTATCTGTATCAATTATGCTTTTTGCATTATTTGCACAGCTTATTTTTACAAAAACAATACAACTGTTTTGACACGGACTTACTATTTGAAACTGATGACAATCTCTGTAGATATTTCTTTCTATGTTTTCTGTCTAGTTATATTACGGGGCCACGATCACACCAGAATGTTTGAAAGTAAAATTGTTAAAGGTGCATATTCACACCAGAATTCTTGAAAATAAAATTGTTGAAATTGTATTCTTTTATAGGCTTAAATTATGTGTCCATATGTAATGAAACGAAATAACTCTTGGCGTATGATGATTTCATTCTATATAAATTAATATAATTTTTTCAGTTGCGAAATTGAAATAGAGGCTCGTGCCTCCATTTCAATTTCGCAACTTTAAAAATTAAGTGATTTTGAATATACACCTTTAAAAATGTATGCCTTTAGAAGCTTAAGTTATGTAGTTCAACGTTTATGAAACGAAATAAATCTTAACACATAATGTGTTGATGCCGTATGAATTAAAGGTGTATATTCACAACAAAATGCCTGAAAATAAAATTGTTAAAATTGTATACCTTTAGAGGCTTAAATTGTGTGACTAGATGCAATGAAACGAAATAAATGTGATGATTTCTTTCCAAACTTTTAAACTTTCAAATATAAATTTCTAAGTTCTGAAATTGAATTAGAGACAAGAGTCACTAATTCAAATTCACAACTAAAAATATTAGTTTAATTTTATACGTAATGAAATCATCACATGTTAAGATTTATTTCGTTTCATTACATTTAGGCACAATATTTAAGCCACTAAAAGTATATCATTTTAACAATTTTATTTTTAGGCATTTTACTGTGAATATGCGCGTTTAATGACTAAATTTGTTCAAAAAATTAAAATATTTTCTAATTGAATGTCCATTTGCAGGCCAATGGAAGATTATTTTTGAAAGTTTACCACTGGAATGACTGCCTCGGTTATCTAGCCAGTCATTCCAGTGGTAAACTGTCAAAAATATTCTTCTCTTGTCCTGCAAATGGGCATTCCTCAAGACCACTACAGAGGCCGGTTTTGGCCGGATTCGTCGTGAAAGGATTAATATATTTTAAGTTGTGAAATTGAATTAGAGACTCATATCCCTAATTCAACCAAACAAAAAATAATTATAGTAATTTATACGGAATGAAATCATCATATGATAAGATTTATTTCGTTTCACCACATTAAGGCACACAAATTAAGCCTCAAAAGGCATACAATTTTAACAATTTAATTTTTATGCGTGTTGGTGTGACTGTTGTCCTAAAATCTGTTTTATCCTGGCCTCGCTCTTTCACCTGCTGGCTACGGTGTGAAGGTTCTGGCTTTATCGCTCCGCAGAAACAGCAATGTCTTTGACAACGTGTAATTCTGACAACGACGTGCAATCAAACCAATTAAGTTGTTCCGAAACTAAATTACTGTAGTTCATTGGTCCAGATATATAATGTATGTCATTACAGACAGACGTAGACATCACCGCCATCAGTGCGCAGTGACTGCAGACTGTAATGGATAGCAT
The DNA here is from genome assembly GCA_034401795.1 of Chaetoderma sp. LZ-2023a. NCBI lineage: Eukaryota > Metazoa > Mollusca > Caudofoveata > Chaetodermatida > Chaetodermatidae > Chaetoderma > Chaetoderma sp. LZ-2023a. Next base: position 54,729,917 of record CM067375.1, read on the forward strand.
TTTAACATTATCCTCTTGGAGATTATTTAAGCAATTGGAAATATAAAAATACAAATTATTTTTTTAAACAAAAATGCAGTTTATGGTATATAGAGACATATTTACAGTAATGATTGTCATCTGATGCATATATTTAGCTTATGTCAAATAAAATACATTGATATGTAATTTGTCCAAGGTATTGAAACGAAATAAAGTCTTATTTTTGCTTATCTTGTGTCCTGACATTTATTAATAATCGTTACAAAAGTTTAATATGAACATATTAAAATATTTTAATAATTCAGTTTTGAACTTTCATATCCTTTCAAGACAAGTGAGCCTCGTGAAGGAACCTCTATGTTTCATATTTTAAATACTACCAATTTTTGGCGCAAGAAATCTAAATTATTAGACTCTCTAAAATGATTGTACTGTGGCCATTGCGTAGTTGTCAAAGTAATGAACTGTTTGCAACTGAATTGTGAGGCTCGGTTTTAAATACTTCATTCTATAAGCATAGCTGGTGCCCACTTTCAAAATGGTATCAGTGCAAGTTGTTGCCATCTAAGAAATCAACACCTTACATCACCACCGTTTTCAAAATGGACATCAATCGAGCACATTTATCAGAATGTCGATGTTTTGTGTTCTGCGAAGAGATGGTATTTACTTGGTAGAAGCTCTATAACACGAGTCTTATTCTGCGCTTTACTCTACGTTATTCTGCATTCATGGGGAATCTATTGGTACACATGCACCTACTGCCAATCTCTCTGCCTGCTGACTTTCAATATCTACCTTTCTGCTATATTGAATCTTTCCAGTTTATCCATCCATCCATCATACGACGTCATAATCAACTAGGTGACTTGCACGATGACGTCATAATCAAATTGTAGCATGACTGACTCGGTTTAGTCCATCTTAAACGCGTAATAGTCCGACACGTTGTACGAATTGTATGTCTTTGCTATTTAATAAACATGTTGTTGAATATTCTGAAACTAATTTGACTGGGCGCTGTCAACTTGGTTTCAAAATATTCAACCGCTAACCTGTATAGTTTTTTTTGGAAACAGAGCTTCGAAGAGTTCAGCGATCGATTGATCCCAACACGAGCGAGGTGTGGGTGGAGCTTAGCTAGAGATGGGCGGGGTATAGCTAAAACCGGAAAGGTCCATCGTGGTTTGAGCATAGCCCGATCTAGTCCGAGTTCTCTCACTCTGTCCTATAAAAACTATGATACGACAGACCCGTAATATCAGAATGTTATAGGGCAGAGTTAGGCCGTGTTCTCACTAGAGCCTTAACCGGCGCAATGCATTACTGAGGTATAGCGTTCTTTTCGATTAACTCTTCAGTGAGAACACGAACTAAGTCTGTTGGTTGATAGATAATCCGTCGGTTCACCTGTCCATGTGACATAAAATGTGATGATTTCCTTGGCTTATTGACAATTATGTTCGCAACAGACACCTCCTCCAGATCTATGTGTAACTATTATGTTCCTGAATGCCGGAATTGAGAATGTTGGACAATCTAACTTCTTTCATTTACATTTGTAAAATCATTATTCATATGTTTTCTTATTCACTTAGGAATCAAATTTTAATCAATTAACACCAACATTTCCCTAAGAAAAATCTCAACAATTCCTAGATGAATTGAATGAGCATGACTCAAATCTGTCAGTCAAATATATGACGTCATAATGAATTGCGTCACATGTAGGTTGACGTCACAATCAATTATGTTATGAATCGCGTATCTAAGTCCGTCAAAAGCTTAATAGTCCGTCAAGATGTATGAATTGTATGTATTTACTATTTATTAACCATTCTGTTGAATATTTCGAAACTAATTTGACTGGGCGTGTTTCATTACGACGTCAGATACTTAAGTGGCAAATCGGACCAATCCGTTACTTTCAATGTGCCAGAGATGCTGTCCTGGGCAGAGAGCTGAGCTACAATAACAGATGTTCACCGTTCGTGTATATGTCCACACAGTCCACTGTAGTTGATTACGCGTGGCTAGGCGTGCAGTCAGTCACTTATGTACTTATATACTCTTTTGCCCGTCCGTCCTTGACATTGGTCGAATGTTTTAACAGCGAAATTAATTGAATTTGATTTGAGATTTGATGGATATGCACATTTGTCAAACCACTCGGTTCAACATACTCTTATGAATAATAATTCATTCCATTCTTTTAACCCCATAGAACACTGAATTCCCAGAATTTCAACTTCAATGTAACTCATGATAAGCTCTTGATTATTTTCGAACTAATTTAACGGGAATCTGTTGTAGTCATAGGGAGTAACAGCTAACAGTAAAATCACTTTCAAAATATCCAAGAGAATATTTATTAAATGTCAAATGGACATTTTGAATTCAAAGGGTTACCCCATAAAGACTAAAATTTTACTGTTTAGCAATATTTTTTCTACAGTCTATAGGGATACACAGTGCCGGATTAAGCTGTCGCGAGGCCCTAGGCTGGACACCCAAAGGTGGGTGGGGGTGGGGAGCATAAGACATGCCCCCTCTCGTCGGGGAAGTACGGAAGGCTCCCTGGAAAATGTGTAAATCTAGATGCTATGAGGTGCATTAAGACGCGTAATTTGGCATAATATTAGTAATTATTATTGAGGACAAAATGTGGTTTTAACAGCTTGCCGTTACGTAGTATATAGAAAAAAGCCTAAAATGCCTTTTGGTTTAACCCTTTAATGTCTAAATATGTCAGAAAAACTAAACAATTTTCTTATAAGAATGTCCATTTGCAGACCACGAGAAGACTATTTTTGAAAATTTACCACTGGAATAACTGGCTCGGTTACCGAGCCAGTTATTCCAGTGGTAAATTTTCAAAAGTAGTCTTCTCGTGGTCTGCAAATGGACATTTCTCAAGACAAATATAAAGTCTGTTCTCGGCTGTCTTAGGCAGCAAATGGTTAAAGAGTGTGGCCCCCTTAGGAGCGAGGCCCTAGGCTGCAGCCTAGTTAGCCTAGTGGTTAATCCGGCCCTGAGAATACAGGGATCAATTTCTTACTATACCCTGCTCATTTTTAGATACGCGCTGCCCACCTTTCACGCACGCTGGAATCGATTAAAAATTGTGGACCCTGCATTCCCATAATATAACGCTCAAGCTAACGATAGAGGTAGCTTGACTGGAGAGATTGCTGCCTCAGCGACAGTCCTCAGACCCCTCTTCTCGCTAGTCAGTGAAGCCACTCCGCTTTTAAATCGGTGTATAGCACACTTAGCCGGTTTGCACAGTGGTGTCCTCTAGTAGCTTGGTCGATGTCGGCCAGGATCATTTATCGCGTGATGGTTCAAAGACCCGTGACATATCGATGTCGATGACAACTGACACGCGCATTCACTGCGCGCATACAATGTCTGCGCAGCTGCGTCCTCGTTCGAAGCTACTCTGGTAGGTTCCAGTGAAACTGGCAATCTTTTTCGGATACGGCACAGTGTGTCATTGGACACGATCTTCTGGATACTGGTAAGGGGCACTATAGACAACTCAGACAATTTCGTGACAGACCATTACCACTTTCGTGACTCTGGTGACATTGCTTCTGTATCAGTATAGCCGGCCCGTGGTATTACCTTCCAGAAGAGGTTGTGATTACCTCAAATGTCAAAGCTTTTAAAGCATATTTGGACAAGTGTTGGGAAGACCAGGAGATGATCTACTAGGCAGTAATAGCTTGATGCCACTCTAACGATCGCTGCTGCGCGACACACGTCAGCTAATGTAGCGAGGAAATGAAGATGAAGATCTGGATTTGTAGATGATAATCTTTTATCGAGTATCAATAAACGGTTACATAAAGTATAAGGTAACAAGTGATATATTTGATTATGACGTCTGATATTTGAGTGAGTTGATGTCGTGATCAATTATCCCATAGAGCTTATCTTTTCTGTCAAGGGCGTGTGCATAAAGGAAGAACAAAATCATATGAACTGAACTTTCATCCTCGCCAATTGCTGAGTAGCTGGGTCTAAGCCGACCCATTGTGAAGATCATACCTCAGATGGAAGGTGAATATGTGTGGTACCCAGTGTGGAATGCGAAGCGTGGGAAAGCCGGCATCGGTCGGACATGACAAACTCGCGATTTGTAAATATTGGTGATCTCATCACATCAAGCTTCCTTTGCATAGGGAACCAGCAGTCCCCACCCACCCCCTTTTTTATTCCTGGCGCATCATAGGGCTTTTGATCCAGGAAATATTCAACCGCATAGTAATACAATTTAAATAAAAATTTAGGCCAAGAAACAACCTGGAGTGAATTGGAGCTGTGTAACATGGGCACCAATTACCCTACATAAAAAGCAATTTATCATCTAGAAAGCAGCCAGAGTTGCCTCTGATTGTGGATGTCAGTCCGCAAGCTTTGATGACGTTAGTTTCCCAACAAAGTTGGTACTTACCGAGGAGATCGACGTGGATTTATCATCTCTACCCCTCTGACTATGTCTGACCTTCTTCAAACTAGAAAGTGTGTTAGACATCCTCAGAAAATGCGATTTCCTCTGGAGCTTACCATCGTAACGTGGTGTGTACGTGGTTTGACTGCAAAACTAAAGAGGCAAACCTTAGCTGCAGACCGTGAACACTATGGTATCGATATTACATACATTCAAGAGACACAATGAGCTACCAACAGGCCACATACCGCTGTTGGACGTTGTAATCAGACCGGGTGTTTTGATCTTTTGGATAATGTCATTACTCACTAGTTTTGGATACGTTAGTGATCATGTTGCAATCATCGAACTGGCTATGCCAATGCAAAAACGTACACGACTAAGTATAAGCAATGCATTTAGCCCAAATACTAAAAAAGCCAAAGAGAAATCCATCAATATTGCATTCCTTCTATGCATAGCTGAGAACCACAATTACAATCCCAGCCAGATGGCAACTCTTTGTGTGCGGTAATCTCAGAATGCGAGTAATAATTCGGGACTTGTCATGGACAAGGGGGGGGGGGGGGGGGGCATACGGATAGGGCACACATAACAGCAATGGAGATGCACTGGTAACATTCCTCAGTTCCAATGGCGTATTTGCCACATACGGCTTTCAAACACCCATGCCATTAACGGACAACATGGACAGGACAGACTGCTGGCCGAAAAACACCAAGAGACTCTAAAGCTACATACAGCATTCTTACAATCAATTACACTTTATACTATGTAAAACAGAAGCAAAGCATCTACTTCGAGATATTCGAGATGCATACCCCCAATTCTCACCATAAGTCAATCGTTACACGCCTTCCGAAGGACCATACCTACATAATATACAAATGTCATAAGAGGCAAGAGACTGAGGCATCTATAACCTACCCAAGCTCATTGACACTCCAATGTCATACAAAAAGACACACGGGGAGCAAATAGCTAGCATCAGCTTCAGCTCCAATTCAAACGAAGCCCTGAACAAAATATTAAAACGTATGGAATCATCAGCTACCAGCATCATAGGAATTGTCAAAAAAAACCAACTGCGCTATGTATACTGACGACCATGAGTAAAACTATCAGCGGAGCAGTCTATGGCGAAGACCGCACCAAACTTTGCAAGTAACGCAATAACATTTTACGCCACATCAGTGAACGCTTAAAAGATATAATTATTCAACAAGCAGGCTCCTTAGCAGATGAAATCACTGCCATGGGCGACTGTCACAAAATGTTTTCAGCAGACAGAGCCCTGGGCGTTGCTGACTACTCGCCACCACTCACTGTACACAACTGTAAAGGACATTTTATTTAAGGTTCAAAGAACAGTTCACTAGCAACGACAATGAGTCCCTGCACCCGTTTGGTTTCAGGTGACTCTAGAGCATTACCACCAGAACTGAAGCAGAAGTTGAGAAGTCACCCACAACCCTGCAAAATGTACGTGCATCCGGGCCAGCTGCCATGAGCAATGGACTATGCAAATATGTAAGTGGTATTATTGCAAAGCCGATCACGCAACTAACTAATTCAGCCTTTATGCACCATCTTCACATCAATGCTGCATGCCAAAGCAACCTTATCGCGGTACACAAGCACAAGAAGCTACCCTGTGGCCGATTGTGCTCCTCAACAGCATATGGTAAATCCTATCCTATGGTTAACCTATACTGCATCCGAGAAATGATCTATAACTTAAGCTCATGCTTGAGTCAGTCGGCATGTCCAATTAAATGCTCAAAGGTCCCAGATGTACTACACCAGGTGTGTAGCAATGAGATGAGCTGTGACTAATGAGACTATACTACTTACAGACACAAATCTGGGAATAAGAGACGACAGTGAAGTCTGCAGAGTTTGAAATATCAATCGGCTCCGCTCAGGTAGATGGTCACCTATGTTTTAACCTGCTACCTGGCTGCAGCATTGAATTCTGTGCCGGAAAGGTGCACAAGGCCAAAAAACAGTATGCATATTGAATATGCCACTAGTGAATATGCCGACGATGTGAACTCCATAGAGAAGAAAAGAACCCCTTTGACGAAATACTCCAGACAGCTGCAAGCAAATTTAAAAAATAAGAATCACTGTATGAATGGGTCTGAAACAGAGTTCACCCATATATACCTATGGACAAAGCATGAAGCAAATGAAAAAACGATTCACTTCGTGGTGGTGAACCAAGGAGGAAGGTTCAAATCATAGGATCACAACTCTGCGGTACTGCTAACATTGCTGCACGCTGCACCATGGGAAATATAGATTTCCAGTCATTCTGGAAGCTGTGGATTCATAGATCAAACATGTCATTGATAAATATACTACTTTTGTACAACGCAACCTGCGCATACTTGATGCTGTATAACTGTAACGACTGGGCAGCTCCAAGGGTAGTTTTAGACAAACTTGATGCATGCCACCACAAAGACCTACGTACCATCATTTGTCACCGATGGTCAATTATCATAATTTCCAACAATGCACTACACAAGATGTGTAATGCATCGTAGCAGTCCGCAAAAGTCGACCAGCAAAGATGGTCCATGTTTGGCCATGTGCTAAGGATGCCAGAAGACACGCCAGCACAGCTATTGCTATTGCTATGGCTAATTCGGCTTACTCGAAGAGACCAGATTTAAAGCTAGGAAAGGACTCCATTGCATAAATCTGCTAAGCGTTTTGCGAAGTAGCCTCAAGTTATAGTAGGACCATCCAATCAGTCCTTCTTCGCTTTTGACCACCATCTAAATGCACAGAGGACAAGACACAGTGGCCAAAAGCGAAGAAGGACTGATTGCATCTGTTGTAAGATGTTCCTAATACTGCAGCAGCAGAATACAGTAATCATCCAAACGAGCCAGACAAATGCTAGTCAACGACATAGAAAACATTGGGGTGATAGGCGCAGGGATAAGACAGCAACCCTTTCTGAACAACCACTCGAGATAATAGAGGGATCCATTTCTAGCTAAGTTCCGCCCACGTTTTGCGCATGTTGGATCGATTTATATACTTTGAACGCTGATTTCTCAGAATCCCATTTTCAAAGTAATTATACAGGTAAGCTGTAGAATATTTTGAAAATAATTTGACTAAGTGCTGTTGCCGCCTATGCCCAGTCATCTTGCTTTCAAAATAGTCAACAGAATGTTTATTACATAGTAAAGATATACAATTCGTAGACTTGGTGGACTAGTCAATTTTCATGACGGACCTAGAGACGTCATTCATTACGTATTTTGATTGTGGTGTCACCCTACATGTACGGTAATTGATTTTTACGCCATATACAGTTACTTAAGTGACAGATCGAATCTATACATTAGACTTGCAGCTCAGCCGGATGCCCTTCTACTGAGAATTATCCCGGATATTTGGTAACTTCGTGATCTTGTAGGCGAGCAGTGGCGGCGAAGCCCGGGTGGGGGGGGGGCGGTGGACTAGGGGGCTAAAGCACCCGCTAAAATAATTCGGGTGAGGGGGGGGGGGGGGGGCCTTATAGTGTCTTTAGCGCATGAGATGGTTTCTTAGAGCATTTAATTTTCAAAATTCCCCCTCCCTCGCCGGACCCCCCCCCCCTATTAGTGAGTGGGAAGACCCCCCCCCCACCCACCCCCTCCCTGGCCCACCTCCTTCTTTCCCCCTCAACACGAAATCTTGTATCCGGCCCTAGGCACCCCCCACCTTGCAGAGCCACTCCGCCGTCACTGTAGGCGAGTTTGCATTGTAAGGGAGCCCCAATAATTAACAAGTATTTAATACGGTTAGCTAAAAGTGATGATATAAGATGTAGATCGGAAAATTTTTATAGGCCCTGGAATGAAGAGTTTATTCTGTAGTTACACCGAAACTCAAAAGGAAAAACAGCCGTGGAGTCAGATGATTATTAAACCGGTGTATATAGCTCAATCTGTATTCGGTCGATAGGGTGAAATCTCAATTTCAAGGTAAAGTATACAGGTAAATTGTTGAATATTTTGAAATTATTTGACCGATGGCAGCAACAGTTCCCAGTCGAATTAGTTTCAAAATATTCAATAGAATGTTTATTAAATTATAACCTTTGTCGTGTTATTCTGGCGTCAGATAACCGGTGATTATGACGTCACATAGAAGTAGACAGTGACAGATCGGATACATCCATTGCATTATCTGCATGAAAATATCATCACAATATTTTTAAACCCTTTAATGGCTAAATTTGGTCAAGAAAATCCAAATATGTGCGCATTAAATGTCCATTTGCAGGCCAGGAGAAAACAATTTTTTTAAATTTACCACTGGAATGACTGGCTCTTTTACCGAGCCAATCATTCCAGTTGTAAATTTTCAAGAAATAGTCTTCTCTTGGCCTGCAAATGGGCATTCCTCACGACCACTGCAGCAGCCACGAAATGGTTAACTATGATTGGTTACTACACTGCTTCGATTTTGAATGACTTAGGCCGTATCCCCACTACAGTGTTAATCCAGAGTAACGGTATACAGAAGTATGGCGTTACTCCGGATTCACTTTTAGCGTGAACACGCTATTATAATGATCGAGCGAGGCATCGTTTCATGTCTGAACACCTGGATTGTGAAGATATATTTTTGATGTAATTCGACAATGTTGAGGTGAACATTGTAAATTGTTCTTCATTGTCAGAGTGTAGTGGCTTCCGTTGTCGGAACGGTCAGTGTATCTATGGCTGGCAGCGCTGCGATACTATCATTCACTGTTCAGATCTCAGCGATGAACTGAACTGCTGTAAGTCCGACGATTCTAATGACGACGCTGACGACGACGCAGACGCTGACGATACTAACAAAGACGGCGACGAAATCAAAGACGACGACGATGACGTCGGCGGCGGCGGTGGTGGTGGCGGCGGCGGCGACGACGACGACGAAGAAGAAGAAGACGATGACGACGACGATAATCATGACAACCACGACGACGACTGCCGCAATGATGTTGTGCTGGTGGTGGCGGGATGATGATGGGGTGGTGGCGGGATGATGATGATGATGATGATGATGATGATGATGATGATGATGATTTAATGCTGACACCACCGCGCGATCTTGCGGATGACGAAAATGGTTACGGTATTTTGTTTTATTTTATTTTTCATAGTATGTCGTGCCCCGAATCGTCAGTGTGATAACGGCATATGTGTTCCGGTCACATTCTGGTGTGACGGATATGACGATTGTCGTGACAATAGCGATGAAAATAATTGCTGTAAGAACTAACATTTATTTTTAATCATATATACCGCTATGGACCAATAATATAATGCTTTGATTTTGCTAATATTTTGGCCGTGCAGAAATCATTAAAATGTGTACATGTTCCCATCAACGCTCGACATAATCCTGACCCTGTGATTTACATTCAGTGTGTGTGCCTGGCGAATGGGCGTGTCAAGACGGGCGCTGTATTCAGGAACGGTGGAAGTGTGACGGGCATCCGGACTGTCAATCAGGAGAGGACGAACTTAATTGCTGTGAGTGATTAGTAAATGTAGAGGCCCAGTACTTGGAATCTACCCTCGGTTGATGCCACGCCTTTCTTCGGGTTACAATTTTGATCACCGTGTCTATCTAAGGATCCACTTCTAGCTACGCCCGCCCATTTCTAGCTAAGCTCCACCCACGTTGCACGCGCATTTGAATCGGTTTTAACATGTTGATCCATGATTTCCCAGAAAGCCAATGTCACGGTAACTACGCAGGTAAGTCGTTGACTATTTTGAGACTAATTTGACTGGGTGCTTTTGCTGCCTAACAGATCCCAGTCAGATTAGTTTTAAAATCTTCAGCAGAATATGTCTTGAATTGTAAATTCATCAAAGACATACAATTCAGCCTTTTTTATAAGGGATCTTGGCCATGTTTGTGACGAACCTACGTTATTTTAACTGTGAGGTGGCGTATTTTTTATTGCGGCTCACACAACACATTTTTTCCTCGCCACAGATTCTGCGATATAAAATTCTAAATACTTTCTATCATTCTATTTTTATCATGTGTAGTCTAGTCGTTGACAAAAAAGCATCCTCGCCATCGTTATATTATCTTCTTTAGAATAATATGCGACGTAATTGTGTGCCACGAATATTCCAGATGAATGCTCTCAAAAGCCTCAAATCATAAATGTTGGTGATGATTGACTTTGAGTCCATTCCGTACACTAATCTATGAACTTTCAGATTTTTCAGATTCAGATTATTTTATTTACACCCCCAGGCCACATAATGGCATATGGGGAATATGAATTTACAGAAATTATAAATGTTATGGCGATCAGACATTCCAGGAATTAATAGTTGGTAAATACATCTTTTTCCCATTCAAATAGCATACTTTAGTGCTCTCTAGTTAGCCTTAAACTCATCATTTCTCGTATTATATTCCGTCTAGAATAATTATAGCTATAACTTCGGTTTGCGCTGAAAACAGCGTGATTCCATTCAAATTGAGAAATCCAGTTTTAGCTATGCCCCGCCCGTCTTTAGATAAGCTCCGCCCACACTTCGTTCGTGTTGGGATCGATCGATCGCTAACCTACCGGACTATTAATTTCCAGAAAAAACTATACAGGTAAGCTGTTTGGCAGCAACAGCCGCCAGTCAAATTGTTTTCCAAATATTTAACAGCATGTTTATTAAATAGTAAACGCATACAATTAGTCTGTCATCAATTTAGCTACATCATTCATGACGTAATTTGATTATGACGTCACCATGCATATCACTTAATTGACTATGGCTTCATATTCCTCCGTTATCGCTTATTTCATGTGTACATTTTTGGGAGTCGCTTTAAGATGACTCCCTTATGCCAGTTTTTCGGAATGTCATACAGAGCACCTAATTTTGGACAGTAATACCTGCTCAGGAGTCCATCTGTCCTTTGAAACCGAAAGATGGTGGTTCTTTAAGACAGGTGGTTCTTTCAGACAATTCACCTTTCCAGAGTATCCATCGATAATTTGACGTCATATGACGTCATAATCAGCTATTCAGCGTGTAGGATACCCTCACAATCATTACGTCATAAATGAGTCTATTTGGCCCGTCTTTATCTCTTAATAGTCCGACACGTTGTAAGAATTGTATGTCTCTACTAGTTATTTAATAAACATGCTGTTGAATACTTTTTAAACTAATTTGACTGGACGCTGTTGCTGCCATAGGCAGCAACAACACCCAGTCAACTTAGTTTCAAAATAGTCAACAGCTTACCTGTACAGTTTTCTGGAAATTGATAGTCGGGGCGTTCAGAGATCGATCGATCCCAACACGAGTGAGGTCTGGGTGGAGCTTAGCTAGAGATGGAACGGTCCATTGATCGTAAGACCACCTGTCTTAAAGAGCCACACGCCTTTAAGTGTGTCCCTAAAAGAGATATCCTATAGCAAGCCAACTGTACGGAGCGATGCCCCGCCCATTTCTGGCTAAGTTCCATCCACCTTGTACGCGTGTTGGAATAGAGTTATATACTTTGAATCCCGAATTCCCAGAATCCCAATCCCAATGTCATTATACAGGTAATACGTTGAATATTTTGAAACTAATTTGACTGGATGATGTTGCTACTTATGATCAAATTAGTTTCAAAATATTCAACAGAATGTTTATTAAATTGTAAATTTATCAAAGACATACAATTCGTACACTTCATGACGGATTTTCAATTTTGATAACGGGCCTGTATGTAAGTATGTTATTATGATTATGGCATTAAGTAACTAGTGACGTAATTGATTATGAAGTCATATACTTGAGTGATAGAACGTTCCATATAGACCGTCACCAAATCTCAAATACTCCGACACGTTGTATGATTTGTATGTCTTTGTAATTGTTTGCTATTTAATAAACATGCTGTTAAATATTTTGAAACTAATTTGACTGGGCGCTGTTGCTGCCTTAGGCAGCAACAGCACCCAGTCAAATTGGTTTCAAAATATTCAACAGTTTAAATGTGTAGTTTTTTTTGGAAATTGATAGGCAGGGTGTTCAGAGATCGGTCGACTCCAAAATGAGCGAGGTGTGGGTGGAGCTTAGCTAGAGATGGGCGGGGCATGGCTAAAACCGGAAAGGTCCATTACAGGCCCAGGACGGAAGAGTTTATTCTGTAGTTAGACCGAAAGTCAAAAAGAAAATGAACCGTGGAGTCAGATGATGATTACTGATAACCCTCTGTATATAGCTCGATCTGTATTCGGTCTATAGGTTGAAATCTCAATTTCAAGGTAAACTTTACAGGTAAGTTGTTGAATATTTTGAAATTATTTGACCGATAGCGGCGAATAGTATATGCCCCATAAGATGGTAGGTTAAGACATGTTTTGCCGTATCTTACAGGTCTATATATAAGTATATGCTAGTGTGTACGCGTACGTCACATGTATATCTCCACCCACCAATTTGTCATTCAGCGCGCTGTACCGGTGACGAGTGGTTCACATGTCTCGAGGACTATTCCTGTATATCAACGACTGATGTGTGTGACGGATACCGCCATTGTCCCGAGGGATCAGACGAAGCTAACTGTGGTAAGAATGGAGGAATCCAGTTTATCCATTCATCATAATGTCATAATCAACGCCATAATCAACATATAGGCAGCAACATGTTCCCGTAAAATTAATTTCAAAATACTCACTAGACTATTCTATAGATCATAAGGAATTTGTCGTTTCTGAGAGTTAGAAGATTAAATGATTTCCTGCAAATCTCCGAAAATGCAAAATGGCCGCCGACTAAACTGACAAACCAGATTTTTGCATAGAAGTGTCAAAGCCTACCACCATAGCGAAGTTTAATTTAAATTGTTCCAGTTTTTAATGTAGGTAGTCTTTTAAAGAATTCATGAAAATTCGGCAAAAATGGCGAATCGTTCTTTGCTTAGACGTTCTGAAGCGCACGGTACTAACTATCTATACCAATTCCAGCCAAGTTCGGTTGAAATCGGCCAATAGGTTAATGATAAATAGTTTCGGAAATTAAAGTTGCCCCCCCCCCCCCAAATGAATAAATCAATGAAAGTTATGTATAGAAGTTCTGAACCCTATCACATTATGGTTATGCTAGCCCAGTTTGATTAAGATGGGCCTAGCGGTTAGTGTGAAGCAGTGTTTTAAATATAACAGTTGATGGACTGTAGATATATAGCGGATGTCCTTAGATGCCCCATAAAGGTGGTTGCTTGAGACAGGTTTTATTCAATGCTAGAACTTGTCTTTCTATGCCCACAGTTGCACTGTCCGACACGTACCTGTCCGTTGTGGTGACGATAATGGGTACTACTCATCCCCTGTGTTCTGATGTGTGGGGTCCTGATGCGGCGCACGCTGTATGCTCACAGCTTGGCATGGGGTAAGAACAGATGATCATTTATTTGATAATACAATAGAGGATTCCAGTTCATCTATCAATCATATGATGCCGTAGTCAATTACGTGACGTGTAGGATGGCGTCATAAATGACATATATGAATTTGTGCATAGCTAAGAGCAAAGGTTATAGACTCTACCTGCACGCATGTAAGTAGGCGTGCGCGATTATTGCTTTCAATAATCACGACCGATTATTTAATAATAATCGCGATTACTCGATTAATCAGTTTGAGTACACATTACCCAGTTATAACTGCAAAAAAAGATATCAATGACGAAAGCTGCAATGATGTTGACAAAGGTCGATTTGCAGGCCAAGAGAAGGCTATTTTTGAAAATGTGTCACTGGAATGCCTGGCTCGATTACAGTGATACATTTTCAAAAATAGTCTTCACTTGGCCCGCAAGTGGGCATGCATTCGCTGAGCAAAATGTAAATTTCCGTGACCGATCGCATTAAAGAATAATTAAAAGGTAGGTTTTGAAACATTTTATGCAGTAGAATTATTCACGATTATTCGATTATTTAATTTTTAATCATATAAATTCACGATTTAAAAAATAATCGCGATTTTCGATTTAATCACATAATCGCGCAAGCCTACATGAAAGTCAACTACACTCACATCATCACCGGAAATGGCAAAATCCCTACAAAGACATCTGAGCAAGTAAGCTGCGAGCCTCGATGTGAGCGTTGGTGATGATGAAGAAAATCGTCTCGTACTTGCTAAATCAACACTTTAACATACAAAACTGAAGATTCACTGAAATGGCGTTACAATTTGGAACACGCATGACTGGGTATTTGACAATAGGTCAATAAGTAGGGCCAAAAACCATTGTGTACACACTTAACATGGAGCTAATTATTGTCACAGTGTGCAGAGTAATCTTACTCCAGTGGTTTTTTACCCAATGTACGTCCTTAAATCGTGGAGATTAGATTCACTCCCTTGGATTTCCAAATAGTTATTATAGGTTATTGACTGTACATTCTCTTACAGAAAGGCCCAGGCAATGAGTCTTGTCACTTTACCCAGCACGCCAGGGTATATAAGACTCAGAGAAAACTACAACACACAGGAGCTGCTACAGGCACAGGCTGATGTCATACCAAGGCGAGTAGTAGGCATAGTAAATAGAGAGCAATGACGCCTCAAATTTCCAAGATTAGATGCAGCAAGGCCTGTCTCTATAACGACCACTGTTCGGGCAGTTAAAATGTGGTCAGAAAGGGGAGATGATCGCTTATGTAAATCATTTGTTTCGCTGTAATTTTGATACCAAATGTTGGTCGTTCATTAAGATAATTGATGAATCCAGTTTTAGCTATGGCCGGCCCATCTCTAGGTAAGCTCCAAACACGCTTTGTTCCGTGTTGGGATCGATCGAATCTTGAACTCCGTGAATCTCAATTTCCAGAAAACTATACTGGTAAGCTGTTGAATATTTTGAAACTAATTTGACTGGGTGATGTTGTTGCCTACGCCAGCAACAGTGCCCAGTTAAATTAATTTCAAAATATTCAAGATAATGTTTATTATATAGTAAAGATATATAATTCGTACAACTTGACGAACTATTAAGCGTTTATGACGGAGTAAATCGCGTCCTTCATGGCGTAATTGATTATGACGCCAGCCTAGATGTGACTTAGTTATTTATGACGTCATATGACGTCATATGATTGATCGATAAACTGGATTCATCTATTGTCCGCGAAAGCAGGTGTCCGATATAGACAGGTCATATTACTTTGTTTGAATGCCTAGAATATCAATCTTGGTGTAACAATCCAGGAAGCTGTTGAATATTTTGAAACTAGTTTAACAGGAACCTGTTGCCGCCACATGTACCAACATGTCCCAGTTGAATTAGTGTCAAGGGAATAGCTATTAAATTATTCAACGAGTTTCGAACTTGTCATTTCCAATTCAAAGTGTTGAACTCTTTATGGTATGGCATAGTTAAAATGGTGTGTTAGAACACAACATCACAATATTTAGATAAGATATCAGTCTAGTGAATAAATTGACATTTCCAGTTTTAGCTATGCCACTAGGCAAATACACAGAGCATAAGAGGCTACGGTACCCTAATTAGGTTACTTTGATTCTAATCAAATGCTTACATAACATGTAGATTAAGAAATAGTTTGGTTACAAAATGCATTCTTTATATCAAGCACGATTTTACTGAAGAATGTATTTTGATTTCTGGACCGAATGTCTTATGTAGAGGAAATTGACCTGTGTATGTTTTTTCTTTCACAGAGCTAACTGTTCCAGTGGACGCGCGGTACATGTCAAATGCAAGTCTAAAGGTAGAGTGTCATCTATGCATAGAAGGGAGGAATATAGGTTTAGCTATTCCCCGCCCATCTCTCGCTAAGCTACACCCACCCTTTGCCCGTGTTGGGATCAATCGATCCCTGCACTCTCCGAATCAACAGTTCCAGAAAACTATACAGGTAAGCTGTTGAATATGTTAATACTAATTCCACTGGGTGCTGTTGTGGCATATGCCAGCAACAGCGTCCAGTAAAATTAGTTTCAAAATATTCAACAACATATATAGAAAATAGTAAAGACATACAATTAGTACAACAACGCTTAGTCCGTCATCAATCGAGCGTTCATGACGAACCTATCCACATTATTCGTGACGTAATTGATTATGACGTCGTCATACACGTCATGTAGTTTATTATGACGTCATATGATTGATGGATAAACTGGAATCCTTCATTGACATATGTGTTATAGAAGTTAGTTACATCGCATTTTCCTTGCTGTTTCCTGTGTTCTGGTCACATCAGATTGCTATATGTACTCTATATACTCGTATATATATTTTCAGCACATGTGAATTAATGTGAATGATCATTTGTAGCTTAAACGATGAATGAAAAAGCACACCATGTGAGATTAGAGATTAAAATTTACAACACTCTCCCTACAACATAGCCCGCCCACCATGTGTCCGTCGTTTACATACGACTGCGTACACCCTCCCAAAACTATCACTTGGACTGTAAAAGTTGCACTCTCTCATGTGGCAAACACATGGCACAAGTCCAATAGCTGATTGATCCCGGGACGAGGTCAATAGAATGCCTTTAAACGATATGTAATATTTCTCTACAGCCGGTGTGTGTGTCCGTATGTGGCACTGTTGGTAGAATTTGAAATTTTGGGCCTAGACAATCATAGCCAAGCCACTTCACTTCTGAGTTCTGATATACATTCTTCATTCTTTTCATCATTTTCACCGTTAGACCAGTATTAATTAGGCCAAAGTGAACCGAAGTTGGCCTTTCTCTCTCTTTCCAGGTCGTGTCAACAGCTATGCAGCTTCATTTGAAGTGTGGCTCGCTTACTGAGGGAGTACTACTGTAGAATGGACTCGGTCGTCTGGTCACCAGTAGCACAATTTGCTAAGGTGCCAGCTTTAGCTGGTCATTCATATGCATGTTTTAGATTATTATACACTACACATAATCTAGTCCGAGTCTACTCCAACTCAACCCGCCACTGCGACAGATATTTGGACAGACTGATGGGCCGGGGAGACCACCCGTCAGTCTGTCCAGCGATCTGTCACAGGGAGGGGTTGAGTCAGAGCAGACTCTGACTACACGGAACCTAGAAAATCATCTGCTCATCTCGGTCTGCAAAAATAGCGGTAGTCATCCAGTTTCTGGCGTTTGCTTTCAGGCCTCTATAGTGTCGTAGATGTCGAACTGGGCAGTTTGGCTGGGTCTATATGAAACTTCCCTCGTCTCACAAAGGGTAGTGTGGAGGCCTCCCTTTGGAATATCTGGAAATGTAATGCGCTGAGAAGCCGCCTCTTGCATTCTGAGAAATGTATCTCATTACTTCCAGAATATGATCATGTCGATAGTCACTTACAGGACTGGCGGTATGATCAGCGAACGAAAAGAAGAAGAACTTCCAGAACTGTTGTATACTGATATCCGAGGATAAGGTTTCTAAAGAGTATTTATGGAAAATCTCTGGGGCGATAGCTGTTCGCTTACCCCCTTCCGACCATCATGCACCGCAGCCTACGGCCCCGTGCCTTAATAACAAAAGTGACGATGGTCATTTTCTCTCTGTAGGTGATGTCGTTCTAGATTTGCTCTTTTCTGACTTCCACTAGTTAATCTCCTGCTCCATTTCCAGGGATGTCGTATTGGGTAGACAGTTATTGAAGCACCGCTTGTCCAGTAGAGATGACACTGCTTTGTCTATAAGCTACATCCCTTTGTCGCTGAACATCAATTCTAGGGCAGACGTGGCATCTGCAAGAACAACGTGGTGATACTCGAGGCTGGATTCCAGGATCAGAGTGACTCCCTTCATACTGGTATGGAGTTCAATTCCATACATAGTTACTGCAGTGTTCGCCAGTTAGTATAGCTATTGATTCAGTCTGTCCATCATGATCGCGGATGGACACCCAGCTGCACTGTTTGCCACATCTTTTGTTGCTTGGCCGTCGGTATAAACACACAGGCAGAATTCCTCTGGCTACTTCTCGGCAACGGCAACCATGGCTTGGATTGGCAGTGTTATCTCGATTGTCTCTT
Source organism: Chaetoderma sp. LZ-2023a (assembly GCA_034401795.1). Lineage (NCBI taxonomy): Eukaryota > Metazoa > Mollusca > Caudofoveata > Chaetodermatida > Chaetodermatidae > Chaetoderma > Chaetoderma sp. LZ-2023a. The sequence continues at coordinate 54,748,383 of CM067375.1, forward strand.
GGAGTAGTGTAGCATATGGAGGTGTTGTTGGTAATTTTAGAAGCATCTTCCTCACATAATTGATGAATCCAGTTTTAGCTATGCCCCGCTCATCTCTAGCTAAGCCCCCCCCCCCACGTTTTGCCCGTGTTGGGATCGATCGATCCCTGCACTCTTTGAATCTCAATTTCCAGAAAACTATACATGTACGATGTGGAAATGACAGGCGCCCAGTCAAATTAGTTTCACAATATTTAACAGAACGTTTATTAAACAACAAGGACATACAATTCATACAACTTGACGGACTATTAAGCGTCTATGACGGACTTAAACACATCATTCATGACCTAATTTATTATGACGTCAGCCTACATGTGTTGTAGTTAATTATGACGTCATATAATTCCCCTATTTAGTTTGGGTTTGAAGAAGGGTGTTTCGAAGGAGGTGTAGTATACGTTCCGCTGCAGTTCTTGCTTTGATGAACAAACCCAATCATATTAAACAATCTCGTTTCTATTTAATTGGGTTGATTTCAATGCACCAAAACTTCCGGCATGTACCATATTTATTGGTGTCTCACCTTCAAGTATATCGGACTCGAAGCCTTTGGATATGATGAAGCTAGTTTGACTGACTGCACGCAGTAAACCGTGTTTTAAGTATGATGTTGCTGCATAATTTGGCAAATTGGCCGAATATTTCTGGCATCACGTGTACTAAGGGATGCGTCATATGAATAATTCACCTTTCCAGAGTATGCGCCAATCATATGACGTCATAATCATCTACGTGATGTGTAGAATGGCATCATAATGGATGGCGTCATGAATGACGTCGATAAGTATGTCACGAACGCATATTTGAAGACGGTCTATGTGTTGTTGTACAAATGGTATGCTTTTACTATTTAATAAATATTTTGTTGAATATTTTGAAACTAATTTGACGGGGCGCTGTTGCTGCCATAGGCAGCAACAGCACCCAGTCAAATTAGTTACAAAACATTCAACAGCTTCTCTGTATAGTTTTCAGGAAATTGATAGCTAAGGCATTCGGGGATCGATCAATCCCATCACGACGAGGTGTGGGTGGGGCTTAGCTAAAATGGAAAAGTCCATCGTCATTGACTACTTTACATGTTTCCACAAATACCATTGACTGGGTAAGCTATTAAGAATCAGATGTCAACTCAATCCAGTTAATAGATAGGTCCGGTACAGCAGCCACCCATCCTTCCACCAGGAAATAACTCAAACTTATACTTTTCAGTATGTGGGACTCGTGATCATAGTTTGTTTCCTGTGGTGCCTTTCATTATTGGTGGAGAGTTGGCAGTCCGCGGTGAATGGCCGTGGATGGGAGCGCTACTCCGCAACAGTGCCATAGTTTGTGGTGCGGTACTCGTCTCCCCTAAACTCGCACTGACAGCGGCACACTGCGTCGAGTGAGTATATGTCTCTACATAGTCTATATGACACAGATGATGATGATGATGATGATGATGATGATGATGATGAGGATGGCGTTGCTGCTGGTGCTGGTGGTGGGGTGGGGAAGGTGGGAAGGGGGAGATGGGGATGGGGGGGGGGGGGAGAGATTATAAGTGCCAGTTATTTAAACTACAAACACAGACATGATGGTGGAAATTATCTCTGTTTCGCATAGTGGTCTTAGGCGACTTATCACTGGCTCTGAATAGACAAAAATTAGTTTTATGCACTTTATTTCTTTGGTGTCGTGATATAAATTTTTAAGCTTATGTTCTTTGTTAATATTTACCTTTTAACCTTTATATCAGCCAAAAACGGCATCTGCAGTGGTCTTGGAGAAATGTCCATTTGCAGGCCAAGTTAAGACTATTTTTGATAATCTACCACTGGAATGACTGGCTCGATTATCGAGCCAGTCATTCCAGTGGTAGATTTTCAAAAATCGGCTTTTCTTGGTCTGCAAATTGACATTTTCTTCGAGAAAATTAAAATTTTCTTTGAACACATTCGAGGGTTAAAGGGTTAATATAGGTTTTCAATATATTCCGATTTCCATTATTACTAAGCTATGCAATACACATTCCTGTCAACAGTCCATCAGTACCTGACCAATATGAGATTATCTTCGGAACAAACAACCTGCAAACCCAGGAGAGATTCGCTCAGCGAATCCGTGTACAAAACATCAGTCGGCATCACAACTACACTCAGGGGAACGGAACGATGATTTCTATAGCAGATATCGCGGTATTAGAATTAGTCGATGTCGCTGATGTACGAACGATATGCCTGCCCAGGACTGTGGAGATGTTCGGTCCAGCTGCTAACTGCTTCATCGCTGGCTGGGGAATCCTCCGACCATATAGCACAGGTATACCGTATATGATGCTAATCTATGACGTATCGTAATAGAGGAAACCAGTTTATCGATCAATCATATGAGGTCATAATGAACTACATCATGTGTAAGTTGACATCATAATCAAATACGTCATGAATGGAGCGATTTAGTCAGTCATAAAGGCTAAATAGTCCGTCAAGTTGTACGAATTGTACGTCTTTACTATTTAATAACCATTCTCTTGAGTATTTTGAAACTAACACCCATTCAAAGTAGTTTCAAAATATTCAACAGCTTATCTGCATAGTTTTCTGGAAATTGAGTCGTCCATTCGTGACCAATCTTTTTAAATTTAAGTTCCGCAAATTGCTATTCGGTTGAATGGATTGCACACATAGACGAGTGTCTTTTAACAATAGGGGGTGGGGTGGGGGTGCTACATTTCTGACAGTCCCCCGCCTAGAACTAGTATTACCTCTTCGATTGAAACCCAGAGAATAAAAAAAAAATTGTTTAACAATAATTACATGCTTGCCAGCGAACTATGCCATTTAGGCGGGTCAATATACCATTCGACCCCAAAAAATTCTAACAAAAGGTCTGTCAACGGTTTTTGGCCCTGCTGGATGTGGGCAATGACAGAAAAAGTCTACCAAAATCTGACACCCGGAAGTGGGTTAAAACTAGGTCAGTTCCAAGATGGCCGCCATCAGCCCTTAAAATCACTAAAATAGTTATATCTTCCTTAATTTTTGTGATAGAACAGTAATTCTTGTTTCTCCCCCATGGTTTTCAGGGATAAGCAATTCCAACCCCACCAATAAAAACTAACAAAACCCACAAATCCAAGATGGCGGCCAGCAATAAAGGGTGAAATGGCAATACCTCTCCAATTAGAATGGTGGAATGCAGATGCTGTGACAACGTAGCCTTAGCAATGTCCACATCAGCGCCCCCTTCTGCCTGAATGGCAGTACAACCCACTCTCTTCAGTGTGTCACTTATTAAACTGGTTAGTTGCTGCTTACTAGTTCCCCTTGATAGGAATTCTTCCTTCTTCTCTTCAAACTCGGTTTCACTGGTGAAGTTCACAATCGGATAAATAATGGTTTGTTCCCGTCTCTGGCGTGTGTTATCCTTGATCGAAACACCTGCCCCATAACCGTCAAACACAACAGTTGCTGCCCCATAGGGCTTACTTGGCTATTTTACCGTAGGTATCTCTCATAGGTATCACTTTAGCTCATGCAGTAAGGAGCATCCATCAAGCACATATCTTTCAGTCTGCGGGATGGTGTCTGATGTTGCTTCACTTGATGGCCTCGTGTTACAGTGGTCAGTGATGGCTTGGACAAGTTGTTTGTCAGCCTTTCTCAAAATGTTATTGTCCTCGAAAACGGGTGGCATATATGAACTCAGCTCGTATCTCATCCCCTCCTCGAGAGACAGATCTCTTGTCCTGGAAACCACAAGGAATCGTTGGAACAGTAGGTTAGGATAAAAAATTCTGTCAGGAGCAACCTTCACAGCAGATGAAGTTCCTGGGGTCTTAGCTTTATCTTTCCTCTTAAAGGAGAATGAAAATACTGGCTGTCCAACCATTCTGTCAATGATGTTTCATCCAATGGACTCATATTCATGTACATTGATGCCTTCTTTAGCCACTATACCATTGATGATGTTTCTCAATGCAAGGTCAGAGGAGAATGGTGAACATGAAGTTAGCTTGGTGCTTTTCTTCGAAAGGTCTGATGGATCCCTGTCAATCCTTGCATCAGTCGAATCTTTGTATTGTTCACGTGTGGTGTATGCGAGATGATTGAACTCCTGCATGGTAATGTTGAACTTAGACATTATAGGGGCTGACATTGTCCACAATGCTCACTGTTCTTCCGTCATCTTACTGCCATGAGGCAAGCCGCCTGTGCTGTTTACTGACCTCACAAGTATTTGCTCAATGACTAGATCGAAACTGAAGCCTGCACAAAACTGGTTTGTTCAACGAATAATATGGAAGCCATCTTGAAACTTCCTGTAGACATCTTGGCGTTTGCACTCCAGTTGACTCATTTCCTAGGTGTAGAGATATGCAGACTTCGAGTAGTTATAATATCCTGTTGCAGCAAATATCGGCAAGGCATCAGCAACAGAATGCAATTGATTCACCCAAGTCCCAGGGCGATATGCCTTGATCAGTGCTCGCGCAGTACCAAGCATCCGCTGGTAACCTAGCCACAACTGAATCGTTTTGGATTGCGCACTAAGCTAAGCTTTCGTTTATTAAGTTCTTCGCTGATCCTCTTTGACGACTTTCAAGAGTGATGTCACCCTTCAATAAGGATGAATACATTCTCTCTGTCTCCTCTACTGGGAAAGCGAATTCAGGATTTTCATCAGCTACATCTTTTACAGTCATTTCATGAAGACCCTTGTCCACCAGAAGATGTCCACGGAATGCCATTTGAACCGATTTACAAGTTATTACATGCACTACAACATTTTCACCGTACACTACTTCCAGAATGTTTTTATGTCATGTGCCCTCCATCAGTGTACCTAATGCTCCAAGCAGATTCGTGAGCAAGTGGCAATTACCTAGCCTTAGTACTATTTCTTTCACGTGACTATTCTGTAGCGCAGCACTGATGATCTCAGCAGCTTTTAAGTACAGGGACTGGTCAAACGTTATCACTGGGTGGGGGGGGGGGGGCATGGTGTCTGAAGGCCATGTTGCTGATGAACTCTAATGTGGACAAACTGCAAGTTTTGTCACCAGGATTCATGTCGATCATGGGCAAATACAGAATGGAAGATTGACCGGGATGCGTGTCTCTGATGAAGGATATGCATCATCCCCTGCTAATTCGGAACTGGTTGTTTGAAATGGAATGATAGCTCCCATAAGACAGCAACTCTCATGTCACGATCTTGGTGACATGGAAGTTCTTTAAACATGGTGTTTCGAAGAGCATGGGTGGCGAAGCGGTACTCTATAATATCAACTATGGACATCTTTACAATGTTCAGTTCTAAAATTGGTTGTATACTGACAAGAAGGCTTGTTTTCCTACCAGGGGTCAACGCGGTAATCATGCCAATCCCGTGAAATGTACTTTTACCGTCAATGGTAAGAATATTGTGATCAACATTGTCACCAGAAAATAACACTGACAAGTCCAATAAATCTGTGTCTTCAACTAGCAAATCTGGTGTGGCACAGCTTGCAGTATTCTTTTCAAACCGGAGCACTTCACCATACGAGTCATACCCCGTCTCACAGTGTCCATAAGGAGTCTGGACTGATACAGATGATGTACTTGCACTGCTAGTCCAAACTATTATGGTGCAATAACAGCCCGCGGTCTGGCTTGTCCCATACTGGCTACTTTGTGTTGGTGGGGTTTTTCAACAAATAGGTAGTTTAACATGTTCCGCAGTGTCTCCGGAAGGAAGCCCAATGCAGAGACAAGTTTAAGTTCCTCAACGTTTAGGTAGTGGTCAGTAACGGATGGTACCTTTGTTGTAATGTCACTCCTGGCCAGCCTTGCTTGTGTCTCAATTATGGCTCTCTTTTGTGCCTCTTCATCGCCGTCTCTGCGCGTCTTTGTAGTAAGACCGGAGTATGTGTGGTTTTTTCGAAAAGTGAAACTACACAGCATGGCGGCGTCTCGGCGCATGCGTGCCCAAGAAAAGTACTGCCCTCGCCATTTCTACACATAATTACGGGTAATGTGACAACCAATCCATGAGAAAACCAACCCTTAGTTTGCACAGTTTATTTTTTCACCTTTGGCTTCCTATAGGATTTGTACGAAACACATGGGATACGATCCTGATTGTTGACTGCCATATTGACCGCCATCTTAGATTTACGGATTCGACAGGGCTAAATCGATATTCCATGTGTCCCGATGAATTCCTCGACCCTTAAAACCCTAGAGTAGACATATAAATTACTGTTTTACACCTGATAATAAGGAAGTTATAGACATTTTCCTTATTTTCAAGATCAGTGGCGACCATCTTGGATGTGACCCAGCTTTACCTCCTTTCCGGCGCTCAAATTTTGGCAGACTTTTTTTCCTGCCATTCACTGAATTTGGGGGGGTGGGTGGTGGGGTTAGGGTCTTTTTTCATAAATTGATTCGCCTAATTCTAGATTATAGGTCAAATGCTCTTCTAAAGAATCCACGCGTTCTTGTATCACAGGGAATCAAACACACCAACGCATTCTCCAAACACATCCTACTTTAAAATGACATCAGACTACAGATATAATGGCCTCGAGGATACCTACTCCAAGACAAATTGTGGAGCAATATAGACAACCTGCTACTGGTGGCTATGCTCATGGAAGCAATTCACCTTTCCAGAGTACCCACCCATCATATGACGTCATAATGAACTCCTTCATAATGAATGACGTCAAGAATGACGTCGATAAGTACGTCACGAACGCATATTTGAAGACGGTCTATGCGTTGTTGTACAAATTGTTTGCTTTTACTATTTAATAAATATTATCTTGAATATTTTGAAACTAATTTGACTGGGCGCTGTTGCTGCCATAGGCAACAACAGTACCCAGTCAAATTAGTTACAAAATATTCAACAGCTTCCCTGTATAGTTTTCAGGAAATTGATAGCGAGGGCATTTGGGGATCGAACAATCCCAACATGGCGAAGTGTGGGTGGAGCTTAGCTAGTGATGGGCGGGGCATAGCTAAAAATGGAAAGGTCCATCCACTTTTCCAGAGCATCCATCCATCATCAGACCTCGTATAACATCATAATCAGCTCAGCGCGTGTATGATGACGTCATAATCATTACGTCACAAAGGGTTCCATATAGACTGTCATCAAATCTCAAATGGTCCGACACATTGAATGAATTGTATGTCTTTGTAATTGTTTTCTATTTACTAAACATGTTGTTGAACATTTTGAAAACAATTTGACTGGACGTTGTTGCTGCCTTCGACAGCAACAGCAAGCACCCAGTCAAATTAGTTTCAAAATGTTCAACAGCTTACCTGTGGGGTTTTTTTATATTGATAGTCAGGGCCTTCAGAGATCGATCCCAACACGAGCGAGGTGTGGGTGGAGCTTAGCTAGAGGTAGGCGGGGCATAGCTAAAACCGGAAAGGTCCATTCTTACATGGCGAAACCTGCCAAAACCGGCCTCTTCAATGCCAGTGCTCTTCGGGAATGGTCAATCGCAATCCAAGATTATTTTTGAAAATCTACCACTGTTATTCGAGTAAATTTTCAAAAATAGTATTCGCTTGGGCTGCAAATGCACATTCAATAAGCAAATATTTTTCTATTGTTGAAGAAAATTTGACCATTGAAAGGTTAACGGTCAATGCACAGGCAACCGAATACAGAAGAACTATCTAGTCGGTGGGTTTCACTGGATAATAGTCGACTATCGTTAACTATACACCACCACTCGAACGTACCCATAATATATGTCTAATTTATCCACAGGTGCAATAACACTGAGACACGCGAAGTATCTGATATTGAACAACACACAATGCCAAGAAGCCTATAGCGAATACCCCAACCTTCATGATAGCGTAATGTGTGCCGGGTACCAGTCAGGCTCCATACAAGCGTGTGAGGTAACCGTGAAATATGTATGAAATTAGTAAAATATTTTCCTATATTTTCTATCTCAAATTAAATTATTTTCAAAAAGTTCGCCCCTCACCAAAGGTCTGCCAGATTCATAGCCTCAAAGTACATTACGGGACCAGAGGCAATGGCTAGTTTTATCAACAATCTTAATCTAACATTGTTGAGTGACAGAAGACGGCATAGCAGACTGATTCTTTTATATAAATGATTACAATCAAGAGCCAGCATACCACTCATTGATTTAAACAAGTCAGTACAACAAACCGGACACAGGCATAATTATAACTTTCATAGCATACCAGTCACAACAGATGCATAGCCTATAAATACAGCTGTATACCTACTAACAGCAAGTGACTGGAACCAATTGCCGCGGAATATATTAACTGCGGCTGAATCCAATCCTGATCCCATACTTAACTTTTCTAAAATAATTCGTAGTCACTAAGATCTAAAGTAAAGATTGGGTGGAGGATGGTGCAAGAATGGCATTGCCGTAGCACCGTAATTTTGATAATGATGGCGACACCCACACAAACCAGCATGGCCTATACCTCATAATAAATTTGCATAATACCCATTTCGCGGTAGCAATTCACCTTTCCACAGTACCCACCCATCATATGACATCATAAAGAACTGCGTGATGTGTACAATGACATCATAATGCATGACGTCATGAATGACGTCGATAAATACGTCACGAACGCATATTTGAATACGGTCTATGCGTTGTTGTACAAATTGTTTGCTTTTACTATTTAATAAATATTCTGTTCAATATTTTGAAACTAATTTGAATGGGCGCTGTTGCTGCCATAGGCAGCAACAGCACCCAGTCAAATTAGTTACAAAATATTCAACAGCTTCCCTGTATAGTTTTCAGGAAATTGATAGCTAGGGCATTTGGGGATCGATCAATCCCAACACGGTGAGGTGTGGGTGGAGCTTAGCTAGTGATGGGCGGGGCATAGCCAAAAATAGAAAGGTCCATTGTTGAAACCCATTTGGTAAACTACAATTTCAATCAAATGTTCCTTTAGCAGCTTTTATATTTTACGATTCTTTAAGAATTAAATATGGTTAACTGCGGTGGATCCGATCACATTTCGGCGATATTCAATTCCCACCGAGGCCTTCTTATGTAATCGACATTGCAAATTTGAAATGAATCCATTTACACTATAAGTAATCGAACGAAAACCAAATATTTTACGATTTTTCAAGAAATCAAGGCGGATAACTCTGGTGGATCTGGACACATTTCGTCGACATGCAATCCCCACCGAGATCGTGTCATGTGTTGACACTCCAAATTTGAAATGAATCCATGCATGCTAACTGGAGTTATTGAGCAGAAACTAAATGCGATCGTACGGACGAACAGACGGATGTACGCATGCACGGGACCAGTATCTATAATACCCGTTGACAATGTCGTGGGACTAATTAGCATTCACGTCTACAGCACGAACAGCTTCGCGCAAAATTAGTCTCTAGAATATTCAATCATAGGCTTACGTATACGTTCAGATACAGGACGGCGAGGCTTGACGTCACCCTGCCACCCTATCCCGATGGTGGTAGTCATGGCGGCGGTGGTGGTGGTGGTGGTGGTGTTGGTGACGACGACGACGACGACGACGACGGTAGTGATGACGACAGTAGCGATAACGACGACGACGACGACGGTAGCGATAACGACGACTACAGTGTAGATGGTACTGAGGGTGACGACGATAATGATGATGAATTACTTTATCTCCTTAGGGTGACAGTGGTGGACCACTGATGTGTGAAGATCTAAATGGCCATTGGACGGTGGTGGGCGTGATCAACGGGGGCGCTGCTAATTGTCCACGTGCCACGCCCACAGAACCAGTTATCCGTCCAACGACCCTTGTCAAGATCACATCGTACCAGACATGGATTATGGATAAGATTATGGAAGCAAGTGCCCCTGTATCATCGCCGTCACCTTGATGCTTGTGATTGTTTGTATTGGAAGATTTTAACCCGTTGAACTCTGAATTCCCAGAATTTCAATTTCAAGACAATGGAGGAATCCAATTTTATCTACGCCCCGCTCATCTATAGCTAAGCTCCACCCAAACTTCGCCTGCTGTGGGATCGATCGACCTCTGAAACCCCTGACTATCAATTCCCAGAAAACTATACAGGTAAGCTGTTAAATATTTTGAAACTAATCTGACTGGGTGCTGTTGCTGCCTATGGCAGCAACAGCGCCCTGACAAATTAGTTTCAAAATATTCAACATCTTTATTAAATAGTAAAGAATACTATGTGTTCACCAACGCTTAGTCCGTCATCAATTAAGCGTTCGTCACGAACCTATCTGTCATTCATGACGTCATTGATTATGCCGTCGTGATCGTCATCCCATGTCACGTAGTTGATTATGACGTCATATGATTGATGGATAAACTGGAAAGATCCATTATACATGGGAGCTGTTGGATATGTTGAATCTAATTTTACTGGGAGCTGTTAATTTCAAAATATTCACCAGAATATTTATTAGATTGTAAATAATTTTCGAATTTGGTCTTGAGAGTTCAAATGGTTAAATACGATGTTAAAAAGAGCAATTCAGAAACTACAGACCGTGGTCACGCAGTTTTAATTTTTTTTAAATTATTAACCATTTGGTCTCCGATCTAAATGAAATACAGAAAAGTACAAGGTCTGTCATACACGATTGTTCATGGTATGGGGGTTTTCTGATGAAGACCAAAAGTTGACAAACTTTATTTTACTGCAACTCCTTCATTGTGTTATAGTTTGACACAAATCGGTTCAACAGTTTCTGAGAAACAAACACACAGACAGTAATCGCTTCCATGTATTGACGAGGGCAGTGAAAGTTGCAGTTATTTCAGGCAGCAACGCTTTCATCAGATAGCCACAGTTTAAAGCTATACAATTCTCAAAACAGTATCGAATGATCTGTCGATTCTGCTTTCAGAATCAGCACATGTTATGAAAAATATGTTATGATGTTTACGCGTGTGTATATTATTAGAATAATTTACACACAAAAATAGAATAAGCCTAACTGACTACTCAGGATAGAATTCACGTTTCCATGACAATTTACATGATAGTACATGTTTTAATTAAGCTGTCATCATATGAAGCACAAACCACGAGACGCGTTGTAAGATATGACTATTGGAGCCAAAAGCTGGCGGCAATAGAGGGATCCAACTCTAGGTATGGCTCGCCCATTTCAAGCTAAGCCATCCACTTGTTTGTTGTTGTCATTTTATATTGGCCATAATTTAATTCCCAGACAAATCCACACGTATTATACACACATATATTTGCACATACGGACGGACACACGGTCAGAAAGGCAGATGAATCGATGGACGGATGGACTGGCTGACCCCAAAATTAACCTGCATTTCACTACTACCATTGCCAGCCTTCAGATGAAGTTTCGTCGCGATACTCCAAGCAAGAGGTTATCGAACGAAACCACAAAATTTGCCCCGACTGGTGGACCCACGGTCAGAAAGTCAGATGGATTGAAGGACAGATTGGCTAATTAACATACCTACAAAATAACCCGTATTTCCCTACTACCATAACCTACTTTCTTGTGAAGTGCTCATCGCGATACTCCAAGCAAAAGTAGTTATCGAAAGAAAACACAAAATTATGTGTCCTAGTGTTGCTTTGATTTTATGAATAGTAGCTTATCTCTATGTCAATCACGCGATCTATATAGTAAATTATTATCATGTTTCAATGTTAGTATATGTTAAGGTGACACAAATAGGCACTGTTTTTGCAGACTACCTGTTTATATATTTATCTAAAACAACTTAATGACAAAGAATTTTGGATTTAAATTTTGATTCTAAGATCAAATATTTATGATAAGTAACAAGAGCTCCGCAAACAGCGCATAATACCCCGCCCTGATGACAAACCAATGAATGAGAGCTATCAGACAATAGCGATTTCTTCCTCAGACCTAGTCACGCTATGAAGTTTTAACGTGATTCGCTAAACGGTCCTGAGTTATCGTGTGGAAACCTATTTTCAAGATGGCCGCCAGTGGCTCTCGGCTATATTGGATTTCGGATCATCTTCGACTTCATTAAGTTCAAGTTCAAGATTATTTATTTTGATATAGAATATACATTTACAGTTTCACAACAGGTAGTCCACCAAAGGCAGAGCCTATGTGGCGGTGGACCCCTACATATAACATATAACAACAATATAGGACATGAGAATACTGAATACATAAGACATGTTATAGTCCTATATATATACATATAGTTAACCGTCTCGCTGCCAAGCCTCTGCAGTCTACATTTTCCATGGAGCCTAACTCAGGGTATGCTGAGCACCTCTAAAACAATTTGACCGAACGTTGTCGGTGGCTAAGGCACAAGCAACTTTCAGTCAAATTTTTTCTAAAATACTCAGCCAATCCAGTCATTGCCAATTGGAATTATTGTCCGCTGGCTTCCAGCAGTCCAACAGTTAATAGACGTATGCCAATTTACATATTTACAGGGACAGACATGATTTTTTTTGGGGCTGTGATGGTAGAGGTAGGTAGTTGTTTGGTAGTTACCATTATGACAGATATTATTATTATTATTATTATTATTATTATTATTATTATTATTATTACTATTATTATTATTATTATTATTATTATTATTATTATTTGTTCTGGTGACTGGGTGCAAGTATGAGATTAGTTTCAAAGCGATCCGCTAAACGCGAATGGCGTTATCGTTTGGAAATTAATTTTCAAGATTGGCGGCCATATTGTACTTAGGATCAGATTCAGAAAGCGATCTGATAAACAGTAACAGCTATCATCCGTAAACCACTCTGCCACCCGTCCCCACGCCCGCCCGCCCACCCATCCGCTCTGACACATATCCTGCCATTTATTACCGGGGTATAAAACGTGATACACTATATGAGTTAATATGTAGGCTATATATGTATTTATTGCTCTACTATTTGAGCTGAGAGAGTGTATTTTTCTGTGATAAATATTTAACCCTTTCATGGTGAAGCCGGGAAAAACCGGCATCTGCAGAGGGCTTCAGAAATGTCCATTTACAGACCAAAGATGATTTATTTGAAAATTTACCACAGAAATGACTGGCTCGATAATCGAGTCAGTCATTTCAGTGGTAAAATTTCAAAAAATTACTTTCTCCTGGTCTGCAAATAGACATTTAATAAGTATTTAGATTCTTTGACCACATTTAGACATGAAAGGCTTAACATACTGTGTAAATAGAAATTAGAAATACAGATGTTAATTTGTTTACATGTGCAGTGTGTGCGTTATTCTCCATTCAAAATTAACCCTTTAGGCACCACAGAACAGTTATTACAAAGTATGTCCATTCCATGAGGCGCAGATGGCCTGCATCGATCACATGGAGAATCAGTATTTGCAAAATTCAATGACTGCCCATGACCAGAATCCCGCCAGTGTTATGAAGTTGACGACTAAACAAGAAGTCCAAGGGGCCCGTATCGCTCACGTATGACATTGGTATTTCAAATAGAAGGACCACGTTTTACATAGAGTATGTATGATTACTGTATTCCGCCGCTGTAATAGTAGAAACATTCTACAGCTGCAATCAGTCCTTCTTCGCTTTTGACCACTGTGTCTTGTCCTCAACCAACATCTTTAGCGTCCTCAGTTCCATTCTTGATTTGACTGTACCGAGTCCCGCTATTTTGAGGTCACCTCGTAGCATGTTTAACAGATTTATGCAATGACGTCCTCTCCTGGCTTTGTATTTGCTGGCTCCCAATAGGGCGAATTCCAAGTCTCTCTGCGCTGGTGTGTCCCCGGGCATCCTTAGCACATGGCCAAACATGGACCATCTTTGCTGGGCGACTTTTACGCACAGCGCCGACGTATTACAATCTTGTAGAGTGCATCGTTGGAAATTATCAGTGTTCAGTGATGGTGCGTAGGGGTTTGCGGTGGCAGCCGTCAAAGTGTGTCTAGAACTGCCTTTGGAGCTGCTCAGCTGTTATAGTTATACAGCATCAGACAAGCAGGTTGCGTTGTATAAACGTTGTTTTTTGTTACGGGCATCTTTGATCTACGAATCCAAAGCTTCCAGGACTGGAAAGCTATGTTCCCCATGACGCAGCGAACAGCAATGTCAGCAGTACCACAAAGCAGTGAGCCCAGGATTCTACTTTTCCTTCATGGTTCGCTGACACGAAGTTGATTATATGTGCGTGAATTCCGTTTTGAACTTATTCATGGAGATTCGCAATTCTTAGTTTGAGCACAGCTATTGGGCGGTTCGTTAAGGGTTTTCTTTTCCTGAAGTCCATATTGGCATATTTCATCTCTAGCGGCATACTGAGTATGGATACTGGGTGGGGGTTTGGTCTTGTGGAATCTTCCCACACATATTTCAATGCAGCAGCCAGGTGCCATGTAAAAAAAACCAGGATATAGACCATCTCCTTGTGGGGAGCCGATTGATGTCTCAAACTCTAAAGACTTCACTTGTACTCTCAGCTTGGCGTCTGCACATAGTAGTCTCAATAGTCGCAACTCATCTTCATTGTATCTGGCATGGCGTAGTACATCTAGGATCTTTGAGGGTTTAATTGTGTCGAAGATTCGTGACATGTCAATGTTCATGTCGTGGGAAAATCCCAGTGTTTGGAAATGACTACTGAAACAAGCATGCCTTGAGCCGCTACAATTGCGTCCATGTTTAAAGGCACTCTCACATGATCTAGTGACGTCATCAATCTTTTTCAAATGCGGCAGATAGGATAGTAACATTGGATATGATTTTCCATATGCTGTTGATGCGCACAATGACCTGCATTGGGGGTCCGGTAGCGTGATAACGGTATGCTGTTTTAATCAGTTAGTAATGGCCTGGAGTCAGTTATATACAGTGAGTGACAGTGCAGTCAGTAACTCTCAGGGCTCGTGCTCCCCGAAACATTTTGTGACAGCCATCCGTGGCAGTGATTTCATCTGCTATGGAGTCTGCTTGTTGAATAACAAGTTCTTTTAAAGTTCTCATCTATTCATAAAAGATATATATCCTAGCTAAATTTAGGACTATTTGTTACTTTATGGACACTTTAACTAACTTGGACTCTAGTCGCCATTTTAGATAGATATTTGCGGCCGCCATTATTTCAGACTCTATTGTCTTCGCCGGTGCGCAATTGTTCGTATACAACTATTCTCGTAATGCTAATGCTAGTCATTCTATCACCGGCTGCCAAGGTGAGCGCATATTAAGTGCCTAGCATAGTAATCATAGCATAACACAATACTAGTTCTATATTTCTTATGGTGCAAAGGAAAACAAATATATCTACACCAAGTTTACTGAATGATGTTGCTGCCTATAGCAGCAACAGTTTTCCGTCAGATTGTTGGAAAAATAATCAGCTGATAATATAATTGTCACTAGGCAACGTTTTGATAACAATTTGGCTGAAAATCGTGGATGAAACAACTTTCAATCAAATTATTCTCAAAATAATCAGCAGGGCAGTCAACGTTGCAAGACCTGTTGAAGATATTTCGAGCAACTTTATTGACAGTTGCTTCTTACTCGGGCAGAAACAGCATTGTCAAATTTTTCTCAGAATAATTAGCGGGCTTTCTTTTTTGTTAGCTAACAAATGCATGCACACTAAGTTAGGCCTATATGATATACGGAATCGAGACCCAGTCTCAGACATGCTCGAAAATTATGTTCATTTCATCGTCAATCAGGAGGTAGGCGTATTATTCTATTCACGGTAGGCATGTCAGAGGCGATCGTGCCCTTCACTGTAAAATACGATTGCGATATAGGCCTAACTAATTGTGTATGCACTTGCTCGCAAACAAAACGGGAAGTCCGCTGATTATTCTGAGAAGAATTTGACAACATTGTATCCCCCATAGTCAGAAATGAGTGTCAATAAAGTTGCGTGAATTATCTAAAGCAAGTCTTGCAACGTTGACAACACTGCTGATTATTTTGAGAACAATTTGATTGAAAGTTGTTGCGTTAATGATTTTCAACCAAATCTTTATCTAGTGACTACTGTATTATCAGCTGATTATATGGACAACAATTTGATGGAAAGTTGTTGCTGCTAACGGAGTTGTTGCTGCTATAGGCAACAACAGTTTTCAGTAAACTTGTTAGTCATATATTTGTTGTCACTTGCACATAGGAAGTATACAACTACTATTGAACTATGTTAGTCACTTACTATGCGCTCAACTTGGAAGCGGACAGAAGAATGACTAGCATTAGCATTATGAGAATGGTTTAATACGAACAACTGAGCACCGGCAAAGACAATAGTCTGATATAATGGCGCCAGCAAACATCTATCTAAAATGGAGGCTACAGTTCTAGTTAGTTAGTGTCCATAAAGTAACAAATAGTCATAAATTTAGCTAGGATATGTATATTTTAAGAACCGATGAGAACTTTGTGTTCGCAGTGCCGCAGAATGTTATTGCGTTCCCTGCATAGTTTGGTGTGGTCTTGACATTGGCCACTTTTACAGATGCGCAATCATAGCACATTCTGCTCTGCTGATAGTCTTACTATTACAGGGTCATCAGTATACATAGTTTGGTTGTTTTTAATAACTATGGTGCTGATAGCTGATGATTCCATACATTTGATTATTTTGGTTAGGGAATCGTTTGGATCGGAGCTAACGCAGACGCTACCTATCTGCTCCCCGAGGGCATTTTTGTATAACATTTGTGTCATTGTGGCTGATGAGTTTGGGTTGATCGTATGCGATGCTGCCCTCTTGCCAAATATGGTGTAGAAAACTGGTATAGCGTCCTATAAATGTTTGGAACCAGAGGCCAAAGGGCCTGTGATGCTCACCTGGACCATTAGCATTTGAACCACTTGCATTTAAATAGATATGATGGATCATTTCTGGAAAATCCAAGATGGCAACCCAAAAAATGACCAATTCTGAATCGATCTAGTCTACCATGATAGGGTCATTCTAGTCAAATTTGGTTGAAATATGTCAAGCGACTAAGAAGCAACGTATTGACAATTTCTGTTAAATTTTTCATAAAATCTAAGATTTACACCCAAATATTTCTCAATCAAAACTCTGAATAGAATTTCTAGAGCATACCACCATAGAATCCATCTAGTGAAATTTGTTTGAAATATGTCATGCAGCTAAGGCGTAGCAATTTGACAATTTCCGGTAAATTTTTCATATCTAAGATTTTCAGCCAAAAGATTGATCAATCAAAATTCTAAAAAGTTCTAGAGCTTACCACCATCGAATACATATAGCCAAATTTGGTTGAAATATGTCAAGCAGCTGAGGAGTAGCATTTTGACCATTTTCGGTAGATTTTTCATACAATCTCCGATTTTCACACAAAATATTGATCAATAAAAATTCTGAAAAAAATCATCTGGAGGGTACAAGCTTAGGATAAATCCAGCCAAATTTGGTTGAAATTGGTCAAACCGTTAAGAAGATGCGATTTGATGGCCGGCCGGACAGATGATGGACGGATGGACAGACAGCCGCCATGGCATAAGATCACTTGGCCTTTCAGGCCACGTGAGCTAATAAATGCCACAGTTCTGGCCAGTACAGAAATTTCAGTTTGAAAAGTACAAATTGTGGCATGCATTTTACGAGCAATATTTTATTTTTGAAAATCCAAGATAGCAGTCGAAAGAATTTATTATGCAAATTTCTGTATAAGTTTTCTTGACCTTACAGTCTTAAGTTACTTCCAGCCAAGACTAGTTGAAATAAGCCTAATTGTTAATGATGAGTTATCTTTTAAACAATTTTCCAATATTCAAGATGGCTGCTTAAAAACACCCCAACGAATCAAATTTCTGTATAAGCTTTCTAAAGTCTACCATACTATGGCTCTTCAAGCCATGTTTGGTTAACCGTTTCACTTACAAATCTCTGAAACAGAAAATTCTTTACAATTTATAGCTTATGTTGAATATTTTGAAATTAATAGGGCTGGAAGTCATTGCTGCCTAAGGCAGCAATGGCTTTCAGTTATATTAATTTCAAAATATTCAACAACTTTCCTGTTTGCGCTGAAACCGAGATACAGGGAATTTATCGGTGAAACAGTTAAAAGGAGCCTAGCAGTTTCTAAGTAGTAATCTACTAACCGATTTCCTGACCATTTACAGAAATCCAAGATGGTCACCAGACAAATGAACCAATCATGTTCCTTTAAACAAACTTGATTCAGCTGTGTCCAAGATAAGATTTTTGAGTTTCAAATTGATTGGCAAAGAAGTTTCAGAGATGTTTAAACATGTTTCCAAAAATATACCAATGCCGCTATAACCTTTTACTAGAGATCTATCCCTTAAACCCTATGTATAAAACCATACATTTCGGGTACACATTAATTCCCAAACCGGGTACATTCGGGTACACGCACAATCGGGCACACCAATACACATTTAAACAAACACTCGGGTACACCAAAACTCTGGCACATAAAGAACACACATTGTTACCAAATCGGGTACAACTACACATTAAGTCGGGTACAAAACCGACAATAACAATGGGATGTATCTACCAAATCCGGGTACATTCACATAGGATCGGGTACAATCGGGTACAAGATTACTATAAAAGGAGCGCGCAAACAGTGCATCGGCATCCAGACTCAACGGACACTAACCGTTAGCGTCAGGACAACATAGCATCTTACAAGCTTTTCACAAAAATATCTAAATGTTTCCAAAAATAGTTTAGAATCCAAGATGACCACCGAGGAATCCAGTTTTACCTCTGCCCCGGCCATCTCTAGCTAAGCTCCACCCATGCTGGTTCCTGTGTCGGGCTCAATCGATCCCTGAGCTCCCTTACTATCAATTTTCATAAAACTATACAGGTAAGCTGGTGAATATTTTGAAACTAATTTTACCAGGTTCTGTTGCTACTATCAGTGCCCAGTCAAATTAGTTTCAAAATATTCAACAGCATGTTTATTAAATAGTAGACATAGAATTCATGCAACAACACTTAGCCCGTCACCAATTAAGGATTCATAACATACTTATCGACGTTATTCATGACGTAATTGATTATGACGTAGTCCTACACATCACGTAGGTGATTATGACATCATATGATTGATGGATAAACTAGAAGGGTTCATTGGCGATGTGGTTTCAGGTGTTTCTAAAAATAGCACAAAACCCAAGATGGCGGCCGCCATCACGCAATTACTAGCACAGCTAAATAGCAACCTGGCAAACATGCTCGTACAATTACTAACACAGCTAAATAGCAATGTGGGAAACAAGGTCATAAATATACTACCACAGCTACATAGTAATCTGTCAAACACACTAACCCAAATACTAGCACAGCTACATAGCAATCTGGCAAACATGCCAATACAAATACTAGCACAGCTCCCTAGCAATCTGGCAAACAAGTTCATAGAAATACAAGCACAGCTACATAGTAATCTGTCAAACACACTAACACAAATACTAGCACAGCTACATAGCAATCTGGCAAACAAGTTCATAAAATAAAAGCACAGCTACATAGCATCTGGCAAACAAGTTCATATAAATAAAAGCACACCTACATAGCAATCTGGCAAACATGCTCATACAAATCCTCACACAGCTACATAGCAATCTTGCAAACATCATTATACAGACACTCGACTTATTAACAAACAAAACAAAAATACTGTTAATAAATTTCACATTTTATTCCATGGCATTTTGTGAAGGCAAAATACAATAGCATGAAATGTTGTCTATGTACAATGTCATATGAACAATTTTAAATTTGATTTCAGACAAAAGGAATTCCACTGGAACTAAATATGAAAATGATTGAAAATTCTGAAAACAATGTGCCTAAATCGTATTGCTGCAGTTCAGGGACATTGTCAAAATAATCAACATGATATTTACTATGCCTTTGTTGTATGTGTATAATAATTATTGTGAAGTGGGTAGACCCTGTGTCTGTACTCACTACACATTATGAAATTCAATGACTTTGTCATGACTTTCCATAACCAGAATTGCAAAAATTTATACCAACACAAGACTAAACGTATACTTTTAGGTTATCTTCATATGATCAGGTGCTGCAACTGACGTTTTGGACAGAATAAAGATCTCACTTTTAAACTGGGAAGATCACATACGAAGAACCAATTCTAACTCTAAACATAGCCGGTTGAATATTTAAAAATTAATTTGACCGGGAGATTGTGCTGCCTATGCCAGCACAAGCTACCAGTCAAATTAGTTTCAAAATATTCAACAGCTTACATTATGATCTTAAAATTGATATAATAGAACTTCAGGGTTCAAAGAGGGAGCTTTCCATGACATTTCCATAACTATGAGTAAACACACCGATTTCCCAGGATTTCCATGCCTTGATTCTAACTTTTCAATTCACATGACTTTGCCAGGATTTCCATGACGAGTATCTGTATGAAGCGTGTAAAACCGGGAATCAATTTATTGGCAATAACAAGGCTTGTAAGACAGACAGACGGACAGACAGACAGGCAGATAACTGGCAGCACATTAAGATAGATGCTTGTTTAACCCCTCTTGCGTCAACATCACCTCAAAGCACTCACCATACCACTCATTATTTAACACTTCAAAAAAAGGCTTTCTGTTGTCCTGCAAATGAACATTACGCAAGAACATTACACATGCTATTTTTAGCCGGCTTGACCACAAAAGTGGTAATGGTCACGAAAACTATGTGCTTAGTTAGTGTCCTTTTGCAGGCAAAGGAGACTAGTTTTCAAAATGTACAACTGGAATGACGGTTACCAAGCCAGTCATTTGTGATCAATTTTCAAAAATAGTCTCTTGACATGCAAATTGACATTCCTCAAGACCACCGAAGAAGCTTTTTTGACCGATAATAAGGAAAAATTAGTTACCTCTCCGGGATGTAGAAATTGTTTGAGTGTAGCTTTCGTGACCATCTCGGTCACTTCTTCAGCACTAACTGTCTAATTGACTGGCTTGACAATAATAGGTTAAGATGCAACAAGGTGTTAAGGAATTTATTTTAATATATGGATACCCTGATCATAACTGAGTGAGTCTAGACAGTGACCCTAGCTATACCTCATTCATCTACTCAGTCATGTGTGCAAAACCAAATTATTCTGAAGAACATTAATAACCTTTAAATGGTCATGGTTAGTCAGGAAGATCTCCATTTTTGGTCAGTGAATGTTCATTTGCTGGGCAAGAGAAGACTATCTCTTAAACTTTATGACTGGCTTGGTTATCGCGTGAGGCATACCAGTAATGAATTTTCAAAAACTAGGCCTCGTGGACGGATTGACCATTAACGGGTGAATTACCCCTTTAATGATCAAGACAGGATAAACTGGATCTCGCAACAAGTCATGAGGTATGTCCATTTGCAGACTATTTTTGAAAATTTATCATAGGATGCATGGCTCGATACTGAGTGATAAATTTTCAAAAATAGGTTTTCTATTGGCATGCAAATGGACATCTACTGAGCAAAAATTTAAGATTTTCTTTACAAATCTTCACCATGACACAGCATCATACACAATTCCTGAATCTGTACAGTAATTAAATGGATGATGATTAAATACAAATGATCAGGGACAAAGTACTAGAACATACCACAGACATTCTATATGAAGTAACAGTCTTAAAACATAGAATGATTGATGATTATTTACAAACACATTCATCAAACCCTTATGCTACTCACCGCTTACCAGACATCAAAGACCTAATGGTCAAGCAGGTCATGGCCAGTGATAAGATTTCAAAAATCATCTTCTCGGCCTGCAAATGGGCATTACTCAAGACTACTTCAAGGCCAGCCTTGCCAGTAGTCTTGAGTAATATTACATCCATTGCAGGCCAACAGGACTATTTTTGAGATTTTATCGCTGTAAAGACTGACTCGGGAACCGAGCCAATGAGGCTCAAGAACAGAGCCAACCATTCCAGTAGTATAAGGATTAACAATAAAAATTAATAGCAACAATCTAGCACAAGTTCAACCCTTTCAACATCATATGAACTAGGGGAGATAACTTATTGTGAGGAAAATCTATTTTTGACAATCGCAATGATATGGCCAATACTTCTATTAAAACACCAGGGTCATATCAGTGTGGTTTTTAGAACAATATTTTCTTTCAATCCTGGTAGGCGTTAAACTCGGCCTATTACAATAGTCCAAGCTTAGTAGAGGTCTGCCAGGACCAGTTGTATGCATGTATTGACCAGTCTAATGTGGCCTAGGAACAATTTGCATACTACACAGATCAATTTGTAACTATGTTCCGCCCATTTCCAGCTAAGATTCGCACAATTTTTACTCGTCTTGGAATAAATTTAAAATGTTGGAATCTGGCTTTCCAGAATCTAGATTCCAAGGTAACAATACAATAGATAAGCTGTTGAATATTTTGAAACTAATTTCACTGGGAGCTATTTGGAAAACAACCATGCTGTAAAACACTGTTTTCAAAAACATTCCAGTCGCCTACCATAATTCTGTTGAATATAACATGGTGTGTATAACCTTTTATTTAATGGATGGATTTGACTTGTCACTCGAAGTATCCGACGTCATAATCAATGGACCCTTCCAGCGTAATGTCATAATCAGCTAAGCGGTGTGTAGGATGGCATCATAATTATTACGTCATAAACGATTCAACACGGCCTGTCTTTAATCTTAATAGTCCGACACGTACAAATTGTATGTCTCTACTATTTAATAAACATGCTGTTGAATATTTGAATACAGCGCCTTGTCAAATTAGTTTCAAAATATTCAACTGCATGTTTATTAAATAGTAGAGACATACAATTTGTACGTGTCGGACTATTAAGAGCTAAAGATTCATTTATGACGTTATGATTAGGACATCATCCTACACGCCGCTTAGCTGATTATAAGGTCATATGACCTCATTACGCTGGACGAGTCCATTGATTATGACGTCAGATACTTGAGTGACAAGTCGAATCCATCCACTAAATAAAAGGTTATACACACCATGTTATATTCAACAGAACATAGTAGGCGACTGAAATATTTTTGAAAACGGTGTTTTACAGCTTTGTTGTTTTCAACATACGCTGTCATTCACATCAGTTATTGTTCAAACGGCAACCTCATGATTGCGCAGAATAAATGCAGTAATGGAGGGATCCAATCTGTCACTCAAGTATGACATCATAATCAAATACATCATATCTTAGCTGACAGAATAAAAATGACGTAGCTCAGTCAAGAAAATCAAATTCTATCACGAAAGTGTACGAATTGTATGTCTTTGATGAATTTACAATTTAATCAACATTCTGTTGAATATTTTGAAACTAACTTGACTTGGGAGCTGTGGCTGCCATAGGTCAGTTTCAAAATATTCAACAGCTTACCTGTAAAGTTACCTTGAAATTTATATTCCGGAAATTCAGGTTTCAGTTTCAAATCGATTCAAACATACATAAAGTGGGCGGAGTTTAGCTAGAAATGGATCCCTTCATTGCTGAACATGTCTAGCAATGGATGAATCCAGTTTTAGCTACATGTATGCCCTTTACTTTAGCTGAGCTCAACCCACTCTTTGCTCGTGTTGGGATCAATCGATCCCTGAACTCCCTGACTATCAACTTTGAGAAAACTAAACAGGTAAGCTGTTGAATTATTTGAAAATAATTTGACTGGGTGCAAACAGTCAAATTAGTTTCAAAATATTCAACAGCATGTTTATTCAATAGTAGCCATACAATTCGTACAACGCTTAGTACGTCATCAATTAAGCGTTCGTGACGAACTTAGCTACGTCATTCATGGTGTAATTAATTATGAAATCATCCTACATGTCACGTAGTTGATTATAACATCATATGATTAATAACTCGAATCCACCATTGGTTAAACCCTAATCATTAAGGTCTAGCAGAATCTACTGGTCCTATAGTCTTGATGACTTGTCTGGGTTAACCTCCGACTGGATATATATAAATCAGACACAGTTATCTCCCTTGATGATTATAACAAGTAAATGGTGAATAAAGTCAATGAGTTCAGTGCTGGGACTGCGTTGATGATGCACACCTCAGGAGAACATATCCATGTCTTCAGGAGCGTCCAAGTCACGATACTCGATTATGTTCCGTGGATCCGATCGTCCTCTGCTGTGGAGAAAAATAACTACTGGTAATAGTTTTAGCAGAAATATCACAAATTTAGCATAACTAGAGGCCTTACCTGTATGTGGGACTTACCTGTATGTGGAGACACTCATTAAATAAATGTCTAATAGAAATTTTTTGAAAATTTACCACTGGAATGAATGGCTTGATTATCAAGTCAGTGATTCCAGTAGTAAATTTTCTAAAGATAGTCTTCTCTTGGCCTGCAAATGGACATTTATCTAGACCACTGCAAAAGCTGTTCTTGGCCAGGCTAATGGTTACTTCTTTCACAAATGATGACGATGCCAGCCAAAATGGCCTCTGCAGTCATCCTGATGCTTATCCATTTCCAGGCCAAGAGAAGACTATTTTTTTTTAAATGTTCCACTGGTAAACGAACCAACATTCCACTAATAGATTTCAAAAATGAAATGAGGACTATTGGCTCGGGCAAGGACTCAGACCTTGTCACGAGAGGCGAGTGATTGCTTTCCTCTCACCTAAAATTAATTTTAGGTGAGTATCTCATTGCTCGCCTACATTGCTCAATAACAAGGAGACTATAGGCAAGTACTGACACTGCTCGCCTCAATGGCTAAAATTTTAAATCAGGAGAGCAAGTGATTACTCCCCTTTAAAATTCTCATGGGGAGGCCTGTTAACTTTCACATCCAAAAAATTTCAGACATCTTTCCCCTACAACAAAAAACACAATCTGAGATTGCTCAAGTATGTCCCCCCACCACCACCCCCCACCCCCAAACCCCCTCACAAAAACGATTATCTGAAAACGCTCAAGTATGCCCTCCACCCCCACCAAACCCCTCACATCCAAACCAATTTCAACAGACATTTTTCCATACAACAAAAGCAACAATCTGAGATTGTTCAAGTACGCCCTCCGCCCACCACCTCTCCCCCACACCCCGTTTCCCCCCCCCCCCCATCACATCCAAACCAATTACAATAGACATCTTTCCCATACAACACATCCCGTGGTCACCTTTGACCTTTGACTTCAAAATCGATGGAGTTCTTAGGACCACTAAGTCAGATTAGTAACAAATCCCCTCATCTGGCAACGTCATTAATTAGGTCACTGTGACTTTGACTCCAAAATCAATAGGGTCTTTTGGACCACCAAGGAAAAAGCTCCCATGGCAGGTTGGTAATGATACCTTCAACAGAACCTGAGTTATCTTCCGGAAATGCGATACTACGTAATTAATTGTCATCGCGACCTTGACCGTTGATGCCAAAATCGATAGGGTTCTTCGGACCACCAAGGACAAGCTCCCACGCCAGATTGGCAATGATCCCTTCAATAGAACTCGAGCTATCATGCGGAAATGCAATATTACATAATTAATTAGGTCACAGTGACCTTGACTGTTGATGCCAAAATCGATAGGGTTCGTCCGACCACCAAGGCCAAGCTCCCCCACCCCAGATTGGTAATGACCCTTCAATAGAACTCGAGTTATCATCCGGAGATGAAAGCCTGAATGGAAGAACGGCTGGATGGATAGTTGCCACGGGATAAGCTCACTTGGTCTTTCAGGCCAGGTGAGCTAATAAGCAAGAAATGCAAATTGTAAAACTTGCAAAACAGGAATTTTGATTTTAACTTTTTCAATTCCGGCAGTCGATACCTACATTTATCGCCGTCACGAAATCAATAGTAAACAAGGCAGATATTGAAAGCCGAAATTATCTTTAGTACACGCGATATTTGTAATTGGGTCTAGGATAGTTTTTCCTGCAGAATACGCTAGTACATCTTTAATTTTTATTAAACGAACAGATATGCTCCAAACTGGTTGTCGAAGAGGTGTGTGTAAATTCCGGCAAATTTTGCTCTTTCATTTAATCTATAGTGGCAGATAAATATTGTCTTATAAGAATCGTCTGAACAAATAAAATAGTGTGATTGCGTCCCATACAGGCAATACATTAGAGTTCGGAATCGATCAGCGCATTGGTGGCAGGCTGTCAGATATTGAACAAAAGCATTTTTTCGTTATTAACTCAGCGAATGTATGTCCATTTGCAGGACACAAATGGACATTCACTAAGCAAATGTTTTAATCTTCTTGACAAACTTTGACCACATACAACAGGTTAAACTATACAGTTTGCATTTGATGTCACATTATAAAATACTCAATGCCTGAAACAGTCACTCGAGTGATACGTCTTCAAAAATAGTCTTCTCTTGGTCTGCAAATGGACATACATTCAACGAGCAAAATGTCAATTTTCATGACGGATCATATTAAAGTGTGCATGACACGACTGGTATAGCTTTGCATAAATAGATCACACATGTGTAATTATTTCATAAAATTCACACCGATTCGATTCGCTTGAAACGTTCTCTGTTAATAATAATAACAAAAACAACTTTTGTTCAGTATCTGACAACCTACCACCAATGCGCTGATCAATTCCTAACTGAAAATGTATCACCTGTATGAGGCGTAATCACGCAAATTTATTTGCTCAGGCGGTTCTCATACGACGATATTTATCACCCTTTCACCATAATTTCAATGAAAATGAGCAAGATTTTCAACACCTATTTGATAACCAATTTAGAGGAAATAAGTCTGTTTAATAAAACTAGACCGCGAGCGCGTGATATGTCCCACCCCTGGATGGTTTTTAGTATTATTGATCTCGTTAATACCGGTAGTTAAGTTCCTATTGACTAATAATTGAAAAAATATTATCTGATGACATTGCACAAAATCAACTTTTTAATGACAAATATTGCATCCCTACATGAGATAGAAACAGTCATTAAGGTTTCAAAATCCGAAGAGCTCTTGTTAACTAATACAGTGATTATGTGATATATCTCACCACAGTATTTTCTTTCATGTTATAACCATGACCATTAATGTACCGACGGGCCCGCATATATGAATGCATCCAATTCCACTTTTTACTGCCAGTGAAATCATCTAAATGGAACACTAACCTTATTCAGGATATAATAATAATTTTAAAATGCAAATGTGCCTTGAAAATACATTAATTGTTTGTTTTTCTTTTTAACCCTCTTTTGTGATTTTCTTCCTCTTGTTGATCTTGGCCAAACATATCTTGTGAAAGGTCATCTTTACGGCTTTTTGAAGCATCCACAGCAGTTGATACAAGTAGTTCAGATTCAGTGATGTCAAGTGGTACTTCACTGGCATAAAATATTCATCAGTAAAGCTGCTTAACATGGTTTGCGATGCATTCAGCTTTTCACTGCTTTTATCTAACTCTATATTGAGTAATGAATCCTGGGACAAAAGATGTGAATTCTCCTTCATTAGTCTTTCAACTTTCGATTCCAGTTCCTTAATTTTAGGTTTTAACTCACTTGTTTGTGATTCATTTGCACAAATGTTTGTTTTTTAGCTCAGTGCACTTATAATTCCCTGATAAAGCATTTGCCTTAATTTTCATTGCCATGCTTTCCAACTCCTTTCACGTTTCCTCAGTACAAGTGTTTTTAATTTTATACAAAGTTCCTAATATCCCACATTCTGTAGCCTTAATCTCAGAAATGTTCTTTCCTATCTGCTCACACAGTTTAATATTGTCTGACATTGTTGACTCTATCTGGAAAATTAAAAGGGAATTTAATGATTATATTTTAGGCCTGCAGAAATTGCATTACCCATTTTTTCATTCGCGCAAAGGTTATGCAAATATTTTTAGGGGAACACTTTTGCTAGAATACATAAAGATTAGAGTAATGGAAAATCGATGGATGTGCACCATAGCATTAAGCTCAGATGGAGAAATGACGGATGTGCACCATAGCATGTCAGATTGAGAAATGCCGGATGTGCACCATAGCATAAGCTCAGATTAAGAAATCACGGATGTGCACCATAGCATAAGCTCAGATTGAGAAATGACGGATGTGCACCATAGCATAAACTCAGGTGCAGAAATGATGGATGTGCACCATAGCATAAGCTCAGATTGAGAAATGATGGATGTGCACCATAGCATAAGCTCAGATTGAGAAATGATGGATGTGCACCATAGCATAAACTCAGGTGCAGAAATGACGGATGTGCACCATAGCATAAGCTCAGATTGAGAAATGATGGATGTGCACCATAGCATAAGATCAGGTGGAGAAATGACGGATGTGCACCATATCATAAGCTCAGATTGAGAAATGATGGATGTGCACCATAGCATAAGCTCAGATTAAGAAATCACGGATGTGCACCATAGCATAAGCTAAGATTGAGAAATGACGGATGTGCACCATAGCATAAGCTCAGATTGAGAAATGATGGCGTGCACCAAAGCATAAGCTCAGGTGGAGAAATGACGGATGAGCACCATAGCATAAGCTCAGGTGGAGAAATGACGGATGCGCACCATAGCATAATTGAGAAATGACGGATGTGCACTATAGCATAAGCTCAGATGGAGAAATGAAAAACATGTGAAATTTCCTTAGCAATGATGAGCAATTGCATCTCTCTCTTGCATAGAATACGTCTGTGAAGTTTCATTGAAATCTGATGACCCATTGTTGAATAATCAGGCTGATGAAAAACTTTAACGTAAATATTTGCCAAAAACCACGAAAACCATAGAAAAACAGGTGATATTTCAAAAATATCTTAGCAATGATGAGCAATTGCATATCTACCTTGCATAGAATAAGTCTGTGAAGTTTAATTGAAATATGATGACCCATTTTTTAATAATAAGGCTGATGAAAAACATTGACACAAATGACATGCCACTGCGGAAGATGACAACAAGGGTAACCCCATTGTCTCGCTTTCCCTACGGGGCGAGACTAAAACTTTAACATTTACCTGATTTTTGTTGGAAAATAAGCTAAGTTCAAAACCCGAAAAAATTTGAAAATCATTTTGCTGATGATGGAGACTAGATGCCATGATGGTATAGATCACATCTGTATAATTTTGTCAAGATCGGATAAGTCCTTGATGAATTAAATGTACATTAAAAAACTTTAACACAAATGACACACCTCCACGGACGACGACGCGGACGCCGCCACCTAAGGTAACCCCATTGTCTTGCTTTCCCTACGGGGCGAGACAAAAATAAATGGCCCATAAGTGCTCACCTAACTGAGGAACTGTAAACATGTTTATATTAATTAATGCACAACAAGATCAGTGGTCCATCAGGCAACCATAACTGTTGCCATAGACAGATGGCAATGGTCCTTACATGTACATGTATCATTATTGACCAATGCGGCAATCATCCTTGCCACTAATACAAGAGCTCCGCAAATGGTGCATAATACCACGACACGATAATCAATTTTCAAGATGGCCACCAGTGGCTGGCGGCCAAATTGTATTTCGGATCACCTACAATTTCAATAAGTTTTTTCCTCCGACCTAGTCCTGTCATCCCATGAAGTTTCGAAGAGATCCTCTACACAGAAATGGAGAAATCAATTTTCAAGATGGCCACCAGTGGCTGGGGGCCATCTTGGATTTAGGATCATATTCAACTTCAAGTTTCTTTCTCCAAAGCTAATCCAACCACCCTATCAAGTTTCAAAGCACTCCGATAAACAGTAATTGAGTTATCATCCGGAAACCAATTTACAAGATGGACACCCTTGGCTGGCAGCCATCTTGGATTTTGCATTATCGTTGATTTCGGTGAGTTTCTTCTCCAGACCTAGTCCAACCACCATATACCGGTGGCTGGCTACCATTTTGGATTTCGAATCATGGTCAATTTCGAAAGATTGTCTTCTACAGACCTAGTCCAACCACCCTATGAAATTTCAGTGATCCGATAAACGCTAACGGAGTTATCAACCAGAAACCACTCTACCGTCTGTCCAGATGGCGCCATCACATATCCCGCCAAAATATTGGTGTCCTTGACAATATTGACCAATCGGGCAGCTATCCCTGACATTATTGATGCAGCAGATGACATTTACCAACTAGACAATGGTCACAGTAAAAAAGATTGAATGAGGAAATGAAAGAATATTGGTGTCATTGACATTATTCACAGATGGGAAAGGTACGATTGATCAATGAGCCAGACATCCCTGACATCATTGGCCCAGCAGATGACATTTACCAATAGGTCAATGGTCACAGTAAAAAATGTGGATGAAGAAATGCAAGAATATTGGTGTCATTGGCATCATTTACCAATGGGAACGGTACCATTGATCAATGAGGCAGCGATCACAGACACTATTGATCAATAGTTCAATTGTGACGACACTGACATTTACCAAAGGGGCAATGGTGAGGTCACAGTACCAAATTTGGATGGAGAAATGCAAGAATATTGGCATGATTGACCAACAGGAAGAGTACCATTAATCAATGGGACAGCCATCCCTGACACTATTGTCAAGTGATTAAAGTGTACTAAAGGAATATTTCTGACAAACCGTGTTTTAGTCCGTTAACAATTTACGAAATGTGACGCAGATTATTTTCTGCATAAGGTTCAATATTTTAAATGCTTTAAAGAGCCAGAGTTATGGCTCTTATTTCAAGTCGTGGTTACTTCATATTCATTGGGTTAATATATATTGCCTGAAAGAACATATCTGCTAAATTTGTTTTTAATCAATCAATAATTGACAAAACAAATGTATTTTAACCAAAGGGTTTAATAGTTTCAAGTCTTTATTAACCAGAGTTATGGCCCTTGTTTAAGAGTGCAACCTCTTTATATTCATAGTCCAAATAGATATTTGACTGAAGAAACATATATGCTAAATTTGATTTTAATCCATCAACAATTGGCAAAATAAATGTATTTTCACCACAGGGTTCAATAGTTTAAGATGTAATGGACCAGAGTTATGGCCCTTGTTTAAAAATGAATACTCTTTAAATCCATAGTTCAAATAGATATTTGACTGGAGGAATACATCTGCTAAATTTGATTTTAGTCTATCAACAATTGGAGTTATGGCTTTTGTTTACGGGCGTGATCATTTCATAATCATAGCTCCAACAGATGTTATCAGAAGGAACATATCTACTAAAGTTAGTTGTATCTATCAATAAATGACGAAACGTGCAACAAACATATTTTCCCCATAGGCTTCAATACGTTGAAAATATAACAAGGGACATAACTCTGGCCACTTCATATTCGTAGCCCATATAGATATTGCCTAAAGGAACATATCTGCCAAATTGGGTTTTAATCGATCAGTAAATGACTAAATGGCCACAAATGTATTTTCCCCATAGGCTTCAATACTTAAAAACGCATTAATGAACCAGAGTTATGGCCCTTGGTTAAAGGTGTGGCCACTTCATCCTTATATCCCAAATAGATATTGCCTCAAGGAACATGTCTGCCAAATTTGCTTTTAATCAACTGATAACTGACAAAACGTGCCACAAACCTATTTTCCCCATAGGCTTCAACTTTGAAAATATAGCAAGGGCCATAACTCTGCTTTTTGTGGCCGGGACCACTTCATCTTCATAGCCCCAATAGATATTGCCTAAAAGAACATATTTGCCAAATTTGGTTTTAATCCGTCGATAAATGGCGAAATGTGCCACAAACGCATTTTCCCCCTAGGCTTCAATAACTTGAAAATATAGCAAGGGCCATAACTCTGCTTGTAAGCATGGCCTCTTCATCTTCATAGCACAAACAGATATTGCCAAAAAGAACATATCTGCCAAATTTGGCTTTAATCTATCAACAAATGGCGAGACGTGCCACAATTGTTGACAGACGAGATAGACAAATCATGATTGTATAAGCTCAGCTAGGTAAGCTAACAAACATGTACGAGCGTATTCAGCAGGAAAAAAACAAATTACAAATATTGTGTGTACTAAAGGTAACATCGGCGATACAGCTTTCGATATCTGCCATGTTTACTACTGATTCCTATGCAGGGCTACGCTAGCCGTAGCTGGAGTGACGGAGACACAGGCGGCTTATCGATTGCCAGAATTAAAAGTTGAAATCAGAATTCCCAAATCAGAATTCCCGTTTTGCGGGTTTTCAAATTTGCATTTCTTGCTAATTTCTGACCGCATGCTCGCACAATTTATATACATGTGAGAGACAGATTTTGTTTGTATTTCAACCATATTGTATACATGGCTATTAAAATTGTATTTGCATACAGACTTTAAAGAGCAACTAAAGGATAGGTTTTGCAATATTTTATGAAGAAGAAATTATTCACGATTATTCGATTATTTAATTTTTAATCATAACAAGAGCCATCAGAAGACTGCATATCCTCCGGATCCAAACATTTCAGATAAACATACATCAAGAGTGGCCATACATGTAACGTTAATTGTAAGACAATATTTTAGAAAAACAAATCAATGAAAAATGCAACTCCTAATTCCTAAATTCTTTTGTCACTATGTGTAATGCAGTTTATGTATCAGCTTTAAGATATTTAAATGGTGATAACTCTGTAATCAATAATTTTTTGGCCGCGAAAAAAGCACATGCACAGCTGCACATGATACTGATATTGTTGACAAAATTTTAAGTTAATCCACTGAGACCTCTAGGAGTTGCGCTGACAAGAATTGATTGTCAGAGATGGATGGACTGACAGACAGACATATAGACATTTTGGACAGACAGATGGACGTACAGGTATACAGATAGCACATGCACACCTTCACATGATAATGATAACACTTACTAAGTTACAAAAGAATCAGAGCTAAGCTGTAGGAGTTGCGTTGACAAGAAATGATTGGCAATGCAGTTTATGTATCGGCATTAAGATATTTAAAGGGGGATAACTCTGTAATGAACAATTTTTCGGTCGCAAAAAAAGCACATGTACATCTGCACATGATACTAATGTGGACGAAATTTTAAGTTAATCCATTGAGACCTCTAGGAGTTGCGTTGACAAGAAACAATTGTCAGAGATGGATGGACTTACAGACAGACATACATACATTTTGGACAGACGGATGGACGTACAAGTTTACGGAGAGCACATGCACACCTTCATGTGGTAATGATAACACTTGATAAGTTTCAAATGAATCAGAGCTAAACTGTAGGAGTTGCGTTGACAAGAAATGATTGGCAATGCAGTTTATGTACCGGCTTTAAGATATTTAAAGGGGGATAACTCTGTAATGAACAATTTTTCGGTCGCGAAAAAATCACATGCACAACTGCACATGATACTGATGATGTGGAAATATTTTAAGTTAATCCACTGAGACCTCTAAGAGGAGTTGCGTTAACAAGGCGGGGACAGAGGGATGGACATGTTGATCGTTATGCCCCCCCCCCTCCCCCTCCCCCCACCCACCCTTCAACCAGACCGGGGGGGGGGGGGGTGGAGTGGATAAAAACTAATCAATGAAAAATGAAATCATGACACTGCATCTCGCCGTAAAGATAGATTTGTAAGTGCAGGTTCAATTCCATTCAACTATTATGCCCGGACGTGCAGGTTCAATTCCGTTCAACTATTATGCCGACACAAGAGAAATTTGGTGAATTTCACATTTTTCAAGGGAGATAATTCAGGAAAATATGGATGAACTTCTTCAAAATGGAAACATAGCACTGCTTCTTCAAGTAATATATTCAATGACAAAGGAATTGAGAGCATAGGTTCAAAATTCTTCAACATCTGGTATGAACAAGACAATTTTGATGAACCTAGGGTTGGTTTGTCATTTTATTAACCACATAAACATACTTATCGTTCAATCACTACTTGCTAAACAGGGCATAATTTATCTGGTCTCGCATCTCAATTTGCTACACCTATTTAAGCAGTTGCTATGCATTCTGCAACATGCATTTGTACACGATTGCAATTTATCATTGATTTTCAAAATTCTATCATTAACCCTTTTAAGAACAAATCCCTGAAAAAGCACATTCTTTACAATGTATACCATATTTTGTTGAATACTTTGAAATTAATATGACTGGAAGGCAGCAATGGCTTCCAGTCATATTAATTTCAAAATATTCAACAACTTTCCTATTTGTTTGCTCCGAGTTTGAGATACAGAGAATTTATCGATGAAAGAGTTGATTGCTATACATTTTTGCCGATAGCTTTACAATTTGTAGTTTGCATTGCAAATTCTAAATTATGCCCTGCTAAATAAATCAACTTACATTTAGCGCCAGAAGACTTCTAGTCTTGCAATTCTAATGAGTTGAGCAGACTTGTAACAACAAAAAGGCCATGTTTCTCTATGTATCAATTTCTCTTGAACAAACTTTAAAGACCCTTAGTCATCAATATCGTATCTCCAAAATTTCGGCCCAATCCGTTCAGTGGCTCTGGAGACGAAGTTGCTTTCATGAAAACCTTTGAACTAATTTGGTTCAGCTCGTGCTCTGAATGATGTTTTATGACTTTTGAATCAATCACTCAGTTTCGGCGAAGATTTTTAAAGACATTTCTAAAAATTGGCCAAATCCAAATTTGAGATCAGAATACCCAAAAGCACATATAAAACCAATTTCAGTCTCAAAATCCATCAAATAAAAAAAACAAATATGGCCACCAAACACACTATGTTTTGATTGGCCCACGGCAGCCATGTTTTTTGACGGATCAACTTCACTTGAACAAAGTTTAATAGCCCTTACTCCCTAACCATATCTGCCAGATTTCGGCCCAATCCCTTCAGTGGTTCTGGAGAAGTAATTTTCGCTAAAACTAGGTCAATTAAGATGGCCGCCGAACCATTTGACCAATGAAGTTCCCTTGAACAAACTGTGTTCAGCTCTTGCCCTAGATCATATTTCATGGGGTTTGCTTCAATCCACCAAGCGGTTTCAGAGATTTTTAAAGATGTTTCTAAAAATTGGCCAAAATTCAAGATGGCTACCGGCCAAATTGGCCGATCGGCTTCTTTTGAACAAGCTTGAATCTCTATAGCCTAAGGATGCTTCCTGCCAAATATAACTGAAATGGGCCCAGTAGTTCTCAAGAAAATGATACAAGATGGCCGCCAAACCGTTTATTCGACAGTTTTGAAAATTGCATTTTGTGATCAGAATACCCCGAAAAATATATATAACCAATTTCAGCCTCAAAATCCATCAAATAAAAAAATCCAATATGGCTGCCAAACATGCTGTATTTTGATTGGCCCACTACGGTCATGTTTTTTGATGGATCAACTTCCCTTGAACCAACTTTAATGGCCCTTAGACCCTAATCACATCTGCCAAATTTCGGCCCAATCCTTTCAGCGGTTCTAGAAAACTAGGTCAACCAAAATGGCCGCCAAACCATTTGACCAATCAAGTTCCCTTGAACAAACTTGGTTCTGCACTTGCCCTAGATCATATTTCATGGGATTTCCTTCAATCCACCAAGCGGTTTCAGAGATTTTTAAAGACATTTCCTAAAATCGGTCGAAATCCAAGATGGCCGATCGGCCCCGTTTGAACAAACTTGGATCCCTATGCCCTAAGGATACTTCCTGCCAAATATAATTGAAATCGGCACAGTGGTTCTTGAGAGGTCGTTTAAAGTAAAAAGTTGACGGACGGACGGACAGCCAGACACCGGACGGTCGCCATGGCATAAGCTCACTTGGCCCAACCGGCCAGGTGAGCTAATAATGTGGACGAAATTTTAAGTTAATCCACTGAAACCTCTAGGAGTTGCGTTGACAATGATTGTCAGGGATGGATAGACTGACAGACAGCCATACATACATACATACATTTTGGACAGATGGATGGATGTACAGGTATACGGATAGCACACTCACACCTTCGCGTGATAATGATAACACTTAAGTTTCAAAAGAATCGGAGCTAAACTGTAGGAGTTGCGTTGACAAGAAATGTTTGGCAATGCAGTTTATGTATCTGCTTTAAGATATTTAAATGGGGATAACTCTGTAATGAAAAATGTTTTCGCCGCGAAAAAAGCACATGCACATGATACTGCTAATGTGGAAGAAACTTTAAGTTAATCCATCGAGACCTCTAGGAGTTTCGTTGACAAGATGGGCACGGATGGATGGATGGATGGACATGGTGATCGCTATATTCTCAACAAAGTAAATACTACTATCTATATGCTATCTAATTACAATGTAGAACAATGCATGCCTAAATAGACAGCTATGTACACATATCTATAGACGCACATATACACATGTTTAACCCTTTAATGGTCACGCCGGCCAAAACCAGCCTCTGTTATTGTCTTGTGGAATGTCCATTTACAGGTCAAGAAAACAATTTTTTTGAAAATTTTTCACTGGAATGACTGGCTCGATAACAGAGCCAAGTCATTCCAGTATTAAATTTTTTTCAAATTGTATTCTCTTGGCCTGTAAATAGATATTCAAGAAGCAGATTTTTAACTTTCTTGACCAAATTTGACCAATAAAGGGTTAAAAGCAGAAGATCCTGAAACACCACCACCAGCAGCAAGCAATTCACCTTTCCAGAGTATCCATCCATCATCAGACCTCGTATGATGTCACAATCATTACGTCACAAAAGGGCTCCATATAGACCGTCATCAAATCTCAAATAGTCTGACACGTTGTATGAATTGCATGTCTTTGTAATTCTTTGCTATTTAATAAACATGCTGTTGAATATTTTGAAACTAATTTGACTGGACGCTGTTGCTGCCTTAGGCAGCAACAGCGCCCAGTCAAATTAGTTTCAAAATATTCAACAGCTTATCTGTATAGTTGTTTGGAAATTGATAGTCAGGGTGTTCAGAGATCAATCGATCCCAACATAAGCGAGGTGTGGGTGGAGCTTAGCTAGAGATGGGCGGGGCATAGCTAAAAGCAGAAAGGGCCATTACCATACTTATTCATACTAATATATATTTCAGTTACCAGCTCCACAGGCTAAATACATGTACCCATCGCGCGAACATACAAATGCCTGCACTCAAGCTGGACAAAACACACTTCTGCAGGTCTCTTAAGAAATGTCCAATAGAAGACTATTTTTAAGAATTTACCAATGGAATGACTGGCTCGACAACCGAGCAAGTCATTTCAATGATAAATTTTGAAAAATATTATCTCTGCCTGCAAATGGACATTCAATAAGCAGATATTTTGGATTCTCGTGACAGAATTTTAACATTAAAGCGTTCAACTTAGATTATTATTTCATAATAATTGTAATATTATCAAATGATTCTATAACCATCAAGATCAATGGAGGCCGTTTCCAATTGATTCAAATGTAGTGTTCGTGTGCGGGATTTGCTAGTAAAAGTCGATTACACAAATGCACACATGCACGCAGGCCTGCATGCACAGACAAACACGCAAACATCCAGATATCATTTAAGCTTTTAACACTCAAATCTCAACACGAAAAAGCTTACATTCTCTCAAATAAAATGTACATTTGCCGAGCAAGAAGCCTATCTTTGAAAATTCACCACTGAAATGACTGGCTCGGTTATCGAGCCAGTCATTTCAGTGGTAAATTTTCAAAAATAGTCTTCTCTTGGCCTACAAATTGTCATTTCTCAAAACCAGTGCAGAAGCCATGTTTGGTAGACTTGGGTGTTAAATGGTTAATGCAGAAGGCAGAAAGACACCAGGTAGCTAACGTGTAGATACCCCGAGCCCAGTAACAGTAATAAATACCCAAATGAGGACCTTGGTACATAATTCCGTCTGGGTGGATCGTGTCGGAAGTTGTCTCGGCCTCCTCCTCCATACGGTTTCTGATAATTGCTTCTTGGTGGACCATTTCCTATAAGATCAATATCACATCAATAAGACAGTGTACAGTACAAGCAAATGGTGAACCCATGCTGGGAATTAACCTGAATGTGCCTCTAGTTAATAGAGCGATTGACCAGTAGATTCCTGTTGTTAATGAATGAATCCAGTCTCTCAAGTATATGACTTCATAATGAACTACGTTATGAGTAGACTGACATGACTGGCGTCACAATGAAAATGAGTACTGAATGGCGTAGATAAGTGTGTCGTGACCTATTAAAAGGCTATCAGTTGTATAAATTGTACGTCTTTAAAATTTAATAAACATTCTGTTGAATATTTTGAAATTAATTTGACCAGGTACAGTTGCTGCCATAGGCAGCAACAACACCATGTCAAATTAGTTACAAAATATTGAACAACTTACCTGTTTAATTACCTTGAAATGGAATTCTGGGAATTCAGGGCTCAAAGTATATAAATCGATCACATAGAGCAGTGCTTAGCTTGAGATGGACAGAGCTTCGCGAGAGATGGACAGAGCTTCGCTACAGATGGACAGAGATTCGCTAGAGATGGAGAGAGCTTCGCTAGAGATGGACAGAGCTCCGCTAGAGATGCTTTCCTGAAAACTTGATGCCTTGCTAAAAGTTGATTCATTCATTGTTTGGTTGACATTTATCTGGTCCCTAATTCTAAATCCCAGTTATGCCACGTCAAGACATTCTGCGTTTCGTAAAAAATGGCTGGCAAATCCATAAATATTTCTAGCCTTGACAATGCTTTACTGGCCTCACGGTAGCTTTTCAATAATTTGGACATTTCCACCCACCCACCACTACCTCAGCGGCAGAGCCTAATATAAGTGTCATCTCACAATTCGCAATCATATGGGCAACTAACACACACGTAACAAAGTTGGTTGTATTCTACCAAACCGAGTCAGGGTGGATGGATGGATAGACAGGCAGAGGGCGGACAGGTTTCTATATTCCTGCTATTTTTTCCAAAACATGTGTGGATAATTACATGATGCGAGAGGTAACCTCGTGAATAATGCATGTATGAAATTAACTTGACACCAATAAATTCAAGCTATGACCAGAAAATAAAATTCAGCTACATTTTAGGGGAGATAACTCAGCCAAGTATGGCCATATTTGGCTGCAACACACTCACAAGCTGGTCTTCTCCAAAAACTTTAATCCTTTAATGACCAAATTTGTTCAAAAGAAAATCCAAATATTTCCTTATTGAATGTTCATTTGCAGGCCAAGAAGACTATTTTTGGAAATTTACCGCTGGAATGACTGGCTCCGAGCCAGTCATTCCAGTGGTAAATTTTCAAAAATAGTATTCTATTACTTCTATTATCTACTTATGTAGCGACCGGTTTTAGCCGGCTTCATCCTGAAAGGGTTAAACAGACATGATTGATGATTTTTGGAAAATCCAAGATGACCACAAAAAAATTGCCCAATCAAGACTCTCGTTTAATATGTTGAAGCCTACCATCATAGGATTGTTCCACCCAAGTTTTGTTGAAATCGGGTTACTGATTGAGGGAGAAGTACCGCTTTTAAATGGTTTCGGAAAACTTTCCGAAAATCAGATTTCTGCCAAAACACTGACCTATCGAAATTCCAAATAGGACTTCTAGAGGCTACGACAATAGGATCCTTCCAGCCAAAATTAGTTGAAATTGCCCAAGCGATTAATGAGTAGCATTTTATATGAATTCCCATTTATCGGAAAACCCAAGATGGCCACCATCAAAGTCAAGCCGTCAAAATTCTGTATACAAGTTCTGAAGCGTACGGGCCTAAGGTTCTTCCAGCTGTGTTTGGTTGAAATCGGCCAAGCAGTTAACCCTTAGCACACAGATGCCAATATTCTATCTTTTACGGTGTTAATAGCAAAGAAATGTGTACATTTTTCAACGATTTTAGTGGAATATGTTGCTATCTACGACAGCACCATCTTCCAACCAATTTGTTGAAAAATAAACACCAGTTCATCTTGTACTTTAATTTGAAAATAAAAAATTTTGACATTAGAGTGGTAAGGGTTAATGAGGAGTA
This sequence comes from Chaetoderma sp. LZ-2023a, assembly GCA_034401795.1. Classification (NCBI taxonomy): domain Eukaryota; kingdom Metazoa; phylum Mollusca; class Caudofoveata; order Chaetodermatida; family Chaetodermatidae; genus Chaetoderma; species Chaetoderma sp. LZ-2023a. The sequence goes on from CM067375.1 coordinate 54,788,397, forward strand.
TTCTGTATACAAGTTCTGAAACATACCAGCGTACTATCCTGCCCGCTAAGTCTGGTTGAAATTGTTCAAGTAGTTAATGAGGAGTAGCGTTTTAAACGATTTCCCGCAATTTTTTTAGAAACTTCACTATGGCCGTAGAAAAAAATCAATTCTGTATACACGTTCTGAAACCTACCCCAATAGGATCCTTCCAGCCAAATTAGGTTGAAATCCGCCAAGTGGTTAATGAGGAGTAGCATTTTTAAGCAAAAGTTGACGGACAGGCGGACGGACAGATGGACGGTCGCCATGCCATAAGGTCACTTGGACATTCTGGCCAGGTGAGCCAATAAATCCAGTCATTCTTAACCCCTTTTATGTTTAAACTCCGTCCAAAGTCAAAATATTTTCCTTAGTGAATGTCCATTTGCAGACAAAGAGAAGACTTAAAATGTACCACTGGAATGACTGCCTTGCTTATCGAGCCAATTATTGCAGTGGTAAATTTTCAAAAATGGTCTTTTCTTGATGTAAAATTGAACATTCCTTAAGATCACTAGAGATGCCTGTTTGGGCCGGCTAAGCGGTGGAAGGATTAATCTCAGATTCAGAATCCTGATACACACACAAGGATGACACTATTCATATTTCCTTTCATCAGTCAACACAGACGATCAATGACACTAAAAGACTTAAACGTACCGTATCCTCCTCGCATGTGACCACGGCCCTGATATCCCATCCTGTCAGGAGGGGGTGGGCCACGGTAACCACCACCCATATGACCATCAGGTCCACCTCCGTAAGGTGGAGGCAATCGTTTATTACCCGGGTGCTCAGGAAGCTGGGGTCGTTTTGGATCGACCAAATAATTGTTGAAAAAGGAAACCTATAAGACAGAGGTCAATAATGTTAGTTAATCTATGAATAAATCAATCAAGATTCGATAAATTAGGATTCAATTAGTCAAAATTCAGTCTGGTCAGTCAGTCAGTCAGTCAATCAGGCATACTGATAGAGATGGACAAACGGACGGACAGAGACAAACAGACAAGAAGTGAATCAATCAATACATCTCTCACAGCACACAAAATCTGAAACAATTATTGATCAAATGAGGCAAGAAAATCCAAAGGCAGTTATTAACCCTTTAATGGTCAAGAAAATCAAAACAGTTGCTTATTGAATGCCTATTTGCAGGCCAAGAAACTATTTTTGAAAATTTACCACTGGAATGACTGGCTCGGTTATCGAGCCAGTTATTCCAGTGGTAAATTTTCCAAAATTGTCTTTTCTTGATCTGTAAATGGACATTCCTCAAGACCACCACAGTTTTTGTCCGGCTTGACCCATTAAAGGGTTAGTCAAGTAGAATTAGGCACCTACATGTAAAATCTACAATCATTATCTTAACCATCAAATCTGTCCGAGAGTTAAAATTTTCCGATAAAAAATGTCAATTTGCAGGCTATGTTAAGATTTCTTTGAAACTTTACCACTGGAATGACAGGCTCTGTTATCAAGCCAGTCATTCCAGTAGCAAATTTTCAAAAATAATCCGATTTTGGCGTGATTGAGTGTTAAAGAGTGAATAACCTACCTCACATTTGACTTCATCTATCTTTTCCTCATGTTTGGTAAATATGTGTTTCCTCACAAAGTCTGGACCCTTGAACTTTTTACCACTGAGAGGACATAGCCATTTATCCTTGGCAAGTTCTTGCGTGTTAGCCGTGATGAACTTCTCCACCTCTGTATGATGTAGTTAAGGAGTCAAGTGTTATGCACGACTAGATGTCCTTTGCAAACAGATGGATGATGGATACAATGAGTTGGTGGGTGGGTGGGTGGATGTATGGATTGGATAGATGGATGGATAGATGGACCGATGAGACAGCAGGATGGATGGACGGACGGATGGATGGGTGGGTGGAAGGCTGGATTTGGATGAATGGAGGATAGAGTGAGGAGTGCAGGAGGGAGGTAGAGGGCTGAATGTTTGGATGGCTAGATGGATTGATTTAAATGAATGGAGGGTAGAGAATGAGGGAGGAAGTGCAGGAGGGAGCGAGAGCAGGAGGGAGGTAAAGACGGCTGGCTGGATGGATGGATTGCTTTGGATGGAGGGTAGAGAATGAGGGAGGAAGTGCAGGAGGGACCCAGAGCAGGAGGGAAGTAAAGATGGCTGGATGGATTGGATGAATGGATGGATGGATGGATGGATGGATGGATGGATGGATGGATGGATGGATGAATATGGAAGGATGGATCAACATTAGGAAAACATAGGATCGATGATGAATGGATGGGTGGGATGGTGGATGGATATTTTCAATATCTTAGATGAATTAATGTTAATGATAGTCCATTAACATGATGAATCTACAATGTTTTAGTGAGGGCAATTCAAGGCATAACTTCAATGAAAAACATTTCCTGAATGTCTTTAGAAGCCACCTACAAAAATTTACAAAGAAAGCGAGTTTTCCTGAATAATAATCATGGTTTTACAGAACAATAACTCATATCATGAACTTTTGTGTTTAAACAAGGGGATTATTCACACCTCATAATGAACATTAATCATGACAGAGTCACAGGTCATAGGGAAAATTATAACAACTTTAGATGGATGAATGGCGAGATAATAGATACAGTATAGCTCATAAGTTACCATAATAAAAATTGAAATATTCACCAATTGATTATTTTGTTTTAAAAGCATGTTATTTCTGAGCTGTACTCTAATGTGTAATAGCTAGAGGGATAATAGGGTGGATGGGTTTGTGGGTGTGTGTGTGGGTGGATGGGTGGGTGGGTGGATGAATGGATACAATGGGTGCACGTATGGATTGATGCGAGGATGGATGGGATTGGTTGATGGGATTGGTGGATGGATGGATGGAAATGGGTGGATGGATAGTGGGTGCATGCATGGGTGAATCATTGATAAGATGAATGGGTGGATCGATGCACAAGATGTGTGGATAAAATGGGTGGGTGTATGGATGGGATGGAATGGATGGATGAATGGATGGGTTCATTGATGGATGGATATATGGGCTTGGGTGGATGGATGGATGGTGGGTGCATGTGTGGGTGGGTGGGTAAAATGGGCCAGTGGATGGATGCATAAGCTATGTGGTTAAATAGGTGGATAAAATGGATGGATAGATGGATGGATGGATGGATAATATGGACGAGTGGATGGATAAGATGAATTGGTGGAAGGATGGGTGGGTTTGAGTATGGACTTCTAGATAATATTATCTAGAAGTCCATGGTTTGGGTGAGTGAGCTGGATGGCTAGATGCTGGTGGGTAGGTAGATGGATGGTGGGTAGGTGGATGGATGGATGGATGACGAGAGGGAGGGGTGGGAGGGTGGATTGGTGGGGGGAGGCCGATGGGTAGATGGATAGTAAGTGCGTGCATGCATTGATAAGATGAATGGGTGGATGGATGCATAAGATGTGGGTGGATAAAATGGGTGGGTGGGTGTGTGGAAGGAATGGATGGATGAATGGGTGCAATGATGGATGGATGGGTGGCTAAGTGGATGGGTGGCTAAGTGGGTTGGCAGATAGGTGGGTGGATGGATGGATGGGCCTGGGTGGATGGATGCATTGATGGATGAATGGATGCTGGGTGCATGTGTGGGTGGGTAGATAAAATGGTCAGTTGGATGGATGCATAAGATGTGGTTAAATGGGTGGATAAAATGGATGGATAGATGGATGGATGAATAATATCGATGAGTGGATGGATAAGATGAATTGGTGGATGGATGGGTCGGTGAGATGGATGCGAGATGCCGGTGGGTGGGTAGGTAGATTGATGGGGGGTAGATGGATGGATGGATGGCGGGAGGTAAGGAGGGAGGGGTGGGTGCGTGGATGGATGGGTGGGTGGATGGATGGATGGATGGATAGGTGGGTGGATGAGAGGGATGTGTGGGTGGGTGGATGGATGACTGGAATGGTGGATGGATGGATGGCTGGATGGGTGGGAGGGAGGGATGGGTGGATGGATAGTGGGTACATGCATGCATTGATAAGATGAACGGGTGGATGGATGCATAAGATGCAGGTGGATAAAATGGGTGGGTATGTGGATGGGATGGAATGGATGGATGCATCGATGGATGGATGGATGCTGGGTGCATGTGGGGTGGGTGGATAAAATGGACAGGTGGATGGATGAATAAGATATGTGGTTAAATGGGTGGATAAAATGGATGGATGGATGGATGGATAATATGGATGAGTGGATTGATAAGATGAATTGGTGGATGGATGGGTGGGTTTGGGTCGGTGAGATGGATGGATAGATACATAAGACGTGGTGGATGGATGGATGGATGTGTGGCTAGGTGGATGGATGAGTGGCTAGGTGGATGGCCGGGTGGTGGGTAGGTAGATGGATGGTGGGTAGGTGGATGGATGGGTGAGTGGATACATGGGTGGGTGGATGAAATGGATAGGTGAATGAATGGATCAGATGAATGAGTGGATGGGCTTGGTGATTAAGTGCATTTAGTGGGTGGGTGGTTATACATTACACATGCAGATGGATGGATGGATGGATGAATGAGTGACAGTGTAAGATGGGTCATTGAATGGATAATGGGACGGATGAATAGTGCATGTACATGTATGGGGGATGCATAATACATCTAGATGGATGGATGAACGGGTGGATAAGATGAGTGAATTGCTGGATAAGAGAGATGGGTGGACGGATGGGTAGGTTGGGCGGGTGGGTTGTTGTTGTTGTTGATGAATGAATGAATGGTGTAAACATGGTTGGTGATTGTATGGAGATAACATAGAACATGTAATGCACATGTATGAGGGATGCATAATACATGTACATGGCTGGCTGGATGGATATTTTCAATATCTTAGATGAATTAATGTTAATGATAAAGTCCATTAACATGATGAATCTACAATGTTTTATTGAGGACAATTTAAGGCATAACTTCAATGAAAAACATTTCCTGAATGTCTTTAGAAGCCACCTACAAAAATGTACAAAGAAAGAGAGTTTTCCTGAATAATAATCATGGTTTTACAGAGCAATAACTCATACCATGAACTTTTGTGTTTAAACAAGGGGATTATTCACACCTCATAATGAACATTAATCATGACAGAGTCACAGGTTATAGGGAAAATTATAACAACTTTAGATGGATGAATGGCGAGATAATAGATACAGTATAGCTCATAAGTTACCATAGTAAAAATTAAAATATTCAACAATTGATTATTTTGTTTTAAAAGCATGTTATTTCTGAGCTGTACTCTAATGTGTAATAGCTAGAGGGATAATAGGATGGATGGGTGTGTGGGTGGGTAAATGGAATGAACGGTTACAATGGGTGGATTGATGAGGATGGATGGATGGATAATATGGATGAGATACATGTAAGATTAATTGGTGGATGGATGGGTGGCTGAGATGAATGGATAGATGCCGGTTAGGAGGTAGATGGATGGATGGATGAGATTGGTGGATGGATGGTGTGCGTGCGTGCGTGTGGATCGGATGAATGGATGGGTGCATTGATGTATGGATGGATGGATGGGTGGATGGAACAATGGATAGATGGAATGGTGGATGAATGGATATGACAGATTTGTGGATTGATGGATGGATGAGGTGGATGAGTGGGTGGGTGAAACAATGGATGGATGGAATGATGGATGAATGGATATGATATATTTGTGGATGGATGGATGTATGAGGTGGATGGGTGGGTGACATGGATGAATAGATGCATAAGAAATGTGTTGGATGGATAATAGGGGTGGGTGGATGGGTGAGATGGGATGGGTGGATTGGTGAATGGGTGGGTGAGATGGGATGCCTGTATTGGATGGATGGATGGATAGATGGATGGATGGATGGGTGGGTGGGTGGGTGGGTGGGTGGGTGCATTGATGTACGGATGGGTGGGTGGATGGATGGATGGATGGATGGATGGATGGATGGATGGATGGATGGATGGATGGACGGAATGGTGGATGAATGGATATGATAGATTTGTGGATGGATGGATGGATGAGGTGAGTGGGTGGAAAAATGGATGGATGGAATGATGGATGAATGGATGATAGATTTGTGGATGGATGGATGCATGAGGTGGACGGGTGGGTGGGTGACATGGCTGGATAGATGCATAAGAAATGTGGTGGATGGATATGGGTGGGTGGACAGATGGGTGAGATGGGATGGGTGGATTGGTGAATGGGTGGGCGAGATAGGATGCATGGATTGGATGGATGGATGGGTGGGTGGGTGGGTGGGTGGGTGGATGGAACAATGGATGGATGGTATGGATATGATAGATTTGTGGATGGATGGATGGATGGATGGATGGGTGGAACAATGGATGGATGGAACTATGGATGAATGGATATGATAGATTTGTGGATGGATGGGTGGGTAGGTGGGTGGAACAATGGATGGATGGAATGATGAATGAATGGATATGATAGATTTGTGGATGGATGGATGCATGAGGTGGATGGGTGGGTGGGTGACATGGATGGATAGATGAATAAGAAATGTGGTGGATGGATATGGGTGGGTGGATGGATGGGTGAGATGGGATGGATGGATTGGTGAATGGGTGGGTGAGATAGGATGCATGGATTGGATGGATGGATGGATGGGTGGGTGGGTGGGTGGGTGGATGGAACAATGGATGGATGGTATGGATATGATAGATTTGTGGATGGATGGATGGGTGGAACAATGGATGGATGGAACTATGGATGAATGGATATGATAGATTTGTGGATGGATGGGTGGGTAGGTGGGTGGAACAATGGATGGATGGAATGATGAATGAATGGATATGATAGATTTGTGGATGGATGGATGCATGAGGTGGACGGGTGGGTGGGTGACATGGATGGATAGATGCATAAGAAATGTGGTGGATGGATATGGGTGGGTGGATGGATGGGTGAGATGGGATGGATGGATTGGTGAATGGGTGGGTAAGATAGGATGCATGGATTAGATGGATGGATGGGTGGGTGGGTGGGTGGATGGAACAATGGATGGATGGAATGGATATGATAGATTTGTGGATGGATGGATGGATGGATGGATGGATGAGGTGGATGGGTGGAACAATGGATGGATGGATGGAACGATGGATGAATGGATATGATAGATTTCTGGATGGATGGATGCATGAGGTGGATGGGTGGGTGACATGGGCGGATAAATGCATAAGAAATGTGGTGGATGGATAATATGGGTGGGTGGGTGGATGGATGAGATGGGATGGGTGGATTGGTGAATGGGTGGGTGAGATGGGATGCGTGGATAGGATGGATGGATGGCATAAGATGAATGGGTGGGTGAGATGATGGATAGATGCATAAGACATGCGTGTGATGGATGGATGGATTCGTGGATGAGATGGGTAGTGGGTGACATGGAAGGATAGACGCATAAGAAATCTGGTGGATGGATAATACGGGTGGGTGAGATGGGAGGATGGATGAGTGGATTGTTTGGATGGATGGATGGATAGATGGATGGTCGGATGGATGAATGGTGCATGTGTGGATGGAGGGCAGATAAGATGGATGGAGGATAAAATAGGTGGGTGGGGGTTTGGCAAGTAAGATGGATGGATAGACGCATAAGACACGTGGGTGGATGGGATGGATGGACACACGGATGGATGCGATACGTAGGGAGGGAAAGATAAAATGGGTGAATGAATGGAGGTATAAGATAAAATGGATGTATTGATAGATAATATGGATGAGTGGATGGATGGGATAAGTGGAACTGGTGGATGGATGGGTGGGCGAGATGGATGGATAGATGCATAAGGTATTTGGTGGGAGGGATGGATGGGTGCGTGGGAGGGTGGATGGATGGGAGCATGTGTGGGTGGGTGGACAGATGTCTGGAAGGGTGGATGGATGGGTTGGAGGAGGGAGATGGGTGGATGGATAGTGGGTGCATGCATGTGGTGGATTGTTTATAAGATGAACGGGTGGATGGATGCATAAGATGTGGATGGAGAAGTGCGTGCGTGCGGCTGGGATGGATAGATGGACGGATGGATGGGCTTGGGTGGATGGATGGTGTGGGTATGCGGATAAAATGGACAGGTGGATGGATGCATAAGATATGTGGCTAAATGGGTGGATAAAATGGATGGATAGATGGATGGACGGACGGATAATATGGATGAGTTGATGGATAACATGAATTGGTGGATGGATGGCTAGGTTTGGGCGAGATGGATGGATAGATAGATGCTGGTGGGTAGGTAGACGGCTGGTGGGTAGGTGGATGGATGGATGGATGGAAGGAAGGAGGGATGGCCAGACGGATGGATGGATTAGTGGGTGGATGGGTGGGAGCATGTGTGGGTGGATGGATGACTGGAAGGGTGGATGGATGGATGGATAGGTAGGAGAGATGGGTGGATGGATAATGGGTGGATCATTAATATGAATGAGTGGATAGATGCATAAGATGTGGGTGGATAAAATGTGGATGGGATGCAACGGATGGACGGGTGCATTAATGGATGGAAGGACGGGTGGGTGGGTGATGGATGGTGGGTGCATGTGTGGATAAAATGAACAGGTGGATGGATGCATAAGGTGGTTAAATGGGTGGATAAAATCGAGGCGATGGGTGGATGAGATGGTGGATAAGATGGATGGATGGATGGATGGATGGATAGATGGGGAGGGACGGAGGGACGGGAGGGGGGGGAAAGATAAGATGGATGTTTGAATGGAGGTATAAGATGGATGGATGGATGGATGGATGTATAAGATGGATGGATGGTTGTTGGTTGGTTGTTTGGTTGGTTGGTTGGTTGGGTAGGAAGGAGGAAGGCAGGCTGGTTGGTGGATGTCTAAGTAAACATTATAATAAAATCAGGAATTTAGAGAAACCAATACATACACCAATTTCACACATAAATATTTTTTTTACAAATTCCAGAAATTAAAATCTAAAATAACTTTTAAATAACAATTAAATTCTAATTTGGTATTTTTCATATCTAAAAATAAAATTTGCAGCCATTTTAACTAAGTTATCTAAAAAGTATTGAGATCAAAGACCATCAAAGAAAATTAATCCTTTATTATGTTTGAAGCCACCTCAAATAATTTGCTAACAAAGTGAGTTTTCTTGAATAATAATCAGGCTCCTTTGATCAATAATTCAAACCATTAACTCCTGCTCCTCATCAAAGGGATTATCAACACCTCAGACTAATCACTGGTTCTGTCAGACACTGGCCCAGGTCAGAAACCAGCATTCCTCACACCTTGGCCATTCAGAAGACAAAAACAACAGGCTTGACCAGCCTATTGTTTTAGAAAGACTCACTCAAGTCCTGGTTGAGTTTAGTATATATACATGTCATTTCTAAAAAAAATTTTAAATTCTGATATTTGGAAAATTGTCTCTAAGCATTGTGGACCAAATCTTTGAGAAATAATAGAAATATTTGCAAAGTTATTTATTACAATAGTTGGCAAGCTAATTAAGTTATTTTATTGTGAGATAGTCATAGCAAACATAACATTAAATCTTATAGTGTTATTCTTTATACTAAGTTTCTTGTTAAGATGGCTGGTTATGGTGGTCATATTTCTAATGTTAGTGGTGGTCATATAGCTGATGAGTATAATATGTTCATGGCAGGAGTTCAGCAGCAGCAGGATTATCTTCCCTTAGAATTAAGTGTCAGTGATGAAACGACCAATCCATCATCAGATCACAGCAGCAGTGCAACAGTGGGACTATCAGCAGACCCTCTCACAGAGATCATGGTATGTGCTTACCCTCATTTCTTTTTCATGAAAATTTGCAGACCAAGAGAAGACTATCTAGGAAAATTTACCAATGGAATGACCTATTTGGTTATATAACCAGTTATTCCAGAGGCAAATTTTCAAAAATAGTCTTGCCTTGGTGTACAAATGGACGGTTTTGCCAGGCTTCAGTGTTAAAGGGTTAATGTTTTGTCCATTCACACGCCATGTAGACTTGTAATTGTTTAAACCTTAGCACTCAAAATTTAAATTTTCAAATTAAAAGAAGAATGGTGTTAATTTTTGTACAAAATTGGTGGAAGATGGTGCCGTCGTAGAAAAATTTACACCAGTTTCTCTTCTATTGACACATGAAGATAGAATATTTACATCAGTGTGATAAGGGTTAATATGTTACTCATAAACACCATTCTGTACAATTCAAGCCAGTCATTCCCGTAGTAAATTTTCAAAAATAGTCTGTGGTGGCCTGCAAACAAATGTTGTCTGACTAAAGGTTGGTTAATTCATTAAACCTGTCACCAATGAATTCCTGTTATTAGTATAACGTAACCACTCAGCAAAAGATTTTATATTTAAATTACTGTTAGAGCCAGAGCAGCTCTCCAGGTAAATTAATTTCAAAATTATCCGAATTAACCACTGTACTGCTAGGTCACCCAAATTAGTTTCTGACGTTGTGATCCTGACTCTTTCACTGAATTTCCCGTAACTCATTTTCAAGGCAGACATACCAGAAAACTGCTGAAATTAATTTCTGGACTGGACAGCAACGACTTCTCAGTGAGAATATTTCGAAATATTCAACAAAAAAATAATATATTTCCGTGATCTAAAAGGGTAACCAGCTGTAAACACTAGATATTCAGTTAAATTAACCCTTCTCAAACATAATTTCATATCATTTCAGTCAGTGTTTGAAGAAATTACTTCCATGGTCTCATTTAAACCTTTCAAGATGAGAATTCACTATAGCCACAATGATCATCATTAACGTAACCTGAAGTCAATATATCATAAGATGAACTGGTGTTAATTTTTAAACAAATTTGGTGGAAGATGGTATAGCAACATCGTCCACCAAAATTTTTTAATGTACCCCAGTTTCTCTGCTACTGGCACAACAAAAAAATGTTGACATCAGAGTGGTAAGCGTTACAATCCTCATTACATTGTAGTATGTAGCTCAATTACAAATCAATATGTTGGTTGGCTCTCCAGACCAGTCATTCGAACCAATGGTAAAAATTCAGGCCTATTTTTATCGAGCCAGTCAGTTCAGTGGTAATATTTTTTAAAGATTTCTTTTGGCCTGCAAATTCCTCAAGAATAGTAGATGCCAAATTTGGTCGGCTTGACCAGCAAATGTTAACATCATATCAATTAACCCTTTTTCAATTTCAATTATTTCATAGAAAATGTCCATTTGCAGACAGACTTGAAAATTTGAATTATCTCATAGAAAATGTACATTTGCAGACAAAGACTTGGAAATTTATCACTGGAATGACTGGCTCGGTTATTGACCCAGTCATGGTAAAATTAGTTTTCTTGGTCTGTAAATGGGCATTCTTCAAGACCTACAGATGCCATTTTTGCCGGATAGACCATTAGCAGGTTAATGATAATTATTTATATTACATATTTTTATACATTCATTTATATTCTTGATTTTCAGAAGCTATGTGGTATCCCATGTGAAGACCTGGAAGAAACAGACATCCAAAACACTCCTGTCGATTCGCCACTCACCAGTGATGACCATGAACTAGTATTACCCATGCCTAAACTGACCAGGGCATCTAGTAATATCTCAATACCGAATCTACCCAGCACACCAACGCAAGGACAGTCGAGTTATGTACAAGTGATGAGTCCAACACCATGTGTACTGCAGCAAACTCCCAACACGATGACATCAACACCCCTCAACAACAGCAGCACCAGAACTCCAGAGGTAAGCATATCTACATACATACCATCTGTACTATAGCTATGCAACCATCTCCCCACCCATCTGTTATCTCTCATTCTATCTATCACATCGATCATACCACCCATCCAACTATTACCCACCCATTCATTACCCACGCATGTGCCCATTACCCAGAGCTTTTACCCACAACCATATACTACCCATCCATTCAGCTATTACAACGCAACCATTCATTACCTATCCATCTCTTTATTACCAATCCATCTGTCTATTACCCATCTGTCTAGCTATTACCCACCCAGCCACCCATTACCTACACATCTATCACATATACATACCTGACAATATCCACATACAAATTTGAAAAATGCTTGAAAATGTCAGTAATGCCTGAAAAGTACTTGAAAATGTACAATATAATGCTGCGGATTATCATTCAGCGCTACAGATGACATTTCAGAACATCTAATTTGCAGAATTTCTTAAAGATAGCCCCAGTCTTAGTCCTTGAAAATGAGACAGTCCTTGAATGTATCCGTCAAATTGATGTACGAGCCATCCGTCTATTGAATATCAATCTGTTTATAATGTGACCATGACAAGACACAATACATGCATGTAAAAAATTATGCTAATGGTTGAATCAGTACCCATATGTTCAAATCATCAAGTTCATGCAAAGATTTTGGAAGCAAAGTGTATCATATATCAGTAATCCAGCTGCAAGCCACCACACAAGTTCAATGACCAATAACTCTGAATATTTTGAAAACAATTTGACTGAAAGTAGTTTTGTGGCCTAGCCACAAACAACTTTCAGTCAAATTGTTTTCAAAATATTCAGGAGGGCTAGAGTTAAACAACACTGAAAATGTAGTCTGCAGAAATTCAGTAGGCATACAGTTAATCAAAATTGTATTTATTAAAATTTGTGTTCTCTTTCTTCCAGTACCACAACATCTCGGCTCACTCACAGTCCAGCCCAGCATTCGAGACTCGCCTTAACGACTCACTTGGTATGATGTTTCCTCAAATGCACTCCAGCCCAATGACACCCGACACCAGACCAGGACTATTTTCATTGATGTCTGCATTCCCGAGCCTCGAGTCCATGGCAACGCCACCACTCGTGCCCATAGCAACAAGACCCACACTAACGTCAACCACAATGCCTGTGTCCGACTACAAGCTACCATCAGCGTTGAGAGATGCAATTATTTCAGATTGCAAGAGCGACTATGTACCCATGAAGCTACTCAAGGTATGTTATTGCATATATTTCACAAATTTAATCAGGAAATTTTTATCAATTATCAAAGTAGAAATTGTCCACTATTTTTAAATTGACCTTAAGTGTAAATGTTGTTGACTTGACAATTAAATGAACAGAAAATTTTAATTTAATACTTCATATTTTCAAATCGATAATGATCAATTGAGCCATACATATATATATATTATCCCTGGTTTCCCCTAACTGCCGTGTATATAACAATTTCCATCATTGTCAAACAATTTAATCAGTAATTTCCTACATACATCCATGCATAAGGTGATTTAACCCCTGAAAAACACTCAAAATGGCTTCTTCATTTTTCTTGAGAAATGTCAATTTGCAGAACAAGAGAAGACCATTTTACAGCCGTAATGATTGGTTCGATAATCGTCATTCCAGTGGTAAATTTTCAAAAATTCTATTGGCCTGCAAATGTATATTTTCTATGAGATTGAGAATTTCAAATTTTATGGTTAACCCTTTAATGACTAAATTTGTTCAAATAATTTTAATATCTACTGGAACTAGGTCGCCGATAATGGCGGCCAAAGTGTGACTAATAATGAGTTTGGTAAAAACTTTTTCTTGGCCTGCAAATGGACATTTCTCAAGACCCTTGTAGAGGCCGGTCTTGGCCGGCTTCGTCCTGAAAGGGTTAAATATTACAGGAGAATGACACTGGAATAGTTTGAAGCAAAAACAAAAACAAGAATCATAAGCCAACAATAATATGCATAGCTTTATATAAATTCATATCATTTATCATACATTGTCATCTATCTTTGCAGAGCGTACTGCCAACACATATGGACGCCATCGTCACACGAGAACGTCATCTTCTCGCTTGGTTTGCAACGCTCGAACGAGAATACCCACAAGCCACCAGAGAGATGCGGGACTTCTACAAATACCAATCAGCGATGATCGAGACAGAACGCTACCAACAGCTAATGAATGTAAGTCATTCAATATTAGATCACTAATTGCTGATTTCCAAATACATTTTTATACTAAATCCTAGTTGATGGTAACCACATTTCTTATCAGACCTAAATCATATGAGTAGGTTCTGTGCCACAACTGCAGAGACAGGTATATACAGACAGGCACAGGTCTGATTCCATTACGCCCTTGAATAAAAACACTGATTGCTTTATCATTACGGTAATTTACAATTTTACATTGGGGAAAATTTTGTTCTAGAAGATAGATATTTCCAAAACAATAAAAAATGATTCAAATTATGTTTAACTGTTCTAACAAGTTTTTGTTGTTGGGGTTTTTTTTTGGGGGTGGGTGGGTGTCTGCTTACATATTCAAGGACTGATGCCAAAGTGCATTTCAAATTTGTAAAAAAAACACCCACTAACATAATGAATGATATATATATATATATATATAACCAGAGATTGGGCATATATAATATTTAATTACTTTTATTATTTTCCCTTTCACAGGAGAAAGACACGAGTCTGAATCACATGAAGGACTTGATTGACAGTCATTATGACCAACAAATCCATTCCATTATCGACCGTGTTGAGAGGTCTCTGCGGTTATTCGAATCTACACGCTGGGTCAGCCAACCATCACAAACATACCAGAATTCAACCCTGTCATCATCATATGAGAATCGTAGCGAACCGGGTAGAATTTTAAGCCATCACCGTGGTATTAAGCCCCGCCCACTCCTGTCAAGACCATCAATCAAGATCATGGATGACTGGTATGAAAACAACATGGAGCATCCATATCCTACAACGTCCACGTGTGCTGCCCTCGCAATCGCCGGCGGTATCTCCATTGAACAAGTGAAGAAGTGGTTCGCTAACAAGAGAAATCGTTCCTCTAACACACGTACATTGACTGAAATCGCTAAGGTAAAGCGTCAACGTCACTTCATGTATATGTAAAGCTGTGATTACTATGATTATCAAACAATCGTGCTATCTTAGTGACTAGTTCTAAAAGTATCAGAATTGATCCCTTTAACACTCATATCAGCCAAAAACGCTTCTGCAGTGGTCTTGAGAAATATCTATTTGCAGACCAAGACTATTTTAGAAAATTTACCACAGGAATGACTGGCTCGATAACCGAGCCAGCCATTTCAGTGGTATGTTTTAAAAAATAGTCTTCTCTTGCTCTGTAATTGTGAAGTTTTCATGACCAAAGGGTTAACACTCAAAAAGGTCCAAGAGATTATTTTTGAAAATTTGTCAGTGGTCGACTCAAGTCAATTCGGTGGTAAATTTTCAAAAAAGTAGTTTCTTGCTCTGCAAATGTACATTCCTCAAGTGCACTGCAGAGGAGGTTTTTGGAGACTTGGGTGTATCTTTGTTATGGTTTATGTTTGTTATTATTTTAATGTTAGTTTCTCTCGCCAAATTACCTACCAGTTAGGTATAGCATATGAAAACAGTGTTAAAATACACATTTTTTGTGTATCCTGCAGTTTAATTTTAAATTTAAATCGAAAATGACATATTTACAATTAGTTAATTAAACTCGGAAATAACACTTACTGTTGGGAACATAAAAAAGTTTGGATTGGAATAAGGCAGCAATGTCCCACATTCCAATGGACCTTTCCAGTTTTAGCTATGCCCCACCCATCTCTATCTATGTTCCACCCACACCACGCTCATGTTGGGATCGACTGGGTGCGTCAAATTAGATTCAAAATATTCAACAGCATGTTTATTAAATAGCAGACATACAATTCGTACGTGTTAGACGATTAAGCGCTAAAGACGGACTATTTCAAATCATTTATGATATCATCACACACTTTACTCATGACATGATGAATGGATAAACTTGCAAAGGTCCATTGTTCAACAGAACATTTCTTATTTTGTTCTAACTAATTTCTGAGCGTACTGTAGCATTTTGTGCGAGTACCGTCTGAAGTTTTAATGCATAATATCTTGTATTTACATTTTACTAATATTTTAATCATACCTTTACTCTATATAATCTTAGGGCATCGTGCCATTTTATGCATGCCCTAATCCATTTTCAAATATTTATGTTAGTAATAATATTGTTAAACTAATATAATATTGAATAAATGTGCTGTACAATGTTGTTTATATAAATATAATTTAATCCACTAAGTGCTGTACTATATACACTAATGAATCCACTAAGTGCTGTATGTATTGATATATATATATATATATATATATGTTTATTTTGTGCTAACATGGCTTATGTGATAATGAAATGCATAATAAAATAAAGAAAATAAATTAAATATTTTGTTATCCATTAGTATCGTCAATCGCTGTGTTCAACTTGCTAAGTATAGTTAATCATGACCCGCAATTTGCCATTGGAACGTGCTATTTCCAAGCTGGATTGTTCCGATATGAACGCGCTTGACGAGTGAATAAATTAATCAATAACAATTCGACAGTAGAGCGGCTCGCTAAATGAGGAGTCCAAACTGAGTCCACCAGGGTTGTACTCGATTAACTCTGTTGGAGCCGTATAATCAATTACTTAAACAAACATGACAAACTGGCCTGTACACAATCTGATGATCGTATCATGAGTGATGCTATCCAGCTTAATAACAAGGTACTTGGGTGTATACTGGTCATACATATAATTTATTGCTGTGGTCTATTATAATGGGCTTTAACCCTCCAGATGCTGGCTATGATCCGGATAAAACAAACTGAATCTGGATCAGATCATATTCGGGATCATATTCGGGATCAGTTGGTATCTTGGAATCTGGAAAATCTGGAAAATCTGTGAAATCTGGATAAGCAGATAAAAATTATTTTACATAATAAAAACATGCGATAAAAATGGGAGAAAGGTTTAGGAATCTCTGATACATTGTCCAGGAAACCTAGGATATACATTGTTCCTCGCTGACACTTAAATCCCGAGATGTGCATGAACTTCAAGGAAAGGAACAATTTTCAGAAATCAGAGAAAGGGCTAGGAGGAGTGTGCTGAGTTAATGGTTTAACTGCTCATGGTTTTTGCAGACCACATTCCAAGGGTTATATCTCTGGACATGAAATATTTTGAAAACAATTTGACTTGGTGGCTAAGCTTTGTTTTCAAAATATTTAGTAAGTCTGCTCCTTGAAATTATTGTCTGGTGGCTTGCAGCAGCGAGACACTTAAAAAACGACATGTATTGCAAGAACAATCACAACACTTTGAAAGGATATGCCTCTGGGTTTTTACGACCCAGCTTGTCCGCCTCTTCGTCCAGAACTGTCCTTTTGAAATCGGCAAACTGTCGAATCTTTTGTTCAAATATACCGATCCAGTCATTTACTGAAAAGAAGGAAAATGTATCTTTCATTCAGTACATGTATCTCGATTTCCCAGCAATATATAGGCTACTCATTTCACTGGAAGCTAAGAGCGCAACAGCTTTCAGCCAAATGGGTGAAATTCGATCTGACATCATAATCAAATATTCATCAACGTGACAATCAATCGTGACCGTATTGCTCTGTCATGAAAATCAAAAAGTCTGTCTTGAAGGGTACAAATTGTACAAAACATTCTGTTTAATATTTCGAAACTAATTTTACTGCGAGCGGTTGGCTATGGCAGACAGTCTCCAGTCAAATTGTTTCAAAAATATTCACTATATCTTGTACCGATATAGTCAGTCAGTTTGGAATTCAGATTTCACTCATAAAAAAAGGGGCGGGGCTTAGCTAGAAATGGATCATTCCATTACTTTCAGAGGGATTCAACAGACTTTCAATAACATTTCAATTCAATATTTCCTGTGTAATCAAATACCAATGGCAATAAATATCATAATCAAAATTAAATATTTTAGAAAAAAATTTATCTGGAAGTTAAAAATCGGAAAGAAACATTATGGTGTTGGACACGAACGCAGCAAAATATTCAGTCCAATAGTTTACAAAAGAATCAATGGTTTGAGTACTCTCTTGTAAATAGAACACTGCTGATTGCTGACTTACTGTCACTTTGGGCTAGTTTGCTGGATGGAGGTGGTATACCACGCGCATGCATAATCCCACATCTATGCGGCATCTCATCCTCGTTAGGAAATTCTGTAGCACTGTAGTAGTCTATGGAGTGAACTATCCGTAGATACAGGATCATACGATCAAGGGCCTGAAACAGTGCATCATCACAATGTTAGTGTTTCACACAGGAGTCGAAATAAGGCCCTTTTACACTCACAATGCAGGTAAATGGCTGGTGCAGGTAAATTTCTAAAATATGGTGCATGCACATTTCTGGCTGATAGGCTATAATGTTAACCATCTCTGACAAATTCCTGGGAAAAAAAGTAAATTCTTTACGATATAAAAAATTCTGTTGATTATTTTGAAATTAATTTGACTGGAAGACGTTGCTGCCTATGCCTATGGCAGCAATGGCTTCCAGTCAAATCAATTTCAAAATATTCAACAGTTTTCCTGTATGGTTATGTTGAAACTGAGATTCATAGGTGTCAGGTGAAAGGATTAATTTATGTGCATGTAGATTTTTCGCTGTGCAGACAAAATCCAAATGTTAGATGCACTTTGTGCATGCAGAACATAATTCCTATTTCTACCCCCGGTTTCACAATGTTATTGCCGGTTGATCAGTGTCAGTGGAGGGATCTGATCTGTCACTCAAGGATCTGATGTCATAATCATATACATTACTGGTTACCTGATGCTATTATCAAAATGGTCACAACCCCTTAACACATTGTGTCCAAGAAAATTTTAATTTTCTCATAGAAAATGTCCATTTGCAAACCAAGATGTTTTTGAAAATGTATCACTGGAATGACTGGTTCAGTTATCAGGCCAGTCATGCCAGTGATAAATTTTCAGTCATCTCTTGGTCTTCTCTGGACAATTTTTAAGACCACTTCAGAAGCTGGTTTTGGCTGGCTTAAGGGTTATAGGTTTAATCTGTCACAATGGTAACAATAGTCTGTCACAAAACTGCCTGAATTGTATGTCTCTGATTTATTAATAATGTACTGAACATTCTGTTGAATATTTTTGGGAGCTAGTGTATTCTATTGAGTAAGAGCAACAGTAATCAAACTGAAATTTAACAAAATTTTCAGGGGAGATAATGCTGATTGAAATTGTGTTACAGCCAAAAAAAATTGTTTTAAACTTTCAATGGCTAAATTTGACACAAGAAACTAAAAATATTTCCTTATTGAATGTGCTAGCTAGAAATGGGTGGGGTATTGCTGGAAATGGCTAGGTATAGCTAGAAATGGGTGGGTATAGCTAGAAATGGATGGGTATAGCTAGAAATGGGTGGGGTATAGCTAGAAAAGGGTGGGGTATAGTTAGAAATGGGTGGGGTATAATTAGGAATGGGTGGGTATAGCTAGAAATGGGTCTCTCAAGCGCGTTTCTCCATAGATTCAAGGGAACAAACTATAAAGCATGGAAATTTTGAGAACAATTTGTCTGAAATATGAATCAAATATGAAGCAATTCTAACTATAGAATTGCATTGGAGTTTCTCCTACCTTAATGAGAGGTTCATCTCTTTCACATGTGATCTCATTGCTATCGGCAGTTTCTATAGATTCTATCGTGGTACCTGTGAACAATAGTCAATATTATTACGTACTAAGATAACCGGAGCTACGGCTGATGAAAGTCAACACAGTTAACAGAGCTAGCTAGCTAGCTGACGTGGGACAAATGCGGGCGAATCCGAAACGCATGTTTGAAACGCATATTTGTTTTCAGTAACTTTCATTTAAGTATTCTAGGTACTAATACAGTACAGCTTATGTTACAGTGGAGACTATTTCCAAAACATAGGAAACCCATACTGTTGCATATTTTGAACATAAGTGGATTGGAAGAAATTTCCGCCTTATGCAGCAATTTCTTCCAATCCAATTATGTTCAAAATATTTGACAAAATATTGCTTACATAACTGTTCAAGTTAAGCAGGTAAACAAAACACAACGATAGATCTGCTAACGAGTTCAAACGTGTACTAATAAACATGTTTTTGTTTTGGAAACAATAAAGTTATTTCTGAGCTGTACTGTATTTTGAGAGTGAGCTGGGCTAAGTATTACTAACCAGGTATAAAGCTATTTACAAATACACTGACCGCCTTATTTAGGCAGGAGACCGTTGTTTCACGTTCCTAAGTGTTCAAGTTATGCAGGTAAACAAAAGACAGTAACACATCTGCGGAGTCTTTGTCACCTGAAAAATGCTCACCAAGGTGACCAGGATCTGCTGCCTAAATATGCTACATGAGGAGCCCAATAACTCTAGCGAATATTTTTTAATGAGGCCAAGGAGGGAGGAAATTTTTCTTTCAATAATTAATTTATTTTAGAAAGCTCATAAGTATTTGTTTTTCAGATATTTAACTACATGTTCATTATCTATGGTTGTAAATGCCAAGTTTGTCATGTTTTTCATGTCACAATTAGCAAAAGATATTCACATGGCATACAAATGGCCTTAAAAACATTGTACATAATTTGCATAGTTTGACATGTTTTAACATTTCTGCTGGGTATAAAAAAATGTCTTATTCCCGGCCGGGTGAAAAAAGACAAATTTCACCCGTGAGGTTTACAGGAGATAAAAACAATGTTTAATTTTGGACTGATATGTTTATATTTTTTGACACAGCTTTAACTCTTTAAGGGCCAAGACCAAGAATGGCTTCTGTCGTAGTCTTCATTATAGTCCACTAGTTGGCCAAGAAAGGACTATTTTTTAGAATTTAACACTAGAATGGCTAGTTCGCTACAACGATAATAAAGCCAGTTATTCCAGTGGAAAATTCTACAAAATAATATCAGCCTGCAAATGTGCATTCATTAGGCACAAATTGAGATTTTCCTTAAAAATCTTGAGCTGTAAAGGGTTAAAAGATAACACCTTGAATTCAGTTTCTCGATATTACAGACACATGTTTAACACTGTAATGGTCAAGATTTGTCAACAACACAATTGGAATTTACTCAGCGAATGTCCATTTGCATGCCAAGAGACTATTTTTCAAAATTTACCACTGGAATGACTGGCTCATTTATCGAGCCAGTCATTCCAGTAGTAAATTATCAAAAAGAGTCTTTCTTGGTATTAAATCGGACATTTCTTCGAGAGCACTTCAGTGGACATTTTTTGTCCGCTTGGCAACTAAAGGGTTAATGCGTAACAACTGAATTATGAAGTACAATGTTATGAGAACAGCTTAACCCTTTAATACTCAAATTTGTATCAAGAAAAGCACAATTTTCTCACAGAAAATGTCCATTTGCAGACCAAGAGAAGCCTATCTTTGTAAATTTACCACTTAAATGACTGGCTCGGTTATCGAGCCAGTCATTTCAGTGGTCAATTTTCAAAAATAGTCTTCTCATGGTCTGCAAATGGACATTTCGCAAGACCACTGCATAAGTTGTTTTTGGCTGATATGAGTGTTAAAGGGTTAACAACAACACACCCATCTGTACCCTTTATGTACTCTGCAATAGGCCTAGTATTGTTTAATAAGAATTGGATGATAATCGCAGCTGGTCTGGTCTGGTCTGGTCTGGTCTGTTCTGTTCATCTGTCTATCTTCCTTCCTTCTTGTCTGTCTGTCTTCTTGTCCCTGTCTGTCTTCTTGTCCGCCCGCCAACCAGCCTCCCTGTCTGTTCATTAAAACAAGACTAGGCTGCCCTCATCACCAGACAAGGTACACCCCTATATTCCCACTTCCTGTATTGTATACACTACCTAGTAGCTCTTCCTCTTCAAAATTCCCTTCTTCTACTAAGAAGTCTGTGATGTTTCTCAAGACAGGGTTCTTTGAGACTAAGCCAAATGTCGGCTCCTGAAATCAAAATTAAGTCATATACTCCAGTTATATTCAAATTTTAACAAGTGGCCCAAGGGCTGGTGGTGCTCACCTGGAACTGTAATATTAGAACAAATTGCCATTATAAAGTTTCTCCCACATTCCACAAGATTTTTCCTTCAAAGATTAGTTCAAATTTGACAAGCTGTTCAGCAGTAGCAGTCTCTTATAAGATTTGCTGTGACATACTGATTTTTTAAACTCTAACTGTCTCCCTGATGAATTTCTGCAGGCTACATTTTTCATGGGCAATAACTCTGTACCTGCTGAATATTTTGAAAACAATTTGACTGAATGTTGTTGGTGGCTAGGCCACCAACTTCCAGTTAAATTGTTTTCAAAATATTCAGCAGGTTCAGAGTTATTGTCAAATGAAATTATTTCTGGCGGCTTTCAGCAGCGAGATAACATGGAATCTATGTTGTATTAAATGCATTCTGATAACAACATGACTGCCAAACCAGTGGGTCTTGTGAATTCATTCATTTACGGGAAATTTTACAGCTGATGGTTGGTTATCACTTACTTCATAATTTGAGTTCAATAAAATTGAACAAAATCCAAGATGGCCATTGATGGACAAATATCTGTATTGGTTTAATTGATGGACAAATATCTGTATTGGCTTAATTTCGATCATAACAATACAATATCCTGTAGATTTAAGTTTTAAACGCAAAATCTAATTAAATTTGCAAGGGAGATAACACTATATAGTAACACACAGACACCATTATAAAGGGAATTCGAGAAACCATATTATATGTACGGTTTATTTCCAGGACAATAATTAAACCAGGCAAAACAAATAAAATAGTAACGTCACAATACCACTACCTCTTTGCTTTTGTCCGACTTCTCATCCTGTGGGTCCTCCCACAAAGACCATTTGTTGTCGAGATTCTGCACAATTTTAGCAGCGTACTTGATATCGTTTTTGAGCACAGTCCGATGCACGGTGATGCCATTAACGGGTCTGACTCGCTGCTTCAGCTCCCTGTTCACTATAGCATTTAGTTCACATTCACGCACCTGAGAAAATACATTCAGTTTTCTACAGCTACGTGTTGATACGATATTTCAGTCATGCCGTCATGGTTTAATTTTAAATTGTTACCTGCGTCACTAGATGCAAGCGGTAATAAGAACATGGGTTGCTTCTTGTTCTCAAGGCATTTTTCAATCACATTGGTTCTAATGGAGCTACAATATCTCATACATGAGAAGACTATTTTTGCAAATTTACCACTGGAATGACTGGCTCGGTTATCGAGCCAGTCATTCCAGTGATAAATTTGCAAAAATAGGCTTCTCTTGGTTTGCAAATGGACATTTCTCAAGACCACTGCAGAAGCCGTTTTGGACGATACGAGTGTTAAATGGTCAAACGGCTAATAATGCATTCATGTGATATCTATTAATCCTTTAACACTCAAATTTGTTCAAGAAAATTTAAATTTTCTCACAGATGTCCATTTGCAGATCACGATAAAACTATTTTTGAAAATTTACCACAAATATCTTATGGTGGTCTGCAACTGGACATTTTTCAAGATCAATGCACATGTAATTTTTGGCCAGGTTTCTTCTTAAGATGTTGTTAAGAGGTCCATATTCGCATCAGAATGCTTGAAAAAGAGAATTGTTAAAATTGTATACTTTTAGAGGCTTAAATTTTGTGCCTGGACGTAAGGAAATGAAATAAATCTTAACAAATGATGATTTCATTCCATATAAATTAATATAATTTTTTTCAGCTGTGAATTTTAATAATTAATTTAATTCATGTACATTCTTAATTAAGAACTCACCCTTATATTATTGAGATTCCAGCAAATATCTTTAATGTTAACGTGTCGTTCAAACGTCACCCATCCTCGTCGGAAGAAGTGTCGCTCAGCAACAGGGTCCTGCAGGGTCACGCGCACAAAGCCTGGATAGCGCTGGCAAAACTGATTAAAGACAATATAACAGGAAAATAATAATCATGAGTTTCACCGACAAATACCTGGAAAGACACTAGGTCTTGTCCTCATTTACGATAACAACCTTTCAATTGTGTGTAGTTTATGAAATATAGTCATGCACAGACACACACCGCACAACCAGACACACCCATGTATGTATGATAACTGTGTTCTGCGGCTGTAGTAGTAGAAACATCATACAGCTGCAACCAGTCCTTCTTCGCTTTTGAACACACTAGGTCTTGTCCTCAGCCAAAATCTTAGCTTCCTCAGGTCCATTCTTGACTTGAGTGTACCGAGTCCTGCTTTCTTGAGGTCACGTTGTAGTACGTTTAACAGATTTATGCAATGACGACCTCTCTTGACTTTATATTTGCTGGCTTCCCGTAGTGCGAATTCCAAGCCTCTCTGTGCTGGTGTGTCTTCTGGCATCCTTAGCCCATGGCCAAACATGTCCAAGACCATCTTTCCCGACACACCCATACGTACAAATATGCAAATCCAAATGCAGTACCCTCTTCAACACAACCATAGTTCTTTGAACTGTAGGTAAGATGCCACTCAAGGCAAGTGTCTGTTAAGTTTCTGCAGACTACATTTTCTCTACTGTATTGTTTAATTCAGGATATGAGGAATATTTTGAAATCGATTTGGTTGAAAGTTCTTAGTGGCTAAGACAATAACACCTTGGAGTCAAATTGTTTTCAAAATATTCACCGGGTCTAGAATTATTGCCCATTGAAACTATTGTTAGATGGTGGCTTGCAGCACGTAAACGTAATTTGTTAATACAGGTAACAGCTTCCAGGAAAGACTGAAAATATTCAAAACTAATTTGTCAAATTACAACGACACCGTAACTTACGCCATCCACCTCCAATTTGGTAATAGAAGGAACTAGGTTGCGTAAGAATATTGAC
The DNA here is from genome assembly GCA_034401795.1 of Chaetoderma sp. LZ-2023a. Classification (NCBI taxonomy): domain Eukaryota; kingdom Metazoa; phylum Mollusca; class Caudofoveata; order Chaetodermatida; family Chaetodermatidae; genus Chaetoderma; species Chaetoderma sp. LZ-2023a. Next base: position 54,813,179 of record CM067375.1, read on the forward strand.
TGTGTTCTATGCAGAGCCCGAGGCTTGGGACGATCATCAACTTTGTCAGACTTTGCGGCCGCTGTATCAACCTCTTTCCCCTCAGTGCCTTGTACATCTGTAATGTCACATAAAATAAATCATAATCGTTACAGGAAGACCTGGAAATTTAGAAAATCACTAACCTAAAATAAATGTAGTTTTTCCACGAAGAGTATACCTTGGCTACCTGACAGTAATTTGTATGATAAAGATCAAATATTTAACCATGTGCCCGTTTGACTCCCGCAAGTCGCCTGGCAATAATTTCAATGGGCAATAACTTAGGACATTCTGAATATTTTGAAAACAATTTGACCGAACGTTGTTTTTGGCTTAGCCACCAATAACTTTCAATCAAATTGTTTTCAAAATATTCAGCAGATCCAGAGTTAAATGGCATGGAAAATACAATCTGCAGAAATTCAGCAGGCAGACAGTTAATGATGACCAAGCCAGTCAAAAAAGCTGTGCAGTGGGTTTTTATAAATGTCCAATTGCAATGAGTTGTCCAATAACCGAACCAGTAATTCTATGTAAATTTCCAGAAATAGCATTCTCTTGCTCAGCAAATATATTTACACATTCATTAACTATCTGCTGCTGAATTTCTGCAGACTACATTTTCCATCCGGTTTAACTCTGGATATGACGAATATTTTGAAAACTATTTGACTGATCTTTGGCCACCAACAACTTTCAGTCAAATTGTTTACAAATTGTTTACAAATTATTCAGCAGGTCCAGAGTTATTGACTTCTGAAATTATTTGTCTGGCGGCTGGCAGCAGTCAAACAGTTAAGCTAAAATTTAGATTTTCTTGACCAATCTTGACCTGCAATAGACAAATTTTGGAGATGTGAACCAGCATGTATGTTAGACAACTTTCTCAGTGAAAGACCTCTCAGAGCACATTTTCTCATCCAAGTGTCCTAAAACATGATTCAAAATCTCGCGGAAAATGCAAATTGAAGTATTTTCAGAGATTTTTCAACCATTTTCAAAGATTTTGTTTTACGACATTTGCAGGCATTTTACCATTTTCCATGGCTTTGTTAACCCTTTAATAGCCAGCCTACCAAAACTGACCTTTGTTACGTCTTAAGGAATGCAAATTTTTAAAGACAAGACAATGTTTTTGAAACTTTACCACTGATATGACTGACTCAATAACCCAGCCAATCAGTCCAATGACAGGTTTTCAAACATAGTCTTCTCTTGGTCGCCAAATGAATATTCATTGAGCGAAATTTGATTTTTCTTGACAAATCTTGTTTAAAGATTCATTCTGTACCTGCCCGGAAATAAAGCTAGAACTCAATTTTGTGTATTGTTTGTTCTGCATCGATGAATTTAAAACACACAGGAATCTAGTTTTAGCAATGTCCCGCCTATATCTAGCTAAGCTCCACCCACATTTTGTCCGTTTTGTGATCGATCGATCCTTGCACTCTCTGAATATGAATTTCCAGAAAACTATACACATAAGCTATCGAATATTTTGAAACTAATTTGACTGGGTGCTGTTGCTACCTACCCATGGCAGCAACAGGGCCCAGATAAATAGGTTTCAAAATATTCAACAGCATGTTTATTAAATTGTAAAGACATACAATTCGTACAACAACGCTTAAGCCATCATCAATTAAGCGTTCGTGATGACCTTAGCTCCATCATTCATTACGTAATTGATTATGACGTCAGCCTATACGTCACCTAGTTGATTATGACATCATGACTGACTGAGAAACTAGAATCCTCCATTGGTTAGGTTTAGCCCTTTAACCCTCAACTCTGTTCAAGGAAATATAATTTTTCATTTTCACATAGAAAATTTCCACTTGTAGACCAAGAGAAGAATATAGCTGAAAATTTACCACAATCAAGTCAGGATGTCCAGCAGTAAATTTTCGAAAGTCCTCTCTCTTGGCCTGCAAATGGTTCCAACTGGACTCGTGGTTTTTGATCACTTTGCTCAAACTAACTCCATCAAATTCGTTAAACATATGCGATGATCGTTATCCGCAGTATTTGGTGATTAACTCTTTAACACTCATATCAGCCAAAAACGGCTTCTGCAGTGGTTTTGAGAAAGGTCCATTTGCAGACAAATAGAATATTTTTGAAAATTTACCACAGGAATGACTAACTCGATAAACAAGCCAGTCACTCCAGTGGTCAGTTTTCAATAATATTCTTCTCTTTGTCTGCAAATGGGCATTTTCTATGAGAAAATTCAAATTTTCTTGAATAAGTTCAAGGGTTCAGCTCTTAGGTCCCACTACAAAAAATGCCCAAACAAAGTGACAAGTACATTAAGAATCGGAACAACAAAGCAAACTTATGTACCTTCCTCTCTGAATGATGGGAATCAACCTACAATACATGAGCACTGCCGAGGCTGGTTTGACAGGGTTAAACAATAAATTTTGTGGTCTGGGGGTTAGACACGCCTTCTACAGTGGTCTTGAGAAATGTCTATTTGCAGACCAAAAGACTATTTTTGAAAATTTACCACTGGAATGACTGGCTCGATAACCATTCCAGTGCTAAACCTAGTCTTCTCTTGGTCTGTAAATGGAAATTTTCTTTGAAAAAATTGAAATTTTCTTGAACAAATTCAAGGTTTAAAGGGTTAAGACACCTATATGTGGAACGTGGTTGAATATTTTGAAACTAATTAGACTGGAACCTGTTACTGCCATAAGCCACAACATCTCCAAGTCAAATTAGTTTAGCATTTCTCACCGAAAAAATTCATTTACAGAGCAAGATTATTTTTGAAAATGTACTATTGGAATGACTGCCTTGATAACAGAGCCAAGTCATTCCAGTGATAAATTTTCAAAAATACATTTCACTTGGTCTGCAAATGGGCATTTTCTATGAGAAAATGGAAACTTTCTTGAACAAATTTGAGTGTTAAAGGGTTAATGATGAAGGCACCATGACAGTGCAACACATTTGTTAATGAAACCAGAGATAAGCTTAAAACCTAACCTTCTTTCTCCACAATCTCACCAGCCTCCTCATTTTCCTCAATCTCTCCTGGTTCACCGGATTCTGAATCCGGCTTGGGTACTAGCACCGCCGCTGGTGGCGCTTTACTTTCTGTACCGGGTGGCAATTCTGGACCCATTCCGGGTATTGTAGGGCCTAAGCCGGGTACTGTAGCTTCCAAGCCGGGTATTATAGGTTCAACGCTGGGTATTGTTGGTTCTAAACCATGTACTGATGAGTCTAATCCAGGTACAGCAGGCTCTAATCCGGGTATCGGTGGTTCCATACCGGGTGGTAATGAATCATTCAGTGGTTCTGGATCTTTGGCCTTGCTAGGAGGAATCGGTTCTTCTGCATCATTCGTACCATCCATTCCTAAAAAGTGAGAAAATTTATTTATTTCAACCCGCATTACATACACAATAAGTGTCTAACCCTCTCATGCCGAACCCAGCAAAAACACGACTCTACATTGGGCTTCAGGAATGTCAATTTGCAGGCCAACAGAATACTATGTTTGACAATTTACCACTGAAATGACTGGCTCAGTAACTCAGCCAGTCATTTCAGAGGTAGATTTTCAAAAATAGTATTGTCCCTGTCCTGCAAAGGTACATTTAATAGGCAAATATTTTGATTTTGAGAAACGAATTTAACCAAATTAAGGGGTTAACATATTTAGCTATAAGACCAGAAATTACATTAATAACAACAGCTGCCAGCCAAAGTTTGCCAAATTTACAAAATATTGAACAGCTTGCTTGTACCTTTATCGTTACTATGCGACCGAGATGCCACATATTGTATGTCAATGACAAAAATGTTTTAAAAATAATATACATGTAAATTACTGCCACTGGAAATTGCTTGGAGGACTAGTTATGATTCTCAAACATGCCAAAGAGACAAAGATCACCTATATGAATATTAATCTTAAGACAACTTTTGCAACAAAAGCTAATTAGTCGCTCGAGGAGTGTGTAGGTTAAGGAGTTATATGCATGATATAAGCAGCAACAGCTCTGTCAAATCAGTTTCAGAACATTAGAATTTCGTGTGGTGTAATGGGTTAATCCTTTAACAGTTAAGACTGGTCAATATTGTTTATTGTATGACAATTTGCAGACCAAAAAAGGCCTATTTTTAAAACATTTACCACTGGAGTGACTGGCTCTGTTATTGAGCTAGTTATTTCCATCATAAACAGTTACCCAGGCTGTCTCCTGTTTGTCACAGTCACCTTTGACCGTGTGACCTCAATGTCATCATGCTGCTTCCTAACATTATATGTAACAATGTATCCAAGTTTATTTCCAATAGGATTAACCAATTTTGAAAGATAAGCTGAGTTTTGCTAAACACAAACAATTTACATTGAAAGTGCCCTTAACCGTTGTCCTCGTGACCTCATTATCATCATGTCATTTCCTAACAGTATAGGCAACCGTGTAATCAAGTTTAGTTACAATAGGATGAACCAATCCTCAAATATACACAGCAGTTTTGCTAAACGCAAAAATTTAATGTTGACGTCGTCTTCGTCGTCGAAAAGTGATTCATTTCTTGTTCTGCAAATGGGCATGTCTGAAGAACAAGTGCTGCTGACTTGACCAGTAGCCCCTTAACCCTTGAATTTGTCCAAGAAAATTTAAATTTTCTCATATAAAGTGTCCATTTGCAGACCAAGAGATAACAATTTTTTTAATATTAACCACTAGAATGACTGGCTCGATAACCAAGCCAGTCATTCTAGTGGTTAATATTAAAAAATTGTCTTCTCTTGGTCTGCAAATCGACATTTCTCAAGACCACCACACAAGCCATTTTTGGCTGATATGAGTGTTAAAGGGTCCCCAAAGAATTCCATACCAGGTGGAGCCGGTTCATCTTCAGAGTCAGATCCACTCTCATCCTCATCTGAGCCAGATCCACTTTCAGAGTCGGATCCACTGTCATCATAGCTATATTCTGTCTGGTCGCGTTTCCTTTTTTTGCCTTTCTTCTGAAAACAGGACACTAATACATTAGAACCACCTAAACCCAAAATACAAAAATAATAAAATCCTTCACATTTTAATCAATCATCTGTTGAATATTTCGAAACTAATTTAACTCGGAGCTGTTGTTGCAACAGGGTCCTGAGAAATTTGTTTCAAAATAGTCAACAGCGTAGCAATATCTAGAGACCCTGAAATTGGGAAGAGAGGAATCGATTTCCAGCTATAGCTATGCCCCACCCGTTTCTAGCTAAGCTCCACCCATGCTTTGCCCGTGTCGAGATCCATCTAACCCCGAATTCTCAGAATCATAAACTCAAAGTTATTAGACTACACAGATAAGCTATTGAATATTTTGAAACTAATCTGACTGGGTGCTATTGCTGCCATAGGCAGCAACAATGCCCAGTTAAATTAGTTTCAAAATATTCAACAGAATGTTTATTAAGTACTAAATCCATCAAAGACATACAATTCGTACACGTGAAAGACTATTGCAGCTTCATGATGGAGTATTTCCGTCAATTATGATTGTGAAGTCAGCCACCGTATGACGTAATTGACAGATTGGATTCATCCATTCCGGGTTCAACGTAATAGATTTAACGCTTTAATGGTTATACCGGCCAAAACCGGCCTCTGTTATGGTCTTATGTAACAGTCATTCCAGTGATAAATTTTCAAAAATTGTATTCACTTGGCCTGTAAATTTGACCATTAAAAGGTTAAGCGAGATTTCGTAGCTAGTCAAACACAAGGACGATCACAGATTTTTGTCTCACGTCTCTGCTATAATCCATTTTGTGAAGATAAATTTCAATAATATGGTTGACATGACCTCGATCATTTTAACCCTTTAACCCCGAATGTTCCAAAAAATTTTCGATAACCGAGCCAGTCATTCCACTAGGTAAATTTTCAAAAAATAGTCTCCTTCGTCTGCAAACGGAAATTTTCTATAAGATAATTGAAATTTTCTTGAACAAATTCAAGGGTTAAGCCAATTTGATAATAATTAATTAGTAGTCTAGAGATCAAGCCCATCTCTCACCTCTTCTTCCTTGGCCGCATCCTCTGCTGCTTTCTGGGTCTGAGAGAATTCTTTGGCTTTAATTTGCAATGCTTCTTGTTCTTTTGTTATAACAACCGCCATTGGCTCCTAAAAACAATGTTATAATCAAATAACTGTCAGCAAAATCTGTTGGAATGAGCTTTACATGTGGCTAGTTCCAAACAAAAGACCAGTTCTGGTCACCCATTCACACACACAAACACCACCACCCCACACCACCCTCCGTCCCCCACCCCATCCCCCAAACCTCCCCACCCACCCCCAGGCATGTTAGTACAATCCAATTTTTGGAAATAAACATTTTTTAATTTCAAGAAATAAAGGGAGATAATTCTCATGATCACATCCAGCTTTTAGCTAATGCAATCTCAGTAAAGGTCTCATGCAGAGACATGTTTCCAATGGTTGAATTGAATCTATGCAGACTAACTGAAGATATCAACCATAAACTAAATATTGTACGATTTTTCAACAAATCAATTGAGATTGGTGATTATAAACAGATTTCGGCCAAACACCTCACCTTTCCCGAAATTTGACCTGAATTCATGCAGGCTAACTGAAGCTATCGAGTGGAAACCTAACATTTCGCAATTTTTCAAGAAATCAAGCAGATACATCTGGTGATCATATCTGCTTATAATCCCACTCAAGGTCTCATGCAGCACGAGACACTTAAAAAATGTTTACATGAATTGTCAATACTTGCATTCTAAGTTACTGAGCGGAAATCTAGGGAGATTACTTAGGTGATTACAGCCAGATTTTGGACAAACGGAATCCTAGTCAAGGTCTCATCTGGAGCGATGTAGTTCTAAAACTTGAACTGAATTCATGTACATGTACATGTATACTAACTGAAGTTATTAAGTGGAAAGACATTTTAGGATTTTTCAAGAAATCAAGGGAGATTACTCTGGTGATGACATCCGGATTTCGGCAAAACGCAATTCCAGTCACGGTCTCATGCTGAGCTATGTACTTTAGTCGGCCTGCATCGATTAAGCTCAAATTTCAGAAGTACATCGCTCAGCATGATACCTCGACTGCGAATACGTTTGGCCGATATCTGGCTGTTATCATGTGGAAACCAAATGCGGATGTACATATGGATGGACGGACGAGGCCTGTTGCTATAGTCCCATTGACTACTTGGGGGAATAATTAGATCTTACTTAGGCAGCAATGGCTTCCAATCAAAATTAAGTTCAAAATATTCAACATATTCTGTAATTTATAAGCCTGCTCATTACATTATATTAGATTATTAACCCGTGAAAGTTCACAGTCCTAACTTTAAGACACCTATAACACAAAGCTGGATTGAAAATTATGAACTTAATTTGACTAGAGCCTGACATTGCTGCCATTAAAAGCAACAGTTCAAAGTCAAATTAGTTTGAAAATATTCAACGGAATATTTGACACATATATACATAATCAAGAATTAGTTGTTTCTGGTTAGTGAGGGAGGGCTAAAGGGTTAATGCCTTACCCCTGCAATCCCTAGAGTGACAAAGAATATTTGATTAATCCTTTAACACTTAAATTTGTTCAAAATTTTTTTTCCAATTTTCTCATATAAAATGTCCATTTGCAGACCAAGTGAAGAGTATTTTGGAAAATTTACCAATGGAATGACTGGCTCAGTTATCGGGCCAGTCATTCTAGTGGTAAATTTTCAAAAATACTCTTCTCTTGGTCTGCAAATGGACATTTCTCAAGACCACGAGAGGCTGTTTTTGGCCGATATGAGTGTTAAAAGGTTAAATTTAACCCTTTAACACCCAAATCAGCCAAAAACGGTTTCTGCTATTGGTCATGTCTATTTTCTGACCATTGGATTTCCAACTTTAAACCTCAAATTTATTTTTTTTAATTTTAATTTTATCATAAAAAATGTCCAATTGAAGACCATGATAACTACTTTTGAAATTTTACCACCGGAATGACTGGCTTCGAGCCAGTCATTCTACTGGTAAATTTTCAAAAAATAGTCTTCTCTCAGCCTGCAAGGGGGTATTTTCTGTTAAAATTTAAATTTTCTTGAACAAATTTGATGGTTAAAGTTGGAAGTCCAATGGCTAGACATGGTCAGAAAATAACTTTAGCCATTAAATAGTTAATTATAATGAGATATTTTGTCCGCTCTAGCTCCATATGCATACTAAAGCATATAGTTAATGGCGCATAACGGGCCGGAGCCAAATATAAAATAAATGTCTTACAATCCACAATCATATAGCTAACTCATCTAACAATATGTGATTCAATTCTGACAAACAGTTCCCGAGTAGATATCCGGACAGACAAACAGACAGACACGATTACAATAATATCCTCGCCATATTTTCAAGATGTCTCAAGGGAAGAATATTGACTCTACCTCTGGTGGTGATTTTACGGGATCCTTTTTCTCATCTTTCTTCTTTTCTCCTACAACGTACGGCGTGTGTGCTCTGAAAACAATACAAGCAGAATCCGCTATTCAATGGCTAAACATGTATTGAAAGAAAATGCAAAGCAGCTAATTTAAAACAGCAGATTTTAATCAATACATATAGATGGTACAGATCTTAACCCATTCACTGACAAATCCCTGAAAAAGTATATTCTTTATGATACAAAACTTATCTTGTTGAATATTTTTTTTATTAATTTCACTGGAAGCCGTTGCTGCCTAAAAGCTGCCACTGCTATGGATTAGAATTAAATGAAAAACAACAATAAATAACTAGAAAACATAAGTTATCCTCTTGAAGTTTCTTGACAATATTATAAAAAAATTATTTTGTTAAATTGAAAATCATGCTTAAAGAAAAATACTACAGTTATATTAATCCATGACTGGTTTGAAAATAAAGTCAATTCAAAGGGTTACATGTATAAAATCTCACAAATGAATTTCCATTTTTAACAAGAACGCCGCCTAGCGGAGCTTAACACTTACCAGACTGAAACAATATTCTCTCCTTTACTGTATCAACAGCAAAGAAACTCATGCAGGGTTTTCAACAATTTTGGTGGACTATGTTGCTGAGTAAGACGGCACCATCTTCCACCAAATTTGTTGAATAAATGTCCCAAGGGCCATAGTGCTTGGTAAGGAACTGTAAATATGTTTACTGACCACCAGAGAAAGTTCCATTGGCTCATGGGACACACATAACAAATGCCATTTAGGAATAGGCCAATGGTCACAAGCAAAGACCTGGAGAGGAAATGCAAGAATATTGGCATCCTTGACATTATTGACCAACGGAAAAAGTAAGCCATCTTGGATTTCGAAGCATTGTCGATTTCCATAGGTTCTATACTTAGAACCTATGTTGACAGACGACAGACAAATCGTGATTGTATAAGCTCACCTAGGTGAGGTAAAAATGAACACCAGTTCATTTTTTAGTTTAATTTGAAAAATGTTTTACATCAGACTGGTAAGGGTTAATACACCAGTCTTTGATGATTTTTTTAGATTACTTTGACTATGAGCTATTGATTCCTTGCGGGAACAGGTTCCATTCAAATTTGTTTCAAAATATTCAACAATTTCCCCATATAGCCCTCTTGAAATTGAGACACTGTAATTTCAAGCGTCAAATGTCAAGTAATGAGTTATATTCTTACGATTCCTCAGGCTTCACTTCCGGTTCATCTTCCAGCTCCGGATGGTCCAGGATCCGCATATCATTTTCGGTGCCTCCTTCAAGCTTCAGTACAGCTGAAATCACACAGACGAACAATAATACTATGTGGGCACACTTTCTAGATATACTAAGGCCACCTTTTCTTTTCACAAGTCACGGTTCAGTCTCTGCAATGTGCACGTTCATGCACTATGTGCACATGTGCCATAGGCAGCAACAGCACCCCGTCAAATTAGTTTCAATATATTCAACAGCTTACCTGCATAGTCTTCTGGAAATTGATAGTCAGGGCGTTCAGGGATCACGCGATCCTAACACAAGCGAGATGTGGGTGGAGCTTAGCTAGAGATGGAAGGGGCATATTTAAAACTGGATTCCTCCTTACTGATACCTAGGGCTTCACGATATACCGATATTATACCGAATACCGGTAGTCATACCAGTATGATTTTGCTGATATTGAAATATAACATAAAACCGGTATAACTTTCTGTTAGGCAGATAATCCGCAGATAATCCGCTTTCCATTAGTTACATTCCAGTAATATATCTGTCTAACGCGATAAGTTACTGCTCTTCGTACGGGAAAATGATATTTAACGATCACACTTGAAAATTTTCTTAGTTATCCGTATCTGTCAAATTGTTGTTAGAGGCTAGGGTTAAAGTAATTGATAAATTATTACTTATAAGAACGTACTTAGCGCAAAAAATAGAATAAAACTTATTTTAATTAACCTGATAGAACAGAGGGTGGTTAAAATCTTTAAAACCTATCTTTTCGTGCGCTAATATTTTATAATTTTGGGCCTTTGTTTTGTAGAAAATCATAATATCAAATGAATATTTTGCGTGATATTTCATATCAATTACTACAGCCTGGTTAATTAGCAATTTCCCGGAATTTTACAACTTTGGTCCAATGGCCCAAGTAAAGAGGAGCCCACAATATGAGAAAACTCTCACTCCCCGCAATCTATATTCACTTCTTATGTTGGCGGGTAGCGTTAGGTATCGATCGATACAAGTTACTGTAACGAGAACAAGTCTCAGTGAGCGTAGGCATATGTATTCTCAGCATATTATAGTCTATTTAGTATGTGTTATACTGGATTGGTTGTACCACTGCGCGGAGATTTGCACGATTCCGGGCGGTTTCGTCCCACTGCAATTTTGTTGTATAAGGCACACGTTGTCGTGGACAGTTTATTTATTATTCTGGCACATACATCAATACAAGTACAAAAGTAGCCAGGAAAATGAGTAAAACATAGATTTACATTCAGCATATCCAACGTCTTCGACTCGTAGCAATGACATTTGTCAGTCAAATATCAACAGTCTTGGTTGTTCGCAGTTTCACTGGGCAAGTTTCTCACTGAGACGAGATTGTTACTGGTTACCGGTATCTCGTGATCTCGACAGAGTAGTTGTAATTTTGTGGCAAATTCAAATCATTTATACGGACGATTTGGTTGAATTTCAGCCATTTTGGGATATGATTTAACTGAAGACAGTTAACATTTAGCGTTTAATATCGGGATTCGCATAATTTATTGGTTTTATTGTGGAAATTTGCGTTGACTGTTTCAGGAGCACTGATATAGGCCTACTTTGTATGTATGGGAAATATGTTGACTAAGGAATTGTACTACTGGAGCCTCACTATCTAAATTAAAGGTATACCGGTATGGAAATTGATACCATAACTGGTATTCATTTTTCCAATACCGTGAAGCCCTATTGACACCATATACAAGACATCTTTCCCATACACAATATCCATTCTGTGAAATACTATATATGTATAATGCGAAACTGGAAAAGAGAGGGCTATACAAACAACTACAAGTTATCACTAATATATCCAGTTATGATGAATCTACCTGCATCCAACAAGCGTACAAGTCCATCTCCACACTCCATGTCAACTGTCAATGATTCCATAAACCCAAGGTTAGCCAGCTCCAAATATACCTCAAGACGCCGTCCCAAAGCATCTCGGAGTTCCTGCTTGCGCTTAATGCATTCTTCTGGGTGGTAACGCACCCTGAACCTGTTAGCCACAAGGAAAAGAAAAACACAAGGAAAATACAATGAGAAAATCGGAATAAACATAAAATGTAATTTTTTTGCATGGAACAAAAGCAACACAGAAGACCAATTATACAATTTCGATTCAATCAAAATGCTCAGGGTAGGTAATTCTTTATATGTCAAAAGGCAAAGATTTACAGGTGACTTGAGTATGGCAGGGATTGAAATGAAACAGAACAAGCGACACTAGACAGAAAGGGTTGTGACTTTTCTAATACATTCAGCTAGCCAATGTCATTATGTATTAGGCCTTGAACCTACTTCATCAGTAGTCTTTAGAACTATTGATTAAGAATATAACTGTAAAATGACCACTAGCCTCATGCTAGTCTGAATTTCAAGCACAGCACAGTACTTTTGAAAAATTACCACAACTAACAAGACACAATATTAGTTTGTTCTCAAAACTACTGTTCTCGAGCCGCCTGTAAATTTAATCATGAGTTTTACAATGATGAATGATGGCTTACCTCCCTTGAACAAACTGAGTGAATGTAGGTTAACACATTACTAGCAATGCACAGCAAGGGAGATAACACTTGGCCAAAGATGATAACAATCTACATGTTCACGCAAAGGAATATTTTGGAAAACACCACTAATAGGACAACCACAAATTTCTTCCGCAGTGGCCTTGAGAAATGCCCATTTACAGACCAGTGTTTAAAATTTACCATTGCCTACTTATGGAGCCAGTCATTCCAATGGTAAATTTTCAAGTACATGTTTTCTCTTGGCTCTCAAATGGATATATTTAAAGCGATGCTAATCTTATCTCAAATGTTATACTGCACCGATAGATTATTGTTTATAGATTCCAGATCATTCATATCCTGTCTTCTTCTTCTTTTCGATCGCTGGTATCACACTTGGAGAGCCGTTCTCAAGATGAAATCTGTGGTTTTCTGCAGTTCTTCCACAGGCCCATACAGCTTTTCAAGAAAAGACGTTGACAAAGGCCAGATCTCTTCTCTCAGCAGCTGATACGTACTGCAACATTGAAGTATGTGCTCTGTGGTCTGTTCTGCTACTCCACAAGGACAAACGGGCGATGTCATACGGTGGAACCGCCTGTACATTTGTTGGTTTAGTCTGTACAGGAACTGTTCGAGCTCTGATTTCTTGTTGGTAACCCCTTCTGCGTTCCAGTGCATGATGTTGATACTGGGGTTCTCTTTGGGTTTGGTCTTCTCTTTCGGTTGGCCAGTAGCTCTCCATCCTCGTCCCCTGGCTTCACAAGCCGAGTTGATGGGACCTCAAATCCTGTCACATTCCCGTTTCTGTATCACAATTATCTGCTTTGTAATATCGCGTAAATATTGAACAGTGATCGCCGCCATTTTGTCTCCTCGAGCGATAGTGTGTGATGTCATGTAAGTGCCAATGCATTACATTCTTTATTATGTAATATTCATCTCGTTGAATATTTTGAAACTAATTTGACTGGAAGTTGTTGCTGCGGGCTAGCTAATTGCTTAAATGCTCAAAATTGGCAAAGAAAATTAAAATATTTCATTAAAGGATAACTAATCTGAACTCTTGATAGCTATTCAGGTGATCTAATATGCTACTCATAAACTATGCAGATAATGTTAAGCTTTTCGTCATGCCGCTAAAGAAAGATATTCAGGCTTTAGTAGCTAAATGTTGCTACATTTCTACGACTTATGATGGCTGTCATGATTTACTTTTCAACCAATCAGAAAAATCCTAGCGCGTCCGCCTCGGAATATAGCTCAGTCATAGAGGCGCCAGCTATAGTTTGGCACTGTGGTATAAAAGCAATCATACAGGTAAGCGGTTGAATATTTTGAAACTAATTTGACTGGAAGTTGTTGCTGCCTATGGCATGACGAAAAGCGTAACATTATCTGCATAGTTTATGAGTAGCATATTAGATCACCTGAATAGCTATCAAGAGTTCAGATTAGTTATCCTTTAATGAAATATTTTAATTTTCTTTGCCAATTTTGAGCATTTAAGCAATTAGCTAGCCCTTGAAATTGTTCAAGAAAATTTTAATTTTCTCATAGAAATGTTTATTTGCAGACGAGCGGAGAAGACTATTTTTGCAATGCTATTCCCATGATAAATTTTCAAAAAAAGTCTTCTCTTCGTCTGCAAATGGACATTTTTCAAGACTACTGTAAAAGCTGTTTTTGGCTGATATGAGTGTTAAAGGGGTAAGGAACCCGTGTTAGATGTATCAGTGGAAAGTTTCCAAAAATATATCGCTGATATAATGAGATATCGCTAAATTACAGAGGTTACTTCCCTTGGCACGCATAACAAGTAATGTTTTAAATTAATAATACAAATTTAATGATAATAATAACAATAAGCATGTTTAATGTTGATCTGCTGTGTGACTGGGTAAGGGGTGTGTGTTTATAATAGTTTTGTAGTACTTTAAATTATGATGTACATAAGTGTACAGTGAAGACATTCCCAAACTGAACCATCTATAAAACAGAGCAGTCTATAAACTGAACACATCTCATAACAGATTCTATTCTCTTATAGTAACTTAACCTCTGTGAACCAAATTCCTATCCAAACCAGATTCCTCTGTCCCCATTTCACAGCAGAACTGGTATAATTTCCCAATAGAACTTGTATAATTTTACAATAGAACTTATATATTTTTACAATAGAATGGTTGTCATTTCACAATAGATCTGTTATATTTCTCTAATAGAACTGTTGCCATTTCCCAACAGAACTGGTATAATCTCCCAATAGAACTGGTATAATTTTACAATAGGGCTTGTATAATTTCCCAATATAACTGTTGCCATTTCCCAACATAACTGTTGCCATTTCCAAATAGAAGTGGTATAATTTCTCAATAGAAGTGGTATAATTTCCCAATTTAGCTGTTGCCATTTTCCAATAGAAGTTGTATAATTGCCCAGCAGGACGTGTATAATTTCCCAATAGGGCTGCGGCTATTTCCCAATAGAACTGTCGTAATTCCCCGATTAATGTGGACTAATTTTGGACTAAAACAATGATGACATTGCACTGTAAGCTACTTGTGTAACATGATAAAACACCGCAATATCTAATGTAATTACTGATGCTATTGAAGAAGTCTCATGTTTGTCTCTGGGTGATATGATTTAAGCAGATCAACATTAAATGCAATCAATTGGTGGCCATTGTTTGAGTACAGTCAGGCTTAGTAATAAACCGCGAGCAGTTTTTTTTAGGATCATGTCAATCAAACAGCAAATATGATAATTAATACAAATTTTGAAAGGTTAATAATATTACTATCAACAGTTATAACTTTTAATGTCTTGAACCAGAAAAATCAAATTGTAAAACTTATTCACAATTTAATAAATATCTTGTTGAATATTTTGTAACTAATTTGACTGCTGCTGCTACCTCATTTTTCTAGATTCAAGAATGACAACTGGCGATCCACCCAATTCATACGGTTGATTCGCATACAATGGCAGACATTTAAATATTATTCTTTGACTAATTGTATTATTAAAGTTTAAATGTCTTTTTGACTGACCATTACACATGTAATATCGGATACATGAACAAACTGAGAATTTACCACTAAACTTGACTGTAAACAAATCAACTGATTGATGATTGGGGAAAAACGGATATGATTCAAATGAAATATGCATCTTAATAGCAATGTATAATATGAAAATTACCGTTCCCTAGTTTACCTGACAGCGACATCAGACTAACATCGATCCTCCGAACATCGTTCGCAAAGACGAAACGATTTCACGATGTCGTACATGTAGGTATATTGATAGATCTTCGATGTTTTTTGTCGATAAATCGTTGTTGATCAATATCATTTTCGTCCTAACTAACCCTACACTTATTTGATATAAAATCTACAGTGCATTGTTCGCACTGACATAATTATTAGTTTCCGTGGTGTTGTTGTTGTTGTTGTATCTGAAGAATTTTCTCTGAAATCAAATTGTTATTATCCTGAAATGGAAGCTTGGATTAAATATATAAACATATAAAAATAATCCAGAGAATATTAAAATTAAATTTTAAAAAGTTCAAATATTATGCATGCATGGTTAATGTCTCAATGATGAAAGAATTAGATAACCCATACCACTATGCCATATGGGCATGTATGCTTAAGTGTCCGACTTCTACAAGCCACAAAACAACAACTTCAAGGGATGATAACTCAGGATAACGCTTTATATTTTGAAAACAATTTGACTGAGTTGTTGGTTGCTTAGCCACCAACAACTTCCAGTCAAATTGTCTTCAAAATATTCAGCATATATAGAGTTAAACCCCATGGAAAATGTAGTCTGCAGAAATTCACCAGTCAGACAGTTAAGTAATCACGATATCAGAGTTACATGATTGCGAAATTTAATCTCTAAAGCTTAGCCAAAAAAAACTCTTAGCAACCACATGTAGCTAACACTCGATAAAGGAGCGACTGCATATTTTATGTTCCTCCCATTTTGAAACAGCAACCTGCCTTCTGCCTCTATGTACTTAACTCAGGGATCCATTTCTAGCTCGACACCCACCCATTTCTATTCAAGAGCTTATAACCTGCATACATTGAGCTGTATTGTAACTGTGAAAATGCAATTTCAGGGCTTAGAGCTGTAATATGCTTACATAATGTACAATATGCATCACAGCATGTCTATTCCTTAGCGTATTCAAAATTAGCGTCGCAATGACCTATTAATTGTCTGCCTGCTGAATTTCTGCAGACTACACTGCAAACGCAGACTACATTTTCTATGGGGTTTAACTCTGGATATGCTTAATATTTTGACAACAATTTGACTGAAATTTGTTGGTGGCTTAGCCACAAACAACTGTCAGTCAAACTGTTTTGAAAATATTCAGCAGGTCCAGAATTAAACCCTCATGGAAATTATAGTCTAGTGGCTTGCAGCACTCAGACAGTCAATAGGTCATAACCGCCAATATTAACCCACCATGCCACTAGCATCTACATATATAGAGCCTACCGTAAAAATTCGACTAAAGGATGCAGTTTTTTTTGTCAAATTACATGTTCTAGGAAGGGGGGGGGGGGGGGGGGGGGGGTGCGTCATATAATCGAGAACATTCCTTGAGCACATTTTTGGGGTGAAATATTTCTTAAAAAGTCAAAGATTATACCACGGAAATTGAACTACATGTTACCCTAGACAATTCGCGCCGCCTGACGACTATGTTTAATGTATACTCCAAAAACACCAAGCCAAAGTGAAATTATTAAATTGGGCCGCCTAAATATTGCTTATTCTTTAATAAATATCACTTATTACATCAAAATTAATCCAGAATTTGACATAAAATGGCGTCGAGAAAAGATACATGTATAAATCCCGTGATTCGCCTCCAATCACAAAATCTTTATTCTAATTAGAGCGAGTACTCGGATCTAAATATTCTGGACTCGGAAATTGCTATATATCATCATTGCGCGATAGGAGCTGAATGTTCCTGTACCCGTTTGATAACCAACTCCTGTTTGTGTATAAGATTACACAGCGCCGCCAATCGCAAAAAAGCCAGATAACCAACTCCCGTTAGCGCATAAGATCACACAGCGCCTCCAAACGCAAGTGTCATTACAACTAGTGACCATCTGAATATTCTCATACCCGTTTGATAACCAACTCCCGTTAGCGCATAAGATTACACAGTGCCTCCAATCGCAAGAGCCAGATAACCAACTCCTGTTAGCACATAAGATCACACAGCGCCTCCAAACGCAAGAGCCATTACATTCTGTTTCTGTTATGTGATTTGTATATTTTCAAGGAGACATTTCATGCCAAAATTAGATTGAGATTTAGATATAATAAATGATCTTTATTAAAGATACGCAATATTTAGGCGGTCCTATTTAATAATTTCGCTTCTACCATGATAATTTTTAGCCATACATTAAACATAGCGCGATGAGTGATGGTAATTTCTTATACCAATTTTCGATTTTTTTAAAGGTACGTTTTTCTAAATTTATCACAGTCTTATACTCGAATACAAGGAATTTTTTGGGCGGATTTTGCTCAAATTCGGGACAGCGTCCTCTATTCGACGGCGGCCGTTAGTCGAGAAATCACGGTAGGTACTAGTATTAATTTAGCCATTTTGCGTTTTTCTTAGAAAAAGGTTAATAAAATGGCCAATATAACAGCTGTATATCGTTACACACCATTCCTCCTCTTTATGCTCTAGAAAAAATTTGTTAATCTGTTGTCGTTGAAAGTCGACTTTGTAGTTGTTGTAGTGCTTGATTGCATCCTGGTCACTGATGTCATCTTCTTGTTGCGCCAAGAACTGCTTGAATGTCATCATCGGTGGCTGAGTAGGAAAGTCAATTTCTGGCGCGCCTGGTCTGTGAAGAATAATCATATATATTTATAATATACTAATCAAGTTGATATCTCCTTCTGTGTTTAACCCTTTAATGGTCAAGACTTTTAAACAAAATACACTTTTTCCTCAGCCGTTGTCCATTTGCAAGCCAAGAAGACTATTTTTGAAAATTTACCATTGGAATGACTGGCTCGGTTACCGAGCCAGTCATTCCAAGGGTAAATTTTGAAAAATAAGTTCTCTTGGCCTGCAAAAACCGACATTCCTCAAGACCACTGCAGAAACCAGTTTGGCTGACTTGACCATTAAAGGGTTAAACATGTTCACAGGCCATGGCATTTCCCCGTCAGATGTGAAGTACACCAATGAAGATTAGCCCATGGCTACTAGATTCTAGGCCGGGATACCAAAATTTCAAACTCACTAGCCCAGGTAGCGACCTAAATTTTTCCATTTAGATTTTAAGATTGTGAACAGAAAATGAATTTTATATATCTGATGACTCTTTCACAGGTTGAAACAGTTTCATTAACCCTTTCAATCCTTAAAAAGTAAGGTTTACAACGTATAGCATATTCCGTTAAATAGCTTGAAATTAATGTGACTGGAAGCCATTGCTGCCCGAGCCATATTAATTTCAAAATATTCAACAGATTTTCTGTTTGCTTGCGAAGAAATCGAGATACATGTAATTTATCAATGAAAGGGTTAAGAGCTTGAAAGTAACGTATTTAACACATTCTGCATTAGTAACTCCTCAATTATTATATCCTGTGTTCTTAAATCTGGGATCTTCTGTGCCAATGCATTTGAATTAAAAGTGGGTCCTTAAAAAATTTACTGGGACCCCTTAAATTTTGTGCTTAGGGGTGCAGGTGGCTACATGGTTAAAAACTACAGCTTTATCACAGGTGAAGTATAAAATTCAATGAGCCTGCCAACCACCCACCCCAACCCCACACCAGCAGATAAACACATAATATTATTAAGTATGATAAATACAGTACAAACCAGAAATAACTTTAAACATTTCCAAAATAAAACGTACATGTACTGGTGAATATTTTGCCTTCCAATCAAATTAAGATCAAAATAATCGAAAGAACATTTCTTACATCGTTTTTAAAATGGTACTGACTAGTGTTGGGAATTGGTACTATTTTTGTGATCGATGATTGGTTTTATATACTAACCGATGATCAATTAATGATTGTTCATAACAGGTTCTCATTTTTTACCCATTTTGAATGCAGTAATTACATGTTCACGGAAAATTACCCTTTTCAAACCAAGTCGCAGGTATGATAGATTCTTAATAATTTAAGAAATGTTCTGTTCAATATTTTGAAACTAATTTGACTGGAAGCTGTTGCTGCCTTAGGCAGCAACAACTTCATGTCAAATAAGTTTCAAAATATTCAACATGTTATTGACTGGTACGGTAGTTTTGAAATTAACATACTATTTCAGTACTGAAAGAATTAATGTCTTAAGACTAAGGAGTAATACTATATAGTTGTAACAATTATATTTTAATTCTTTTCCAAAAAGTATCTGTTTTCTAGCTTGAGCAGTTAAAATATATTAATAAAGTCAATTTATAAACAACCAAAATCAATTTCGGGAATCATGATCGATCGGTTGGTTGAACATACAAACCAATCAATCATCGATCAAATCGATTAGTCGGAACATCGCTAGTACTGACATGTTTCTGTTTTAGTTTTGGAAACTTTTTAACTTATTTATGATCTGTACTGTTTATATAATTTTAATCTGAACACCGATCACATATGAAAAAAATTTGACAGTACTGCTTACTGAATATCCATTTACAGGCAAAGAGAAACCCATTTAACCATCTGAGTGCCAAGTTTTTGCAGACAACATATTCCAAGGGTTATATCTCTGGACACGCTAAATAATTTGAGAACAAACTGCTTTCAAAATATTCAGCAAGTTAGTAATTTTTGCTCATTGAAATAGTTGTCTGGTGGTTTGTAGCAGCGACAGAGTCTTAAACAAGAGCCATCAGAAGATGGCATATCCCACATACGTGTGTGAATACATGTGTGTCCACTTACCTTACTGGTAAAGCAGGTCCACCACCACCATCGAAATGTCCATGTTGTGGAGGGCCACCACCCATATCAGGTCTGTGGTCACCCCAATTATGGGGAGGAGCACCTCTACCACCTCCTCGGCCACCATAATAGCCACCACCACCACCACCATCATCTCTATAAACAGCAGATTATTAAATATTTGAAGACGTGAATTTGTACATGTATATAGACTACATCGATGATGCCATATATGAACATGTATCTAATCAATTGACTGTAAGGAAAAGTAGTGTTTATCTTTATGATTAGTTGAATGTACTTAAGATTACAACTAGGTTCAGCAGCAACATGTAAATACAGAATCGTAACAACGCATGCCCTGTTGCATATGCATATAGTATAGTTAAATAAATGGCCCAAGGGCTGTACTGCTCACCTAGCTGATGAGGAACTGTAAACATGTTTAGATTAATTAATGCACAACAAGCATCATTGGTCCATCATGCAACCATAACTGTTACCATAGACAGATGGCAATGGTTCTTGTCATTATTGACCAATGTGGCAATCATCCGTACCGCTAATACAACAAGAGCTACACAAATGGTGCATAATACCAGGGCATGATGACAAATCAATGATTGAGAGCTATCAGAAGTAGACAAGTCATCCTATGAAGTTTCAACGTGATCCGCTAAACAGTGATGGAGTTATGACCCGGAAATTAATTTTCCAGATGGCGGCCAAATTGTATTTCGGATCATGTACAATTTCAATAAGTTCTTTCCTCAGATCTAGTCCTGTCATCCCATGAAGTTTCGAAGTGATCCGCTAAACAAAAATGGAGAAATCAATTTTCAAGATGGCCACCAGTGACCAGTGGCTGGGGGCCATCTTGGATTTACGATCATCGTCGACTTCAATAGTTTTGTTCTCTAGAGCTAGTCCAACCATCAAGTTTCAAAGCAATCCGATAAACGGTAATGGAGTTATCAACCGGAAACCAATTTTCAATGTGGATACAATTGGCTGGCAGCCATCTTTGATTCTGGATTATCATCGATTTCGATGAGTTTCCTTCTCCAGACCTAGTCCAACCACCATATACTGGTAGCTTGCGAACATCTTGGATTTCGGGTCATTGTCAATTTTGAAAGATTTCTTTTACAGACCTAGTCCAACCACACTATGAAGTTTCAGTGATCCGATAAACGGCAACAGCTACCATGCGAAAATCCTCTACCGCCTGTCCGGATGGCGCCATCCCATAACATCCCGCCAAAATGGTGGTGTCCTTGACACTATTGACCAACGGGAAAAGTACCATTGACCAATGGGGCAGCCATCCCTGACAATATTGACCCAGCAGATGACATTTACCAACAGGTCAATGGTTAAAGTAAACAAGAGGCCCAAGGGGCCTGTGTCGCTCACCTGGAGCACCATCGATTTTTTTTGTCAAAATTGTTGGTGGGTGGTTTAGCAGTCTTTTAAATGAGTTTGTGGACAGTTTTGCAAGTGCAATATAGCCGCCAAACACACTACATTTTGATTGCGCTACGGCGGCCATGTTTTTTTGATGGATCAACTTTCCTTGAACAAATTTTAATGGCCAAAATTTCAGCGGTTCTGGAGGAGTCATTTTCGTGAAAACTAGGTCACCCAAGATGGTCGCTGAACCATTTGGTGAATCAAGTCCTCTTGAACAAACTTGGCTTACCTCTTGGCCTAGATGAAGATTCACCCAGTGGTTTTGGAGAAGATTTTTAATGAGATTTCCTGAAATTGGCCAAAATCCAAAATGGCCGTTGGGCAAATTAAACGATCGGGTTCATTTGAACAAACTTGGATCCTTATGCACAAAGGATGCTTCCTGCCAAATATAATTGAAATCGGCCTGGTAGTTCTCGAGAAGACATTTTAAATTTCCCATTGCTTTCGCATGGGAGCTTTTGACGAGAAAATTATCCAAGATGGCTGCCAAACCATCTATTCGACAGTTTCGAAAATTGCAAATTTGGGCGCAGAATACCCAAAAACATATATAGAACCAATTTTGCCCTCAAAATCCATCAAATAAAAAAATTCAATATGTCCGTCAAACACACTACATTTTGATTGTCCCACGGCGGCCATGTTTTTTGACAGAGCAACTTCCCTTGAACAAACTTTAATGGCCCTTAGTCCCTAATCATATCTCCCAAATTTTGGCCTGATCCATTTAGCGGTTCTGGAGGTCGTTTTCGGGAAAACTAGGTCATCCAAGATGGCTGCCGAACCATTCGGTCAATCAAGTCATCTTGAACAAATTTGGCTTACCTCTGCCTAGATGAGGTTTCATAAGTTTTGAATCGATTCCCCAAGCCGTTTCGGAGAACAAGATTTTTAGACATTTCTAATAATCGGCCGAAATCCAAGATGGCCACCGGCCAAATTGGTCGATCGGCTTCGTTTGAACAAAATGAAATCTCTATGCCATAAGGATGCTTCCTACCAAATATAATTCAAATCGCCCCAGTAGTTCTCGAGAAGACATTTGAAATTTCCCATTGCTTTAGTATGGGAGCTTTTGGTGGGAAAATGATCCAAGATGGCTGCCAAACCGTTTATCCGACAGTTTCGAAAATCAGAATACCCAAAAACCTATATAAAACGAATTTCGGCCTCAAAATCCATCAAATAAAAAAATTCAATATGGCTGCCAAACACACTATATTTTGATTGGTCAACCGTGGCCATGGTTTTGACGAATCAACTTCTCTTGAACAAACATTAACCGCCCTTTGTTGCTAATTATATATCACAAATTTCGGCCTGATCGCTTCAGCGGTTCTGGGGAAGAAGTCGTTTTTGTGAAAACTAGGTCATCCAAGATGGCTGCTGAACCATTTGGTCAATCAAGTTCCCTTCAACAAACTTGATTCAGCACTTACCCTAGATCATATTTCGTCAGTTTTGAATCGATCCCTCAAATGGTTTGGGAGAAGATTTTTAGACATTTCTAAAAATGGGCCGAAATCCAAGATGGTCGCCGGCCAAATTGCCCAATCGGGTCGTTTGAACAAACTTGAATCCCTATCCTTAAGGATGCTTCATGCCAAACATAATTGAAATTGGTCCAGTAATTCTCGACAAGATATTTTTAATTTCCCATTGCTTTAGTATGGGAGCTTTTGGCGGGATCGATGACTGCCAAACCGTTTATCCGACAGTTTCGAAAATTGCAAATTTGATATCAGAATACCCAAAAACCTAGATAAAACCAATTTCGGCCTCAAAATCCATCAAATAAGAAAATCCAATATGGCTGCCAAACAGGCTATATTTTGATTGGTCCACGGTGGCCATTTTTTTTGACGGATCAACTTCTCTTGAACAAACTTTACAGGCCATTAGGCCCTAATCATATCTGCCAAATTTCAGCCTGATCCCTTTAGCACCCTGGGAAAACAAACTAGAGAGCATAGCTATTCGCAACACAGTACCTCATCTCACAACCAAAGATGAACACAGCGATGTGAGCAAGAAGGCCCTGACCCTAGCCATGCTGGAAGAAATGTACCCTCAGGAGACATGGATAAGGATCTACACAGATGGATCAGCCAAAGATGCAATTAGGAGCGGAGATGCCAGACTGCACATACAGTATCCAAACGGACAACATGAGTCAGCTGCAATACCGTCAGGCAAACACTGCACAAACTACAGAGCTGAGGTCGAAGCACTGGTCCATGCAGCTAATACCATCAGCAGAGCAGCAGACCCTATTGCACAGATTGTCTTTTTATCTGATGCCTGCTCCGTCCTTGAGGGTATCACCAAAGGTAAGCTGCCACAACTTGAAGAAGCACTACAAACCATCAAATGCTTTCGGATAGCATTGCAGTGGATCCCCTCACACTGTGGAGTCCAAGGAAATGAGGAAGCAGACAAGATGGCAAAGGTGGGTGCAGAAGAGAATCAGACAGAAAACATGGTTACACATACAGAGATGAAGACTATCATCAAGTCACTCTATAGAACACCTCAATCAGAAGTTGCCTACCATCATCTCTCGAGGCCAGAGCAAGTGATCATTTTTTGTCTCAGAACTGGACATAACAGACTAAACCAACACATGTACAGGCGGTTTCACCTTATGACATCGCCCGCTTGTCCTTGTGGAGAAGCAGAACAGACCACAGAGCACATACTTCAATGTTGCAGTACGTATCAGCTGCTGAGAGAAGAGATCTGGCCTTTGTCAACCCCTTTTCTTGAAAAGCTGTATGGGCCTGTGGAAGAACTGCAGAAAACCAGATTTCATCTTGAGAACGGCTCTCCTAGTGTGATACCAGCGATCGAAAAGAAGAAGAAGAAGATCCCTTCAGCGGTTCTGGAGAAGTTGTTTTCGCTAAAACTAGGTCAACCAAGATGGCCGCCAAACTATTTGACCAATTAAGTTCCCTTGAACAAAGTTGGTTGAGCTCTTGCCCTAGATAATATTTCATAGGTTTCTTTCAATCCCTCAAGCGGTTTCGGAGAAGATTTTTAAAGACGTTTCTAAAAATCGGTCAAAATCCAGGATGGCCGCTGGCCTAATTGGCCGATCGGCTTCATTTGAACGAACTTGGACCCCTATGACCTAAGGATGCTTCCTGCCCAATATAATTGAAATTGGTCCAGCGGTTCTTGAGAAGTCGTTTAAATGAAAAGTTGACGGATGGACGACGGACACACGACGGACGGTCGCTACGACAAAAGCTCACTTGGCCTTTCAGACCAGGTGAGTTAAAATTTTGAAGAAATGCAGGAATTCAGAATACTGGTGTTATTGGCATTACTTACCAACGGGAAAAGTAGCATTGATCAATGAGGCAGCGATCACACACTATTGATCAATAGTTCACTTGTCACAAGACTGACATTTACCAAAGGGGCAATGGTGAGGTCACAGTAACAAATTTGGATAAGTAATTGTAAGAATATTGACCTGATTGACCAACAGGGAGAGCACCATTAATCAATGGGACAGCCATCCCTGTCACTATTGCCATTTGATTGATGTGTACTAAAGAAACATTTCTGACAAATCTGTTTTAGTCCATAATAACCAATTTATGAAATGTGACACAGATTATTTTCTCCATAGGGTTCAATACTTAAAATGCTTTAGAGCCCGAGTTATGGCCCTTATTTCAAGTCATGGCTACTTCATATTCACAGGGCGAATAGATATTGCCTCACGGAACATATCTGCTAAATTTGTTTTAATCCATCAACAATTAACAAAACAAATGAATTTTAACCAAAGGGTTCAATATTTTCAATGAACCAGAGTTATGTCCCTTGTTTAAAGATGCAGCCTCTTTATATTAATAGTTCAAATAGATGTTTGACTGAAGAAACATATCTGCTAAATTTGATTTTAATCCATCAACAATTGGCAAAACAAATGGATTTTCACCATATGGTTCAAACGTTTAAGACTTAATGAATCATAGTTATGGGCCATGTTTAAAAATACATACTCTTTATATCCACAGTTCAAATAGACTGAAGGAACATATCTGCTAAATTTGATTTTAATCTATCAACAATTGGCGAAAACATGAAATTTCCCCATACATGTATGGCTCAATACTTAAAAACACCTCAATGAACCTGAATTATGGCCCTTGTTTAAGGGTGTGGTCACTTCATATTCATAGCTCCAATAGATGTTATCAGAAGGAGCATATCTACTAAATTTAGTTGTAATCCATCAATAAATGATGAAAAGTGCAACAAACGTATTTTCCCCATAGGCCTCAATACTTTGAAAATATAGCAAGGGACATAACTCTGCTATTTGTGGGCATGGCCACGTCATATTCCTAGCCCAAATAGATATTGCCTAAAGGAACATATCTGCCGAATTGGGTTTTAATACATCGATAAATGACGAAACGTTTACATGTCTGCCAAATTTGGTTTTAATCAATTGATAAATGACGAAACGTTCCACAAACGTATTTCCCCATAGGCTTCATTCAATACTTTGAAAATATAGCAAGGACTATAAATCTAATATTTGTGGGCGGGCCGGGCCCACTTCATCTTCACAGCATCGATAGATATTGCCTAAAGAAACAAATTTGCCAAATTCGGTTTCAATCCTTTGATAAATGGCGAAATGTGCCACATATGTTCCCCATAGGCTTCAATACTTTGAAAATATAGCAAGGGGCATAACACTGTTATTTGTGGGCATGGTCTCTTCATCTTCATAGCCCAAATAGATATTGCCAAAAGGAATATATCTGCCAAATTTGGTTTTAACCTATCAGCAAATGGCGAAACGTGCCACAATTGTTAACAGACCACAGACAAATCGCAATTGTATAAGCTCACTTATGTGAGGTAAAAATAACTTCCGATTAACACTAGTCTACCAGTCTCACCGACGTAGATGTCGTCCCAGTTGTCACACGTGACCTGGTAACCCACTCTACACATCCTTTCTTTTTTAGTCTTTTCTTGTATGAAGATCAACAAAGACCTAACAGTCAAGCATGCTTTACATACCTTCTCATTCGCTTCATTTGAGGGGGACTACCATCACGTCCATGCGGTGGACTGTACTGATGATCTCTGCGATTGTCATAATCACGCCCATATGGGTCACGTGTATTAACGACTCCACGACCACTACCTCTGTCTCGACTACGGTAACCGCCGCCACCACCTCTGGAACTGTAATTTATAAATAGTTGAGATACAATAAACATGTTAAGTAAATGCATGTGAGCTTTACTTGTTGCCACCTGCTACATGTATACAATACTATTGGCCTATTTCTAATGATCATAACCAATAATGTATGGCATTAGGAACTACTTTATGGATCAAGAAGATATAGGTAATTGATTGTAACTGCTTAACACCTTAATGGTTAAATTTGGTCAAGATTATCCTAATATGTGCTTTTTGAATATCCATTTGCAGGTGAAAAGAAGTAAATTTTTGAAAATTTACCACTGGAATGATTGGCGCAGTTATCGAGCCAGTCATTCCAGTGATCAATTTTTTTTCAATTGCCTTCTCCAACTTGTCTGAGCATGCAATTTGACATTCCTTAAGTTGACACTACCTGTGTGGGACATGTGGTGGGATTCGGCGTGTGTGGACACAGTCGTGGGAACGTGTACTGGGAGCCACAGGGCTAGGCATGCCCACCCCTCCGCAACCACATGACAGGTGCCCTATGCCCCTTAAAGGTGATTCAGACTTTATGCGCTTCGTTCCAACAGAGCAGATGGGCACCTAGCCACCTATATGTACAGACTATGGAGGAAAACTGTGTACAGAATTGTGCGCACACGAGCAGAAAGACACAGGCTGTATCTCATCACATGTAAAGTTTGCAGCATGCAATTACGTTCGTGAGACAAAATGCTCCTGTGGCATGTTTGGGATATGTACCAAAGAGCATCTTAGGAGTATACCTTGTACCTTACGCATAGAAATCATCCATGTACGCACACATTTAAATATTCATGCGTACCATATATGCCTCACGTAAATACAGTACGCATCAGTGTATTAAACTGCCTGTACCGGCTTGTTGTAATTATCAAAATATAGCCTACTCAATTACACGAAGGGGGAATCAACACACTCATCACATACAATGACATACCCATAAACACTCATAAAAGCCCTGCCTATACTACCATCACTAAATGGTATGATCTCCATCTCCGCAAGAGGGTATTCTTTTCTTTATTACAAGACCTTTGCGTTACATATGTGCACCTATAGGAGCGTCAATGAAAGAAATTCAATGGACATTATTTTCGTACATGTTGCCAAATGAGCTAAAATATCACCGGAACTTAGTTGTTCAAGACATATTTTAGTTGGAAATAGGATTACAGGTATAACTTTTACAGTAGCCGTCATAACCTCATAACCGTGAGGTCGACCCAGACCATAATCCACCAACATTATAATTCGAGTTTGTCTTTCACAAATTCTGAATCTCCACGAAGGCATATCTTATTTGGCATTTGTAATTTTAAGGATAACATATGAGTGGAGATGGAAGATTTTTCTATTGTGAATATTTCATTAGAAACAGCAAAATATACAGAAATATTTGTAAAAATATGTTCTTTCACACTTATTTTAATTGGAGAGGTAATTATAGCAATAACTTTGAATGAAATTTACAACAATTTCCGTAGGTAGGCTAAAGCATTAAACTGCCAATAACAACTGCAAGTTCTCTTCACCTGATTTAGTTTACCGGCTGATATTAAAAGATCTGCTGTCTTATTACAGTAAACAATATATTAGCGCTTCTAACCTAGGATTATATTTTTAGTAAGACACTTGTCAAGATTAAATGAACAATATTCTAATTGCAATAACAAAAAACTGTAATTTCCCTTCTAAATATAGAAATACTCTGAAAATGTGGAGTCCATAGCACTTTTCCTTCTATTTCATATGTCAATGATACATGTATGTTATAGTTGGAGCTGTGCTAATTATTTTGACAACAATCTGACTAACTTCTGTAAGTGATTAATTGCTATCTGTAATTTCTTTCGGTCAAACTAACTTCTAAATTCACCTCCTTTAAAAAAATATCAGAATTCAGAATGACAAGTATTATTATAGCAATAATATTTATTCATTTGCCAGTATGCCGCAGAGATAGTTTTTAGAATGCTAGTGCGTTTCTATAGGCTAATCGTGTCCCACCACAACGCAGCTAGATTTAAAATAAACACACTTTTGAGATAAAAATATATTTTCATTCAGAATTAAAACCTGGTTGGCATGACTGACTAGTTAGTTGATCAATACCAATGAGTCCCAAACACACTGCCCCAACCATGACATGTAACTGTAATGGCTAATTTTGAAAGTTTGCTGGCCTTGGGAAACACACGGAGGGTGAGTGGTGGGGGTGACTAGTTTATCCCTTTAATGCTAGCCGGCCAAAAATGGCTTCTGCAGTGGTCTTGGGAAATGTCCATTTGTAGACAGACTATTTTTGGAAATTTACCACTGGAATGACTGGCTCGATAGTCAAGTCAGTCATTCCAGTGATAAATTTTCAAAAAAAATTTTCTCTGAGAAAGTAGAAATTTTCTTGAACAAATTTGAGGATTAAAGGACGACGCAGTGGTCACAAGAGAAAAAGGACTGATTGCAGCTGTAGGATATTTCTACTACTACTACTACTACTACAGCTGCAGAATACAGTAATCATTCATACATACTGTAGCATGATGATCTGATGGTACAATTACAATGCACTGATTGTTACATCTTCATATGGTAAGGATACCACACCATTTATTATGATTCTTCAGTTGGGAGTACGGTACTCCTTAATTTTTCAACTGATGCGTACGGCAAATTCAGGAGTACAAGACATGTTGTTACTGAATACTGAACAATTATCCTCGTCCCCTCCCCCCCAACAATATATACATATATATTGTTGGGGGGGGGGGGGGGGGGGGGAGGGGAGGGCTGAGGATAATTGTTCAGTATTCAGTAACAACAGGTCTTGTACTCCTCCTGAATTTTCCGTACACATCAGTTGAAATGCTAAGGAGTACTCCCAACTGAAGAGTTATTTGGAGCACTGCAGACGTGCTTCATATGATACACTGGTATCCAGATATGTTAACCTCCATGTACACAACAGAAATGATATGCCACTGAAGATAACTCCACTGCCTGGACAAGCTCCAAAGAAGGCTCTACATGTTCATGTATATACTTTAGAGGTCAGGAAAAACCTATTTTTGACAACTTACCGCTGGGATAACGGCTTGATAAGGTGGGTGGGTTGCATGTGGATCGCTATAGCTTAGCTGACTGAGGGGTGGTGGAGAGGGAGGGTCGCTATAGGTCCGACAAATTTCCCAACATTCTTTTACCAAGCAAATGTACGGTTGGCGTGAACACATTACTGTTAGGGTTTTTATAAATTATAACGAATCCTCTACCTCCAGCTGCCAGTGCCCCCACTATCTCTCCGTCGATCGTCACTCCGTTCATAATCATTTCTCTCTCTTCTGAACTTTTCCCTCCCTCTTCCGTCGCGTCGTCTATCGTACTCATCATCGCTGTCAGCCATGCTTGTATAACGTCAGTGCCGGTCTACAATACACTCACCTGAAACACATATAAATGTACAGTCTTTATAAATCACACAGAAAACAAACATAAAAAGCATGTATCTCTAACCCTTTAACATGGTTAATAACCAATCTAGTCAAAAACAGCTCCAGCAGTGGTTCTGAGAAATGTCAATTTGCAGACCAAGAGAATATTTTTTGAAAATTTATCACTGGCGAGACTGGCTCGATAACGAGCCAGTCATTTCAGTGATACAGTTTCAAAATCAATCTTCTCTTGGTCCACAATACACTCACCTGAAACACATAAATGTACAGTCTTTATAAATCACTCAGAAAA
Source organism: Chaetoderma sp. LZ-2023a (assembly GCA_034401795.1). Classification (NCBI taxonomy): domain Eukaryota; kingdom Metazoa; phylum Mollusca; class Caudofoveata; order Chaetodermatida; family Chaetodermatidae; genus Chaetoderma; species Chaetoderma sp. LZ-2023a. Next base: position 54,843,903 of record CM067375.1, read on the forward strand.
CAAACATAAAAGGCATGTATCTCTAACCCTTTAACTAAGCTAGTCAAAAAACAGCTCCAGCAGTGGTCCTGAGAAATGTCCATTTGCAGACCAAGAGAAGTTTGTTTTTGAAAATGTATCACTGAAATGACTGGCTCGATAACGAGCCAGTCATTTCAGTGATACATTTTCAAAAACAAACTTCTCTTGGTCTGCAAATGGACATTTACTTTGAGAAAATTAAAATTTTCTTGAACAAATTTGAGGGTTAATAAAGCAAAATAGTTCCTACTATAATAGAACATTAACTCAAGATTTGCCATGAAAATTAAATGTTTGCGTTGTGAATATCCACTTGCAGGCCATTAAGAAAATTTATGATAATTTACCGTTCCATTTTTAGCTATGCCCCGCCCATCTCTAGTTAAGCTCCACTCACACCTCGCTCGTGTTTGGATCGATCGCTCTCTGAACTTCCCGACTATCAATTTCCAGAAAACGGTACAGTCAAGCTGTTGAATATTTTGAAACTAATTTGACTGGGTGCTGTTGCTGCCTATGGCAGGAACAGTGGCCAGTCAAATTAGTTTCAAAATATTCAACACCATGTTTATTAAAATCTTTTAAAACAATTTTAAAGAATGAACTTGACCTATTCCTAATATAATCCCACCCCTCTCGCAAAGATGTTGGTTTGGCAATAAATTGAACAGCTTGCCATAATAGAAGGCTACACTACAAACACATGACAAATACATGTAGGCAGAATACGACGTGACAACAAAATGTTAGCGATATTTCAATTTTTTTCAAAATCATATCGTAAAAAATCGTGGCTGGAAAAATATCGCGATTTCCGATATCGGATAATTGTGCAAGCCTAGTACTATATTAGGGGCAATGATTTTCCGTGATCGCGGTAAACGGACGGAATTTGCGGAATGGACAGTGAAAGAGAATCTGGTATCTTGATGACAATTAAATGTTTTCCACCAAAACTAGATATAATCGCATTAAATAATTGACAATCTCGGTGAAAATATTAATTTTATTTTAATTTCTCGCTTATTATCAGTAAAATTGGCGTTATATGATGTCTATCGCAAAGTAGGAGAGTTCGCTTATGTCAAAATATCCCCAAATCGCGACAAACATATTACATCCGTTTACTCCAATGCGCAAGACTTTGTTTCGTGTCTTTCCGGTACACAGAGATGATATCTTTCCTGTACATAATTCCAAAATTTTACGCGAAATTAAAACCCATAGAAGTCCTTTCTGGATGTTTAGAGTTAAATTACAATGACGCATAACCAAGAAACTTGATAAAACATTCATGTATAACGCTAGAGAACATCAACATTCAATATTTTGTCATTTTCACGTGTTTTTAAAACTATAGAAGCGGCAAATCTAAAGTGTAAAATGGCGGACCATTGCTCAATCTGACACGTTCCTGGTACACAGATGTGTTCCGGGCGCAATCTGACAAGCTGGATAGACTGTTACGCAGACTTAATTCTAATTGACTTTTTAACATTTCGAGCATGTTCCCGGTCACGCGCGATTATCAGTCACTAGTTCCCGGTATATGTATTATAAAGCAAGTGTAGAAACATTTGCCATATTGCACCTGTTAAACCCTATGCATTACGTCACAAATATTTACGGTCATGCACACACTCACACACCCCCTCCTCCATGCCGCATGCTAGAATCAGTTATTGAATCTTACTACCAGCTACTATATATTTCTTTAACAGTGTAATAGGGATTATACATGTAATAAATATGGCAGACAGTGTGCCGGCCAAGAAAGTGAAAAGAATAGCAGCTGTTTCTGTTGTGAATGCTACGTCTCGTGTGAGACAATTTCCTGAAGACTTATATGAGGATGGGAATGTATTGTTTTGCAAGTTTTGTCAACATTCGCTTGACTTTGAAAGATTAGACACCATAAAGGATCATACACCTTCAGCAGAATTAAATTCCATACTTTTTCAAGACTCAATTTCAAATTTTCCAGACCTAATTTACGACTCAATCAGACAAAAAACAAACACAGTTACTAAGTTCATCATATTATCATATATAAACTTTATTACACCTTGTAAAACACCACATCAAAATAAATAATCAACTAACTTAACATCAGATAGCACTCATCACAGATAGAAAGATATACAGCACTCTATTTGTTGATATGACATTTAAAATAACTAGATACAATCATGCCAATTTTAATGTTGATATGGATGGATAGCACTCAGGAAAGACATAAAACTAATTTAAAATGATTTTTTTAAATTTACCACTGGAATGACTGACATAGTGACCAGGCCAGTCATTACAGCGATAAATCTTCAAAAATAGTATTTTTTTATCTGCAAATGGACATTTCTCAGGACTACTGCATACATACATCATGACATGATAAAACAAATGGTTTAAGTGTAAATAGAAAATGTGCATTTGCAGGTCAGAAGACTTTTTTGAAAATTTACCACTGGAATTACTGACATGGTGACCAAGCCAGTTATTAGTGTGATAAATCTTCAAAAATAGTCTTTTCTTGATCTGCAAATGGACATTTCTCAGGACTACTGCATACATATATCATGACATGTTTAAACAAAGGGTTTAAGTGTAAATAGAAAATGTTATAGAAAATGTGCAATTGCAGGTCAGAACTCTTTTCGAAAATTTAACGCTGGAATGACTGACATGGTGGCCAAGCCAGTCACTACTGTGATAAATCTTCAAAATTAGGCTTTTCTTGATCTGCAAATAAACATTTCTCAGGAACCGCATATTTTCTAGGAGTGTCTCTAGGAATCGCATATTTTCTAGGAGTGGCTCTAGGAACCACATATTTTCTAGGAGTGGCTCTAGGAACCGCATATTGTCTAGGAGTGGCTCTGGGAATCACATATTGTCTAGGAGTGGCTCAGTGTTTTCAGGATGCAAGCCAGATATGAATTTCATTACAGCAGCACATTTTTTGTTGAATATTTTGAAAATAATTTGACTGGAAACTGTTGCAGGAATAGTTTCCAGTCAAATTATTTTCAAAATATTCAACAGCTATCCTGTAAAGTTGAGCTTGAGACACCAACATTCACTTGTTGAGGGCCACCCCCACCCCACCTTTAGATGACAAGTTAAAACCTGCACATATACGCTAATTTATTTTTAATTTAATTTACCATAGCTGATCATAATGCCATAGCAACAGGAGGAATCCTCATTATTTTCACTCGATAATGCGCCGTAAGAGGCCTCGTGATACGAGAGAGCTGTCGGGCAGTCAATAATATTTTACCGTGACTCAGCGCAAAGTTGGGATCATCTACCATTGGGCGATATGAAATTGCCACGCTTCTAAATGATCGCCATAGCAACAGGAACTCATTATTTCACTCGATGACGAGCCACACAAGAGGCCTCGCGATATGAGGGCAAAGTTGGGATCATCTAACGTTGGGCAATATAAAATTGCTACGCTTCTAAATGATTCTGGTACAATGTGAAAATGTAAAATATTCTTAGCTTGAACCAAAGAAATCTGTAACTTTCGGCGCTGGATTTAGACGAACTTCAGTCAGTGTCTCATGTTTTTTCCCCAGCATGTGGCTAACAAGAGCCGCTTCGCCAATACTCCCGATGTCAAACGACTTATTACAAACACTACATTTGCCACGCGAGTTTGATGTGTTGTCCGGTAAAATCCAATCCTTATATGTATCATTAGTTTCCCAAACACTAGAATATTTGCACTTTCCCATCTTTACTGTATCACAAAAAAACGGCAATCTCGCAAATTACTTCATTGTTTCGGCTTCTAACACGCTGCACTATTTGACAGACGACTGCCGATTCACTCTTTTTTTGCATTGTACTTGAACATGTTCAGACATGTATTGCCCAACAACCGCGAGATGTTCCCGGTAATAGGCGGTTTTCTATTGCAAGACGAGACCATGATCCAATCGAATTAGATTCTGGCAAGACTGGAGGAAACGCGAGATTTCCTTCGTAAACAAAAAGATGGCGGTCGGAAAAATTAGGACTGCCGATATTTTAATTTTCCATACCAGTTGGCCCAAAATTGGAATTTCCATACTTTTTCCAGCCCTGGAAAAGGCTTTCCTAATTTTCCATACTCTTTCCAGACTTCCATACATGCGTATGAACCCTGATCATATACTCCAAAGTAAAAAACACTTGCATAACAAACTATTAGCAACTGGGCATGTAGCAAATGCTAGTTTGAGTGGTCAGCCAAAATAAGTCACATTGTTCAGTGCATTTAAGTCGAAGGATTTACGCAAAGAATTCATTCTGGACTTTGTTAAGATGTGTACTATGACTGATATTCCATTGGAAAAAGCAAATAAGATGAACCCATTCATTGTTAAGCATTGTAAGCAAGGGGGTGCCCTGCCACAGCCACAAACACTTCGCCAGCTTTATGTACCATGTCCATTCGAAGGACATTTTTCTGCACTGAAAACGCTTCTGGTTGGCAAGAAGGTGTGGTGCATTGTCATGGATGAAACAATACACATTAGAGACAAAAGTGTACTGAACATTGTTGTTGGCGTTCATGGGTCATATTTTCTGATAGATGTCAAATTTTTGGATGCATGTAATCATGCAACTGTCAGTCAGGCCCTTATCCAAGCTGTTACTGGAGCAGGCATCCAGCTTGCAGATGTACATGCTATCGTTTCAGACTCGGCTGCATATTGCAAGAAGGCATACAAAGAGGTTCTATATCCTGTCTTCCCAAACTCATGTCATGTTCTCTGTCTAGCCCACATAGTAAACCTTGCAGGGGAAACTATCCAACATTGGGGTGATTTTGTGCACGTCTCTACACTTGTAACCATGGTGACATCTGCATTGTACAAGAAACCTGCCAGGAAGGCCCGATACATAGAATACATTTCCGAATATTTGCCCAAAGAAAGTGTGAAACTACCGCCACCACAAACACGCTAGATCTATTGTTTCGAAGCAGTCAGGTACCATGCCACCCACGTTCACTTGTATGATGAGGGTTTCTTCAAAGGTGAAAAAAGCAGTCTAGGGCAATTGACAGACTTTTGGAACTGTGTACACATAAGACCATCTATCCACAAATGGTGTTACAACTTCACTTTATATCTGAAAGCCGTATGCGTTTGATCACTACAATGACTTTCCTTGAAAGTACAAGCCAACCTCTCGCGCTACAGGCTTATGACAGATTAGAGGACTTATGCCAGTTTTTGTCTGTGGGCACAACTAAGACTTCCTTTGGTGAAGAAACTGATCGACTGCTTGGAAAGCTCAAAACTGATGAAAAGTCAAAGGTGACGAAATCATTTCACAGTGCCTTCAACAATGCACTTAAAAAGCTACAGTTACACATTGATGCTCATCCAGCATATCCCCTGTACAAAGCAGTCAGGATTTTTGATCCACATCTTATTCGCAAACTTTCAGTAAACATTGAAGACTATCAAACCATTCCTGGAATAGCATCACCATCCAATGATGTGCTGCAAGAATTCCAGATTTATACTGTCTATGATCATAGTGGAATACCAGAACCATCTCACATTGTTCCCTTTTGGAAATCAATGGCGGAGAGATTTCCATGGCTGGCGGCCATTGCTCTTGATGCCATGTGGATGCCAGTTGCTAGTGTGGATGTTGAGCACTCCTCACAATATAAACATATTCTCAATGACAGGCGTGAAAGCCTTACAGAGACAAACACTTAACAACTCATTATGTTGTACTATAATGGAGATTTGGAAGGGAGATTCTAACTGTCCAACAGTCTAACTAATTCACCACACTAGCAGATGGCTTCCAGATGACATGAATTGTGTAGCAGCAGCAGACATCTATGGCATCGATTTCCAAAAAAAGGTGTGTGAAGCTTTCTATTAATCCTTGTCGGCCCATGTGGCAAAGGGAGATAACTCCTATTTGTTTGAAATAGTAAGTGAAATTGTGTGACTGAATTACCTCCCTTGAGCATATGTCATGATCAGTAGACTGAGTAGAGTTACGGTAAGTTCTGAAGTTGTTTATTAAGTTTACTTACCTGCTTGAATTTCTTTCATAGAAATGTTGTTCTTGTCTTTTAGTTCATACTTGTTGGTATTCTGAACTATTTTGATGTTATGCTTGCATTGTTGTCAAACAATTTTCAGTTGTCAAAGAAAAACAAAACAAACTGTTCTACATGTATTTTTACATGTGTATGTTTTATTAAAATAAAATAATGTTGTACACACAGCAACCATGTTATCATGGTCACAATTTGCAGTAGTGACAATTGTCTGTGTTCTCCAGAGTCCAGAATTGTGATGTTTCATTATTAATTTGATGAGCTTGAATTTTAAGGGTGATAAGTTCTGGATTTAAATTCTATCTAATATTGCTTGTTACCTCACTGAAAGATCATATTTATTGAATTACCCATGCCTCATTATACTTTTGGACTCTGGAGAAGCATACCTACAAGGGTTGTTGGTAACCATGGGGAGATAACAACACATTATGATGCATTTGAAGCTGAAAAATTAGGAAACCGGTGACGAAACGGAATTTAATATATCCCGAAACGGAAAACATGTTATTTTGAAACGGAAAATCATTGGCTCTATACTATATGCAGGGTTTGTACACCTTTCAGTATTTGAAATTCCATGACTTTTCCATCACTAAAATTAAGAAATTCCATGACCTCCAAGAATCAATAGTTAGGTCAAAGACAGTCAAATTTGTTTCAAAATGTTCAACAACATATAGTGAATCATATGGAATTCACTTTATCAAAGGGTCAACATGTGAGAATTTCCAGTACATTTTTAGTAAAATCTGAGGTTTTCATATAAAAAGTTGACGAATAAAAATTCTGAATTAAAGTTCTAGAGCCTATGATCATACATGTAGCATCCTTTCAGTCTAACTTGGTTGAAATCGGTCAAAATGGTAAGAAGCAATATGCCCATTTCAAGTAAATTTGGTAAAAAATCTAAGATCTTAACCCAAAAAATTGCCTATTATCCCTTTAACACTCATATCAGCCAAAGACGGCTTCTGAAGTGGTCTTGAGAAATGTCCATTTGCAGACCAAGAGAAGACTATTGTTGAAATTTGTTATTAAAATAGTCTTCACTTGGTCTGCAAATTGGCAACTTTACCACTAGATTCAAAACAAGAGGCCCAAGGAGCCTGTATCGCTCACCTGCATCATAGGCATTTCAACCAGAAAGGCCATCAACAATAAGTAGAACCCTACAGAGTTGAGCAGAATTATAACAAGAAAACAGAAGCCATGTATCTTTATGTATCAACTACTTTTGAACAAAACTTAACGGCCCTTAGTCCCTTATCATATCTCCCAAATTTCGGCCCAATCCGTTCAACGATTCTGGATACGAAGTTTTTTCGCGAAAACTAGGTCATCCAAGATGGCTGCTAAGCCAATGGACCAATCAGGTTCTCTTGAACAAATTGGTTCTCCTCCTGCATTAGATGATGTTTCATGAGTTTTGAATCAACCCCCAAACCGTTTCAGAGATTTTTAAAGACATTTCTAAAAATTGGCTGGTTTAGCCGGTGGCCATCTTGGATTTTGGCCGATCAGCTTCGTTTGAACAAACTTAGACCTCTATTCCCTAAGGCTGCATTCTGCCAAATATAATTGAAATCGGCTCAGTGGTTCTTGAGAAGTCGTTTAAAGAATTCCCCATTGCTTTACTATGGGCCCATTGCTTTACTATGGGAGCCTATGGCAGGAAAGCAAACCAAGATGGCAGTCAAACCGTTTATCCAACAGTCTCGAAAGTGGCATATTTGAACTCGCCACCCTGATAAGCATATATACAGCAATTTTCGCTATCAAAATACATCAAATACTAAAAGGCCAATATGACAAAAAGCTAAATTTTGATTGGTTGATGCCGGCCATGTTCTTTAATGTACGAACTTCCTTTGAACAAATTTGAATGCCCCTTAGTCGCTAAGCATATTTACCAAATTTCAGCGCTATCCCTTCACAGGTTCGGGAGAAGTTGTTTTCACGAAAACTACGTCATCCAAGATGGCCACCAAGCAAATAGGCCAATCAGGTTGCCTTGAATAAACTTGGGTCTAACGCTGCCATAGATGATGTGTTATGAGTTTTGAATCAATTCCTCCAGCGGTTTCGGAGAAGATTTTTAAAGTGTTTCTAAAAATTGGCTATCTTGGATTTTGGTTGATCGGCTTCGTTTGAACAAACTTGAATCTCTATGCCCTAGGGATGCTTCCTGCCAAATATAATTGAAATCGGCCCAGTGGTTCTTGAGAAGTCGTTTAAAGAAAAGGTTGACGGACGACGGACGGTCGCCACGGCATAAGCTCACTTGGCCTTTCAGGCCAGGTGAGCTAATAATAATAATAATAATAATAATCGCTTATCGGCTAAATATCTGGTTATTTTTTATTAGTATTAACAAGTTTATTTCATACTTTAACCGTAATAGAACGCATAAAACATCTTTGAGCGAGAAATACATTCAATATACAGGGGACCCTCCATACGCTACCGAGAGCGAGATATCGTCGCCATCTAATTATCGTAATGCAATTCGGCCAAAGGAACAAAAATCTTGCCAATAATTATATTGCTGAATGCATATGCCGAGTAGGAAATAGTGAATTTATTGCTCAAATTGTTTTAAAAACATTATCTTCTGTACATATTTATTATTAATTTGGGATATTTGCATTCGCAGTATTGCAAAACCCGTTTTTATTTGGGAGGCCTCCCTCCAGTCCAGATATAGTTCAGTGGAATGCCTCCAATCACAAAAGAGTTTAATTTGGCCTTCCAACATAAGAAGTGATCTAACCTCATTTTATTTCTTACATTGTTTTGGGTCATTTTATGCTGGTGGGACATATCATCATCATCATGTTTTCAGGACTTAAGCCTTAGGCTTCTTATGTCCTGTTGCATTGTATGTTTGTATTTTGCTGGTGTGGTTTTATTGGTAGTGATATCAGCTCTGGTGCTAGTCAAAATCGTACATCATTTTGTCTAAGTTTTTATCTAGTCTCTGTTTGAAATCCTCACAGTCTTTTGCTTCAACGGTATGGGTGGAAAGAGAATTCCAGAGACTGATAATGAATGAAATCACGTGATCGCCGTGATAAAGAAATGGAGATGTGTAATATCAGAGCTTTATTTCCTCATTTTACATTTGTATGCCATCAGATTTCATTTTTATTTAGGGAGATTATCATTTTTCATGACTTTTATCAAAATGACAAATTTCCATGACTTTTCCAGGCCTGGAATTTAGATTTTCAAATTCCATGACTTTCCAGGATTTCCATGACCCGAGCCATGTACATGTGTGATATGTCACTATAGATTGAAAACGAAGTCTTGCCACAGTCTGGTATACCACAGAGTTTGGATCACCGACCCTAATTGCGGAACAGATTTTCCATCAATTCAATCCATGGCATGGTGAAACGCGAAGACAGAATTCAGTCTCCAGCCAATGAGCCATCATCTCACAATGCATTGTGCCACCTACTGTTTACCGTAAAAACCAGAATCTATACCAGGAACAGTGTTCTGGTTACCTTTAAACTGTAGTAAGCGCAATGAATTGTGTGATGTTAGCCGAAGACCGAATAGTTCAAAATCGAAAACTGGTGACAATGATTTAAATGAAAATAATGTCAAAATACGAAGGTATGCATCCGACATAAACATCAACACTCGAAGAACATAATAATTACATCAATTGATATAGTTATCCTATGTTTACTTACGTAAAAAAGTACAGTTCAGAGGTTAAAATATTTCAACCGCGAGAATCGTACAAAGCAGACAGTTGGTAAAAGGCGGACAGAATATTCCGTTTATCAGTTATTAACTTAGACCTGTTCACAGAGAAATGGCGTGGGGAGATCAAAGAAAACGCGTCGCTAAAGTAACTGAACCCGCTGACATTAGCTAACCCAGATAACATGTAGACGTTAGGAAAACGTTGGCAACAGGTTGGCAGATCGCAGTTGGTATTACAACACACAAGCTATCTCTACCCATGATAAGTTACGTCCCTTGGAGACTAACAGCGATGTAATAAATCTAGTACTACAGGAACTAAATAATATGAGGGCTGACTTTGCAGCATTGCAAAGTCAGGTCGAGGAATTATGTAATAATGTACCTGTTAAATCCACCACTCAAATTAGTAATCACCAAGCCCACTCAAACAACCAACATAGATTTGCTTCTAGGCCTACATCACACAGTAATAACACAGGTCTTTCGAGGCAAAATTCTGTCAGTTATGCTCAAATGGTGTCGCACCCACGCAAATCAGCCACAACCAGTACTGGTGATAAAAACTTTGATCCTCAGCCACAGGGGCCACAACCAATCGATACTAATATTCAAAGGTCAGAGAATACCAAGATCAACACATTAATTGTAGGTAGCTCTACTCTAAAAAAAATTAAGTGGTCGCTACATGAGTACCGATAACCTCAATGTCACAGTTAAATCATTTGGAGGGGCACGTATATGTGAGCTAACTAACCAACTAAAGGTTATTCTCAGTTCAAGTAAATACGATGTACTAGTGGTTCATGTGGGAACAAATGATATAGCAAAACGGACATTGGAAGGAATGATCCAAGACTATGATGCCTTAATACAAACTGCCAAGTCACTTACACCAGGCATACAGATTCTTATATCTTCTCTTCTTCCTAGACCGTTCAATGAGTATGAAAACAATCTAACTCAGCAGTTTAATGCAATGTTGTGTTCACTTGCAAATTGGCTGAATTTATCCTTCATTGATAACTCTGCACTTTTCATTAGAAATGGTGAACCATTGCCACAACTATATTGGGATGAAGTTCACCCAAATACTAATGGTATGCACTTGTTATCTGACAACATTATGAGTTATATAAGAACAGTAATGAACATTCATCACGATTCTATTAAAATAACAGAGCCAAATCAGTACCATTACAATAGGAGCTACACCCAAAATGACACTAACCGTAAACGTAACAACAACTACACACAAGGAAACAATGGCTATTTCGCTGATATGTATGACTCCGAACCTGAGCAGGATTTTCATTTTGGGAGGAATATAGGGAGGAGCACAATGAATCATCATCTCAGGCAGAGTCACAATGCTGGAAACCAGTCATACGACAAAAATCAAAGCCTCTTCCAAATGTCTTTCAACAGAAACAAACCTTTTTATCAAACCAATTTCTTGACCTCATAGATGAATATACAAGCGAAATAACAGACACATGTAAAAACTACCAAACAACTGAACAAGGATTACAGCAAACTAACAATAAAAAATATGAAAATAATTTTAGAAATCTGGCCACCAATGGTGAAGGTGCCTCTAATGAAACATCCCACCAATCTCTATTCAACGTTCCCATAAAATGTTTATACACAAATGCAGACTGTCTCCGAAACAAAATGACTGAATTAAAGTACATTATTAACATCAATAAACCGTTAATTATTATTATAACTGAAGTGAAGCCCAAACATTATAGAGAACTAACCCTAGAGGACTACAATGTTGGTGGATATACCATACACCAAACAAATGTTGATAAGACAATAGGCAGGGGAATAATCATCTATACACATTCTTCTGTATGCGCTAGTGGTTCTGACTTAATCACATTCGAATATGAAGAATCAGTCTGGATTGAGATAAAATTATATTCACGGGACAAGTTATTAATTGGGGGTATATATAGGTCTGACAGTGGAACAAGGGAAAACAATGAAAAACTGGTACAATTATTAAAACATGTTGCCATGCTACATTATAGCCATCTTTTAATAGTGGGTGACTTTAACTATCCTGATATCTGCTGGAACACATGGTCAACCACAAAAAATGAAATAAGTCAAGAGTACTCGTTCATTGAATGTATTCGTGACACCTACTTATACCAGCATATAAATAGGCCCACCAGATTTAGGAATAATGTCACACCTAATATACTTGATCTGCTTTTAACCAATGAAGAAGAAATGATATCAGATTTAGATTACCTGAGCCCACTCGGTAAAAGTGACCATTCTATTATCACATTCCATTTACATTCTTATCTGGCAGGAAAACCTGTGAAGAAAAAATTTCTTCTAGACAAAGGAAACTATAAAGAAATGAATAACAACCTCATAAATATAAACTGGACAAATAAATTTTATGATTGCCCAGATGATGCTAATCAACAATGGTCAATTTTTAAACAGATGCTAAATAACATGATAAATCGACATGTCCCATCACATATCTTTAAAGATAAACCTAACTGGACTAAGAAAGGTGACATCCCATTAGACTACAATACTGTAGGTCAAATTAGGAAAAAACACAGATGCTGTGAAAGATTCCTTACAAACCGATCAAACGAAAATAAAATAAAGTATAACAGGCAACGGAACAAAGTCAAATCTCTGACTAACAAAATGCATAAAAATTATGAAAGAAATATAGCAAAAGCAGCCAAATCAAACCCTAAGCAATTCTGGATGTATGCCAAATCTAAAATTAAAACGAAACCTGGTACTTCTCCACTGCTGATAGACCCAGATAAACCTCAATGCACAGAAACTGACATAGAAAAAGCTGAGGTTCTATCATGTCACTTTTCAACCATTTTCACTGATGAACCAACCAACAACCTGCCAAACATTCCAGTTAGACCTATTAACATCCCATTTAAAAACACAGAGGCACAAGTAACTGAGGCACAAGTTTTAGCCCACCTCGCCAAATTAAAAACCTCTAAATCCGCAGGACCTGATGGGATACATCCCCGAGTTCTTAAAGAACTATCCATCTCTGTAGCCAAACCTTTGTCAATCATATACTCAACGTCATTAAGAACAAGATCTGTACCAGGAGATTGGAAGGAGGCCCATGTAACAGCAATTTTTAAAAAGAAAGGCAGCCCCAAACTTGCAAGTAATTATAGACCCATAAGTCTCACCTGTGTAGCTTGCAAGGTTATGGAATCCATTATTAGAGAGCAAATAATGAGCCATATGAAATCAAATAAACTTTTTAGCAAGAATCAATATGGATTTCTTACTGGACGATCAACCATGCTCCAGTTAATAAATGTCCTAGATGAATGGATTAATATGCTAGAGAAGGGAGGCACTGTGGACATTATCTATATGGATTTTGCTAAGGCATTTGATACCGTGCCTCACATCCGTTTGATTAACAAACTAGCAAGTTATGGCATTACAGAACCAGCCCTGGGGTGGATTACATCCTTCCTGGTGGGTAGGCGTCAACGAGTACGTATAAACGACTCATACTCTCAATGGGCAGCCATGACTAGTGGCATACCGCAGGGCAGTGTGCTCGGCCTCCTTCTGTTTGTGATCTACATAAATGACATGCCTGAACTAATACAAACATCCAGTCTATATCTTTATGCAGATGACACCAAGATTTTTAAGCATATTACAAAACAATCTGATTGTGATGACCTGCAATCAGATCTGACAAGCCTAGAAATGTGGTCAAAAACATGGATGTTAAAATTCCACCCTGATAAATGTAATGTATTATCCATTGGTAGAGGTACAAAACAGAATTTCCAATATAAACTTGAATGTGATAATGCTAGCCATACTCTATCCCATGTGGACAACGAAAACGATCTCGGAGTCATCTTTGACTCGGCTCTCTCCTTTGATCACCACATTCAAAATAAAATCAACAAAGCCAACAGTATCATGGGCCTCATTAGACGAACCTACAAATACTTGGATAGAGAAAACTTTTTGCTATTATATAAAGCTTTTGTGCGCCCCCACATTGAATTTGCACATGCAGTATGGAACCCACACCTTAAAAAACATACACACTCTGTGGAAAATGTGCAGAGGCGTGCAACAAAGATTGTCCCTGGATTTCGCAATCTCAGTTATGAGCATAGGTTGTGTTCTCTAAACCTCCCCACACTCACATACAGACGTCTGAGAGGGGACATGGTTGAAACATATAAGGTTTTGAATACCTATGATCCAGACACAGTACCAACATTAAAATTTGCTTCAAGAAATAGTAACAGGGGTCATAGTAAAAAATTATTTATCCAGCGAGCTAAATATAATATATCCAAGTTTTCATTTTATTACAGAATAGCAAAAGTATGGAATAACCTAACTGACCATATCGTTAATGCCCCGACCATTCAAAGCTTTAAAAACCGACTGGATAAATACTGGGACAATGCACAAATTAAATTTAACTCCGAGGCACCGTCACCATGAAGTAACCATTTCAAAACCTAGAGTCACTCATGCACCTGAATATAGAGGCCTGTACGGCCTGTGTTCAGTATTATCGATAATAATAATAATAAAAATAACATTGGCACAATGTTGGCCCAACATTGGCTGTATCACTTGTTTGCCAAAGTTGGCCCATCGTTGCCTCAACGTTGGGCCAGCGCAGGAAATTTCACAGTAAATCAAACAAAATTAACATAATATTCACCTTTCAATTTTTTAATCGTTATCTTATGCTTTTGGCGTGCTATTTTAAATATCTTCATAGATTTTTACCTGTTGGCTCAACATCGGCCCAATAATGTATTGTCAACGTTGGACCAACATTGGGCCGATGAGCAAAATTATGTTGGCCCAACATAGTGGTAAACGTTGGGCCAACGTTGGGCAATGTTTGCTTACTATCGGGGAACGGTTCAGTTCAGTTGAGGATCTCCCGCCTCTTCATTAGACGCACCCAGTTCATCCTGGTTTCTCCGATGTCGAGCATTACAGTATGTATGATTACTGTGTTCTGCAGCTGTAGTAGTAGAAACATCCTACAGCTGCAATCAATCTAAGGCTTTTGACACAATTGATCATAAGATTCTAATAAAAAAAACTATCTTATTATGGAGTGAGAGGAATTGCCCTAAATTGGATAACAGGCTATTTATCAAACAGAGTACAGTGCGTACAATACAATGGAGCTTGCTCTAGCAATGAAAACCTAGTCTGTGGTGTGCCGCAGGGATCAGTACTTGGACCTCTCCTGTTTTTAATATATATGAATGATTTACCCAATGTTTGTCAGCACCTTTCATTAATGCTGTTTGCAGATGACACCAATGCTTTTTGCCACAACAAGAATATAGAAACACTATATAAAAATGTAAATGAAGAAATGGAAAAAGTAATAAATTGGTTTAAAGTAAATAAATTTTCACTGAATGTCGGGAAAACTAATTACATGCTCTTTACAAAATCTAGAAAACTAAAGAAAAATGACTTGCCAAAATTGTACATTGATAATCAGGAAATACAGGAGGCTGAGTTTGCTAAATTCTTAGGTGTCTACCTGGATAAAGATCTAACCTGGGAGAAACATATAGAGATTGTAACATCTAAAGTGGCAAGAAACATTGGGATCATGCGACGACTTAAATCATACTTACCACCTAACATACTAAAAACACTATATTGCACGTTAATACCCCCACAAATTACTTATTGCAACACTATTTGGACTAATACATATAAAATCGGACTGGCAAGACTAAAATCACTTCAAAAGCAAGCCATTAAACTTTTTGCACAAACAGGAGAGGGCCAAAATGTTTACAAGACAGAAAATTTATTAAAACTAGAAGATATTGGTAATCTCCAATTATATACAATAATAAAAGATTTTTTCAATGGTAATCTACCAAGTTCACTGTCTTCTCTCTTCAACCTAAATACTGAAATACACGCATACAACACCAGATCTAGACACAACTTTCACACAGAATACAATAGAATGGAAATCTCAAAACAAAAACCATCCTTTCAAGCTACAAAACTCTGGAATAACACAGACACGAACACACGTACACGGATTATTAGACAAAATTCCTGCAAACATATTATTAAACAAATGTTCATTAATAAGTACTAAATCGGGTAATTGGACCTCACTCATATATTAGTTACTACACCTTCATGCGGCCGGACACCACAGCAATTACCAGCAATTCATCATGAAGAACCACCTGTTAACAATACTGATATTACTGCTCTTGCCCCTGCCTCTACACTCCGGTTTGACATATTGTCTACATAAAATAAAAGGTACCAGTACTGCTGAATATTCTGGACCTAGTGGAATTTGTGGGAGAATTTTCTGCATAAGGCAGCAATGTCTTCTATTCCAAATGTGTACAGAAGATTACTTACGTCATAACCAAATCAGTTTGTTGCTAGAATCATGTTGGCCATTGTTATCTTTACTGTATCATTAACCATAATCATATTTAATTTAATTTATTTTATTATATTATATTTTATGTGAATGTCTGGCTCCTGGGTCTTACAGACAACACATCCCAAGGGACATAGCTCCTCTTGCTGGGTGTTTTGAAGAGGACTTGACCGGGGGCTGTGGTTGGCTAAGCCACCAACAACTCTCGGTCGGGTGGCTTTTCTGAATATTCAGCGAGAGTGCAGCTTCTGTGTTAAATCCTGAGTCAAATTGGACCAGCACTCCTCAAGATATACACAGATCCAGAACTTGATCATATCTAAGAGCTCTAAAAAATCCAGCCATGACAAACACACTAAGAAATAGACTCGAACACAGATTCACATAGCCGGTTTACTCTCTTTCCTCTAGGGAAAGAAGGTGATAGACAATAATAATAATAATAATAATAATAATAATAATAATAATAATAATAATAATAATAATAATAATAATAGTAGAAACAGGATGAACTCCAGCCCCCACCCCACCCCCTTCATCCCCTAGCCCATTCCAATGAGTGAAATATGTTACCCACAGTATGAAGAACAATAAAAAAACAAGTGAACCATGTTTGTCAAATGTCTTGTCTTTTTCTCTTTTTTTTTTCTCTTCTTTTTCTATGTCAAATCCTATATTATTTGTCTGTAGCTATGTATAATATATTGTCATAATGCCTTATGTCTACTTATGTCAAATCATGTGTAACTTGTATGTTATTCTATGTCAGGGGTCCACAAGCTAATATGCACAGCCTCCAGTGGACTCCCTGTTATCATATTGTAATTTGTAATATTTACCAAGAGAATAAATCAAATCAAACGTGAGTCCTTCTTCGCTTTTGCCCACTGTGTCTTGTCCTCGGCCAAAATCCTTAGCTTTCTCAGGTCCATTCTTGACTTGAGTGTACAGAGTCCTTCTTTCTTGAGGTCACCTCGTAGCACGCTTAGCAGATTTATGCAATGACGTCCTCTCCTGGATTACAAAGTCTTTGCTGTCTCCGTGCAGGGCGCATCCCAAGGCTCTCTGTGCTGGTGTCTCTTCTGGCATCCTTAGCACATGGCCAAACATGGATCATCTTTGCTGGGCGACTTTTACAGACAGCAGCGGTGTATTACATATCTTGTTATTATGTTATGTTCAATGCTCATCAAAACACCATATCGGTTATCACGACGAGGAAGGGTGTGCCCATTGCGATGGGCTAATAAGAGTGCACATGGGAGACTGGCTTTAAATGGTGCCAGGCTCTGACTCTCTTTGGTCCCGATAGGTAACGTGTTCCAGTCCCAGATCATGTGGGGGGAAAAACTGTGCTTGTAGTCAATGTGATTATGTGTAAGTGTTTGAAACGTCCTCTTCTTTCTGGTACTAGGTACTCTATGTCAGGGGCGACTGTGACCGTGCAATTTAAAATTTGGTAGAGCAATGTAAGTCTACCTTTTTTGCGTCTTCCCACTAAAGGTTCTCAATCAAGAGTTCTCATCATGGCTATTACTCTGGATTGGTGTTTATAGTCACTCAACACAAATCGTCCTGCCTTACGTTTAATGCGCTCTAGTTGGTGTTGCTCCCGGTTCAGGCGTGAGTCTCATACTGCTGAGACAAATTCCAGAATTGGCCAGCACATGGTGACATAGGTGGTTTCACGAAGCTTTTTATGGCAGTTCTTAAGGTTGTGGCTAAGAAAGCCTAAGAT
Source organism: Chaetoderma sp. LZ-2023a (assembly GCA_034401795.1). Classification (NCBI taxonomy): domain Eukaryota; kingdom Metazoa; phylum Mollusca; class Caudofoveata; order Chaetodermatida; family Chaetodermatidae; genus Chaetoderma; species Chaetoderma sp. LZ-2023a. The sequence continues at coordinate 54,861,939 of CM067375.1, forward strand.
TTGACTAGTTTTGGCACACATGTTTCCAATGTGAGTTGTGAATCGCATGTCCTCGCTGAACATGACCCCTTAGTATTGGTTAGTGGTGACAGACTCCAGGATCTGGTTACATAAAGTGAAGAAGTTGGTAGACTTCTCACTGACTTGTTTCATGAAAAGAATGTAGCATTTTGATGCATTGAACTTTATGTCTCAGTTCTATGCCCATTCCTCAAGACTAAGTAAGTATGGTTGCATTGCATGATGGTCCTCAAGTGGATGAATTGACCTATATAGCAAGACATCATCCGCAAATAATCACATCTGGGGATTTTATATTACTTGTGATGTTATTAACAAATACAAATAACAAATATAGGATGAGACCTCGTCATGTGCCTCAGAGGATGCCGGAGAAAATGGTTACTGGTTTTGATGATACTCCATCCATGTTTACCCGTTGTTCTCTACCCACTAAGAAGCCATTCATCCAGTTTGACAGATCGCCCTGTATACCATAGTGATTTAATTTGGCTATGAGCTTACGATGTCAAACCATGTCAAAGGCCTTGGAGCAGTCTAAGATGCAGATATCAACTTGATGGCCTAAGTCAAACGTCTTTGCTAGTCAGAGACGGTAAGGAGTAACTGAGTAATACAAAATCAGCATTGGCGATATACATGCTGAAGATCAATGAGAATACTGTTTCTCCATGTGCCTTATTAGATGAGATACAGTGTAGCATGGATTGACCGAATGGGTACGGACCATCCCAGCTCAGCTGGGTACGAGATGGCCTTTCCGGGTATGTTCCAAGCACGCGCCCACCCCAAGGCTCTCTGTGCTGGTGTCTCTTCTGGCATCCTTAGCACATGGCCAAACATGGATCATCTTTGCTGGGCGACTTTTACAGACAGCAGCGATGTATTACATATCTTGTTATTATGTTATGTGCAATGCTCATCAAAACACCATATCGGTTGTCACGATGAGGAAGGGTGTGCCCATTGCGCTGGGCTAATAAGAGTGCACATGGGAGACTGGCTTTAAATAGTGCCAGGCTCTGACTCTCTTTGGTCCCGATAGGTAACGTGTTCCAGTCCCAGATCATTTGGGGGGGGGGGGGAAATGTGCTTGTAGTCAATGTGATTATGTGTAAGTGTTTGAAACGTCCTCTTCTTTCTGGTACTAGGTACTCTATGTCAGGGGCGACTGTGACCATGCAATTTAAAATTTGGTAGAGCAATGTAAGTCTACCTTTTTTGCGTCTTCCCACTAAAGGTTCTCAATCAAGAGTTCTCATCATGGCTATTACTCTGGATTGGTGTTTATAGTCACTCAACACAAATCGTCCTGCCTTACGTTTAATGCGCTCTAGTTGGTGTTGCTCCCGGTTCAGGCGTGAGTCTCATACTGCTGAGACAAATTCCAGAATTGGCCAGCACATGGTGACATAGGTGGTTTCACGAAGCTTTTTATGGCAGTTCTTAAGGTTGTGGCTAAGAAAGCCTAAGATTTGACTAGTTTTGGCACACATGTTTCCAATGTGAGTTGTGAATCGCATGTCCTCGCTGAACATGACCCCTTAGTATTGGTTAGTGGTGACAGACTCCAGGATCTGGTTACATAAAGTGAAGAAGTTGGTAGACTTCTCACCGACTTGTTTCATGAAAAGAATGTAGCATTTTGATGCATTGAACTTCATGTCTCAGTTCTATGCCCATTCCTCAAGACTAAGTAAGTATGGTTGCATTGCATGATGGTCCTCAAGTGGATGAATTGACCTATATAGCAAGACATCATCCGCAAATAATCACATCTGGGGATTTTATATTACTTGTGATGTTATTAACAAATACAAATAACAAATATAGGATGAGACCTCGTCATGTGCCTCAGAGGATGCCGGAGAAAATGGTTACTGGTTTTGATGATACTCCATCCATGTTTACCCGTTGTTCTCTACCCACTAAGAAGCCATTCATCCAGTTTGACAGATCGCCCTGTATACCATAGTGATTTAATTTGGCTATGAGCTTACGATGTCAAACCATGTCAAAGGCCTTGGAGCAGTCTAAGATGCAGATATCAACTTGATGGCCTAAGTCAAACGTCTTTGCTAGTCAGAGACGGTAAGGAGTAACTGAGTAATACAAAATCAGCATTGGCGATATACATGCTGAAGATCAATGAGAATACTGTTTCTCCATGTGCCTTATTAGATGAGATACAGTGTAGCATGGATTGACCGAATGGGTACGGACCATCCCAGCTCAGCTGGGTACGGGATGGCCTTTCCGGGTATGTTCCAAGCACGCGCCCACCCCAAGGCTCTCTGTGCTGGTGTCTCTTCTGGCATCCTTAGCACATGGCCAAACATGGATCATCTTTGCTGGGCGACTTTTACAGACAGCAGCGATGTATTACATATCTTGTTATTATGTTATGTGCAATGCTCATCAAAACACCATATCGGTTGTCACGATGAGGAAGGGTGTGCCCATTGTGCTGGGCTAATAAGAGTGCACATGGGAGACTGGCTTTAAATAGTGCCAGGCTCTGACTCTCTTTGGTCCCGATAGGTAACGTGTTCCAGTCCCAGATCATTTGGGGGGGGGGGTTGGGGGAAATGTGCTTGTAGTCAATGTGATTATGTGTAAGTGTTTGAAACGTCCTCTTCTTTCTGGTACTAGGTACTCTATGTCAGGGGCGACTGTGACCATGCAATTTAAAATTTGGTAGAGCAATGTAAGTCTACCTTTTTTGCGTCTTCCAACTAGAGGTTCCCAATCAAGAGTTCTCATCATGGCTATTACTCTGGATTGGTGTTGATAGTCACTCAACACAAATCGTCCTGCCTTACGTTTAATGCGCTCTAGTTGGTGTTGCTCCCAGTTCAGGCGTGAGTCTCATATTGCTGAGACAAATTCCAGAATTGGCCAGCACATGGTGACATAGGTGGTTTCACGAAGCTTTTTATGGCAGTTCTTAAGGTTGTGGCTAAGAAAGCCTAAGATTTGACTAGTTTTGGCACACATGTTTCCAATGTGAGTTGTGAATCGCATGTCCTCGCTGAAAATGAACCCTTAGTATTGGTTAGTCGTGACAGACTCCAGGATCTGGTTACATAAAGTGAAGAAGTTGGTAGACTTCTCACCGACTTGTTTCATGAAAAGAATGTAGCATTTTGATGCACTGAACTTCATGTCTCAGTTCTATGCCGATTCCTCAAGACTAAGTAAGTATGGCTGCATTGCATGATGGTCCTCAAGTGGATGAATTGACCTATATAGCAAGACATCATCCGCAAATAATCACATCTGGGATTTTATATTACTTGTGATGTTATTAACAAATACAAATAACAAATATAGGATGAGACCTCGTCATGTGCCTCAGAGGATGCTGGAGAGAATGGTTACTGGTTTTGATGATACTCCATCCATGTTTACCCGTTGGTCTCTACACACTAAGAAGCCATTCATCCAGTTTGACAGATCGCCCTGTATACCATAGTGATTTAATTTGGCTATGAGCTTACGATGTCAAACCATGTCGAAGGCCTTGGAGCAGTCTAAGATGCAGATATCAACTTGATGGCCTAAGTCAAACGTCTTTGCTAGTCAGAGACGGTAAGGAGTAACTGAGTAATACAAAATCAGCATTGGCGATATACATGCTGAAGATCAATGAGAATACTGTTTCTCCATGTGCCTTATTAGATGAGATACAGTGTAGCATGGATTGACTGGATGGGTACGGACCATCCCAGCTCAGCTGGGTACGGGATGGCCTTTCCGGGTATGTTCCAAGCATGCGCCCACCCCAAGGCTCTCTGTGCTGGTGTCTCTTCCGACATCCTTAGCACATGGCCAAACATGGATCATCTTTGCTGGGCGACTTTTACAGACAGCAGCGATGTATTACATATCTTGTTATTATGTTATGTTCAATGCTCATCAAAACACCATATCGGTTATCACGATGAGGAAGGGTGTGCCCATTGCGCTGGGCTAATAAGAGTGCACATGGGAGACTGGCTTTAAATAGTGCCAGGCTCTGACTCTCTTTGGTCCCGATAGGTAACGTGTTCCAGTCCCAGATCATTTGGGGGGGGGGGGGGGGGGGAAACTGTGCTTGTAGTCAATGTGATTATGTGTAAGTGTTTGAAACGTCCTCTTCTTTCTGGTACTAGGTACTCTATGTCAGGGGCGACTGTGACCATGCAATTTAAAATTTGGTAGAGCAATGTAAGTCTACCTTTTTTGTGTCTTCCCACTAGAGGGTCCCAATCAAGAGTTCTCATCATGGCTATTACTCTGGATTGGTGTTTATAGTCACTCAACATAAATTATCATGCCTTACGTTTAATGCGCTCTAGTTGGTGTTGCTCCCAGTTCAGGCGTGAGTCTCATATTGCTGAGACAAATTCCAGAATTGGCCAGCACATGGTGACATAGGTGGTTTCACGAAGCTTTTTATGGCAGTTCTTAAGGTTGTGGCTAAGAAAGCCTAAGATTTGACTAGTTTTGGCACACATGTTTCCAATGTGAGTTGTGAATCGCATGTCCTCGCTGAAAATGAACCCTTAGTATTGGTTAGTCGTGACAGACTCCAGGATCTGGTTACATAAAGTGAAGAAGTTGGTAGACTTCTCACCGACTTGTTTCATGAAAAGAATGTAGCATTTTGATGCATTGAACTTCATGTCTCAGTTCTATGCCCATTCCTCAAGACTAAGTAAGTATGGCTGCATTGCATGATGGTCCTCAAGTGGATGAATTGGCCTATATAGCAAGACATCATCCGCAAATAATCACATCTGGGATTTTATATTACTTGTGATGTTATTAACAAATACAAATAACAAATATAGGATGAGACCTCGTCATGTGCCTCAGAGGATGCCGGAGAGAATGGTTACTGGTTTTGATGATACTCCATCCATGTTTACCCGTTGTTCTCTACCCACTAAGAAGCCATTCATCCAGTTTGACAGATCGCCCTGTATACCATAGTGATTCAATTTGGCTATGAGCTCAAGATGTCAAACCATGTCGAAGGCCTTGGAGCAGTCTAAGATGCAGATATCAACTTGATGGCCTAAGTCAAACGTCTTTGCTAGTCAGAGACGGTAAGGAGTAACTGAGTAATACAAAATCGGCATTGGCCATATACATGCTGAAGATCAATGAGAATACTGTTTCTCCATGTGCCTTATTAGATGAGATACAGTGTAGCATGGATTGACCGGATGGGTACGGACCATCCCAGCTCAGCTGGGTATGGGATGGCCTTTCCGGGTATGTTCCAAGCACGCGCCCACCCCCACCCCCCTCCCCACCCCTGAGTAGGATGGTGTGTGTGTATAAAGCCATATGAGCGAGGTTTCTGTAAAACATGTGTATGTAGTAAATGAATGGGGAAGATGCCTATCATGTGATAGCATCCTCACCCTTTCTATCTGCACGCTGATTGGCTACAGATCGCCCGCTGATTGGCTGGGCGTCCCGCCATTGATGTCATGAGTAATATAAAAGGAGCGAAAAATCAAGAATCAAGACCACACTTCGTCGAGAGAGAATGAGACAAGGGCAACTGCTTACTGACTGTGGCTCCCTATTAGCCGCAGCAGTGCCTCTCGGATTTCAGTTTTTAGTCTCTGGTCTGCAATCGCAGCATCCGCATCTAAGCTTTTGTAAGCCCTCAGATGGCCATCTGGGGGCAACTACTAATTAAATAGAAGAGACCCTCACATGCAGCACTTCAGAGGAGCATTCCTGTGGATGGGCCTCGATGTAATTTCTCCAGTATGTAGAACGAGTGGTGAATTTTGGTGGACAACTTGTCAGATCTGCCGAACCACACTGAAAAATGGTGATCAAACCTCCGCGCAGCATGTCGTGTGTTAATTAACTTTTAGGCCACAGTCTGGTGGGACTCTGCCTGGTATGCCGCAAGAGCTATGCTGTGTACCATGTACGGTGTACCCAGGAATGTACATGAATTGTTTAATTATAAATTTCAACTGTAGCCCTTCATGTTACGGGCAACCACCTTCAAGCTTCCGATATAGTACGGAACTTTCTAACATTCTTAATTATTTGTATTAGATATTATGACTATCTAGTGGACATCCGACTACAGACATTCTTTTTCACCGTCTTTGAGAGTGAGCCGCATCAACAGTTCGCCTGCGGAGATTTCCCAGCAACTCCAGAATCATGCCATCTTGCGTTCCTCATCTGTGACGCAGCATCTACAGTGATTTATGAACTTTTTCCGTACTGATGACTAATAGGTACTCATTTAGCTATTGTATTTATTCATTTCTTTACAGGTACTGATGACTAATAGGTACCGCCCTGTCGTCTGAGACCGCATTTTATAGTTTATATCTTTATTTGTAAATATTATCCTTATTTTTGTGCTTATGACTAATGAACACCGCAAGGTCCTATGACCTGATTTACTGTCAATACTGTGATAGTTAGTTTATGTATATGGTAGCAGCCATCCTAGTTACTTGTTTTGTTTATTTTATATAAAACACTAGGACCGCAGTACGCTAGACTATACTATACAGCAACAATAAATCCGCATTAATTTTCCCCCCCAGCATCAATTTTACACTGAGGTCACTGTTCATGTTCTCATTATGTAAACCTGACATGTGATCGACTAAACCTGGCTATTCTAGGTCGATAGGATAGGTTTAGATGTAGTTAGGGACAACCGCTCCTTAGGAGACATTTGTGTAAGACTCTTTTCCAGATGTAGTGGATATGTAACACCGCACACTGACTAGATTGTGTAAAATTGGCCAGATACCTTAGGGACTCTTATTATATTGAGTGAGTGTCTCTTTCTATGCTCCTCCAGCCGCAAGGCTTATTAATTGTCTGGAACTCCCATCGACATGTTGGCATGATCCGACTTGGGAAACTATTGGGATTTCCAAGCAGTGAAGACGAAAGTGTCGATTTCGCATACACCTCCTTTCTGTCTTTGGATACTAGTTAGCATAGATAACCCCGCCAAAGTAGGAAGCACAGCAAAAAGATATTATTTTTAACCAGCCAGCAGTGCATCTCCGGGCATTCTGAAATTAACCCTAACGACAGGCAAACATTGGTTCCCCGGAGCCTGATCTTGAAATGATCTGCCCCGACACACCGAGTGGCGGATGGGACGCAGATCTCCATCTAACTGTGACTGGGAGCAGTCTTGGAACCCACCACGCCTTACGGGAAGGTCACTGGGGATGGGTATCTGCCTCTTACTCCCCGCCATAAACTGTTATGCGCTTTTCAAATTGCTTGTGTAATATTGACTTGTCCTAGTGATGTTATATATGGTTGCGGTGTGATATGTAACCGGATCCTTATATGATTCTGAAGCTGTCACTCCGTAATATGTCCGCTCGCTGCCTTTCTGAGGGAGATGCTCCAGAAGGTGATCTTATGGACACCGAGCATTTTCACCATTCAGGCTCATATGTCAAAAGATAGGTAGAAATTCCAGCCACTTGCGGCCAAAGCTAATATATAAATCTAACACCTAACCGGTAGTTTAAGATTTAGCAGAAGGACTGCATATATAAAAGCAGCAACTACCAATACAGTATCTTGGACTTACATAAGATGACAGTGCTGAATGGAAATCATCCACCTCATCTTCACATAATACAGCGTGCATCACATTAATTATAATTTCACTAGGTTGACTCACGCTACACTTAGTATATGTTTGAACAAGAGGGGTGGGCTTTTGCCAGCTCTCTTCCTCTGCTTTAGCATTGAATGCATTTTCCTGTGATGGAGACCCACGCGAGGCACTTTCTTCTCATAACAATAATATTTTTGTTAGGGGTATAATGGTTTATATTAAACTAAATAAGTGACCTCGTTAGGACACTCCCCTGCTGGGATACCTCATGGATATATACAGATCGGTGAGGTACCTCTGACGAATCCACGTTAACAAGACACCAACTTAGTTCTATGTACTGTGTATTTTCTCTCTTGTGCTAACAAACGAGTACCATTATTTGTATAGTATATATTTTTCTTAATTATCATGTCTGGACTCCTAAATTGAGTCATGGACCGTCATACCGGTGGCACTAATAGTTGGGATGAAACGGTGAGCTTCAATCTTGGTGGCAATGGTCGCACGGCCCCACTGGAACGTTATCATTCCACCAGCTCTAGAAGTCGGTCTTTGTACTTTTCGGATATTCGCGATACAAGTATTTGCCGATCAGCGAGGGGACCTTCCATGATGCCTCACACATGGGTACTCAATACATCACATTGTCGGATATCCGCGATAGGCACCCAACACCTTTGCCGGATTGCGGTCGACCACAACAAAGACTCCTATGGGGGCACACAAATTCTTCACGACCATTACGTTCACCCATATCATCAGAAGGTGAGCAATGGCCTGCCCCTTGTGCACCATGTCCCACATCTCCTACTATCAAAACGTTGTCGCCTTATTATCCATCTGTACTGCAACACGAACTGGGGGATGTGGAACATCCTTTTCAATATTATACCAGAAGAAACACAACATCACACAGCATGCACCACTCCCCGTCAATCTCCTAGGCTGCCTCAGTACGAAGAACGTCAGTCACAGCGACCTACAGACCATCTGCATCACATACACAGAATGCCTCCACCAATCTATAGACCTACACCTGTCTATAGACCCGCATCAGGGCAGTATTCAGCAGGGCCAACGTATCGCGCACAACATTATCATCAGGAATCACCTTCACGGACGCGATATCAGCGAGATCAGCGAGATCAGCAAGATCAGCAAGATCAGCAAGATCAATAATGGCAACAACCACCAACACCACCACCAACATGCAGACGAGCATCCGTGTTTACACCATTCTCCCCAGTATTGCCATCCGGATTCGTGCCTATAGTACCATATCATGGACATGGCCGAGTCATTCTCCCTCCCGAATTCAGTGGGGAGAGTGAGTGCGCCTATTATAAGTGCCAGTTAGAGATCATTAGCTGCACAAACTATTGGACGGATCAACAAATGGGAGAGTATCTGGCTGCTAAGCTGTCGGGCAAGGCATTGCAAGTCCTGGCAGATTTGGGGTCAGACTCCACACCAACATATACGGAGCTGGAAAATGCGCTGTTGGAAAGATACAGAGACACCGCCCTCGGAGAAGCGAGTCATCTCCAGCTTAAAAACGTGTGTAGTTGAGCTGGGGAGATGTTGCCAGAGTTAGAAAGTCATATCCGACGACTTGTTACACGCGCATACCACAGCACCAATCACGACAGAGTTACACATCGTCATCTTGATACGTTCATTGATGCGTTGAGTGGTGAGCCCACCCTAAAGGAAAAATTCTTTCTGATCGAGCATAACAATGTACAGTCTCCAACAGCAACTGCAGTCAGAATCGATAATTTCTTGGAGCAGGAAAAGCTAATCGCCGTCAACTGCATCCAATTAATGAAGTAAACGATGCACACCTCCTAATCGCCGCTGACCACCCCATCTGCACCTGCATCTGCATCAGCAACAGACCCATGCACCACACAATCAGAACACCCCACCAGTTATAATCACGTGCCTAAAGGAAGAGGGCGTGGCCAGCCCCATCGAGGAGGCCACAACAATGCCCCCAGATGCGGAACCCAGCACAACAACAACAATAGACAAAACATGCATGATACATTGGAAGAGATAAGTAAACAGATCTCCACACTCACTAATTTAGTCACCACATTCAGCACCACCGTCACCACACAGTCGACTACATGACCAGCTACAAGTACGGTAACACATAAACAACCGCAAAACACATGTTATGGATGTGGGCAGCCAGGCCATTGGAAAGAACGATGCCCAAATCGGCCTCCATCAACAACTCCAACAGCTAACCAACGTACACCACAACCTGAGTCCTCGTTAAACTAGAACGGGCACCGATTATAGAGTCACTTCGGTGCCCACTCTCACAACCCAGCTCAACTACTTCCTCCAGACAACAATGTCAGGTGGCAAATATTATAACGCAAAATACTACATACGTGACAGTACACACCCACACCCACACTGCTTCACCTAAGATGGTGCCAACCATCCACACTGCATCCGCTGCACCACCATCATCTCCCTCTGCGAGAGGTTATGACCTCACAACTTCCGCATCTCACAAATCTTCTTTCCTATGTAAAATGGCAGTGGATGGTTCTAGCGCCTCCACTGAAACAACATTTACAAGCACCACGACCCACCACCAAAGCACCTAACACACGGTGGCCCTTGGTGGTATGCAACTGGAAGCTGGAAGCAAACGGACTATATACAGGATGACACTGCACCAAAAGAAATCCCTTAGACAGTATCATTGGAAACTCTTCCACAAGCACACCGCAAAGTAATATACAAGTGTGCTTGCCTGTTTAGTGGCGTTTCGACCAGTGTCACTGTAGACACTGGAGCTTCCATCACCGTTTTAACAAGTGCTTGTATGAGAGCATCCCACCTCATAAAAAGCCACCCCTTAGGCCTACAAACATATTTTTACAAACAGCTACTGGAGCTGACTTTCTGTGGCTGGTACAGTAAACCCCGTGATACAGATAGCGGAAATACAATTCAAACAGTGAGTTGTAATTGCCTCGATTCAAAACGATGCCCTGCTAGGTTCTGACTTCATCAGTACCAGCGAAGTCGTCATCCATTGCAGACAACAGGAATTAGACATACACAGCCAACGCATCCCCCTTGGACTGGAGTCATCACTGTATGACACTTGTGCCGTGAATTTGGCATCTACGGCCACAGTTGAGCCAGGAGAATAGGAAATATTATGGGCCCCACACCACAGTTAAGAAGCAACACACACACACACACACCCACCCACCCACCCACCCACCCACCCACCCACCCACCCACCCACACACACACACACACACACACACACACACACACATCATGGACACCACCAACAAGGAGCATATGCCATTTAGAGTATTCAATGGCACAGCGGATCCAATAACACTAGTACCGGGAGTTCGTTGTGGCCATCATCTGGTGGATGTGATATCACTGGAGACACACAATACCGCACCTACACCAGCAACAACTTCTAATGATTTACTGGAACATCTGCATGACAATTATTTGTGCGCCACAGTTGGTTTCACTCAATCTCACAAACCTGACATCCGACAAATATTACATAAGTATCGCGATAGTTTTTCGGCCAGAGACATGGATCCGGAAGAAACTCACCTCATGCGACACTCCATCGACACCAGAAATAATTGACCCATTCGACAATGAGTACGATGTCGTCCCATTCACAAGGAGGCGGAAGCACATCAACAAGTAAATGACATGTTGCAGACAGGCATCATAGAGCCCCCCCCCCATCCCCCTGGGCCAGTCCCATAGTATTAGCAGCCAAGAAGGATGGATGGTTGTGGTTTTGACTACCGCTGCCTAAACGATCTCAGCATCAAGGACGCATATTCATTACCGAGAATCGATCAGGCTTTAGATTCCTTGTCGGGAGCCAAGTGGTTTCATACCCTTGACTTAGCTAGTGGGTACTGGCAGGTAGCCATGGATGAGGCTGACAGGGAGAAGACCGCATTCATATGTAGAGACAGTCTTTTCCAGTTCCGCATGATGCCCTATGGCTTGTGCAACACTCCTGGAACATTCGAACGTCTCATTGAACAGGTACTCACTACACTACAATGGGAGATCTGTCTATGTTACAAAGATGACGTAATCGTCTTTGGCTCTTCGTTTGAACTTGGACAAGGTCCTGATGCGGTTTCATACCACCAACATCAAACTAAACCCCAAGCAGTGTCACCTTTTCAGAGAGAGAGCGTCGAGTTCCTAGGACATGTCATATCTGCTGATGGAGTAGCTACTCAACCATCAAAAACCAAAACAGTAGCAGAGTGGCAAACCCCCACTTCAGTTACCGACACCCGGAGTTTCCTCGGTTACTGCCAGTACTATCGTCAATACATCCGTCACTTTAGTGAGATTGCTGCCCCGTTATTCCAGATCACCAAAAGAATTGACCATTTGAGTGGACGGGCGAGTGTGACGGTTCCAATTCTTGCTCATCCTAACCCTAACCTCGATTTCATCTTAGACACTGATGCATCTGCTTATGCAATAGGTGCAGTTCTATCTCAGGTCACAGAAGATGGGACAGAGCAGGTACTGGATTATGGTTCATGTACTCTGAATAAGACAGAGAAACGTTATGCAACCACTATGAGGGAATTGTTAGCTGCGGTGTATTTTATCAAATATTACAACCACTTTCTGTACGGGCACCCATTTACACTCCGTACAGATCATGCCTCACTACACTGGCTCATAAACCTAAAACAAGGTGGCAGGAATCCCTGCAGGCCTTTAACTTCAATGTTTCTCATAGACCCGGCAAGCGGCATGGAAATGCTGATGCCTTGAGCAGAATTGGGCTCGAGGATGAACAAGAAGTGGCCACCACCATGACACATACAACACAGCCATCTCCCGTGTTCCCCGAACTGTGGTGCGCCAAGTGGAGACAGTCGCTCATGAGCAAGCAACAGACACGCAAACACAGAATATATATGCATGGATCCAGGCACTTTCCACAACGACAAAATATTACAATCAAAGGTTTGGAGAATGTCATATACAAGGTGGTGTCCTCTACATTAATAACCGGATAGTGATTCCTGAGCATTACAGAGTTGTGGTATTACAGCCATTACATGACAATGCTGGACATTTAGCCATAGAGCTTACATTGAAATGCATCAAACAGAGATTCCACTGGATTGGGATATGCGATAGTGTGAAGGCATGGCTCGCCAAATGTGTCCCATGCCAAAGACATGTTGGCCAGCACCATTACGCACTGCTACAAGTTAAAATTGCTGGTGCACCATGGGAGTGCGTGGCTATTGATGTGCTTGGACCCTTGAATATGACGGATAAGGGAAACAAGTACATCCTCGTATTGCAAGATTATTTTACGAAGTGGGTAGAAGCATTCACTTTGCTGGACCAAGGGGCATCCACAGTAGTGGAGGTCCTGTCTAGCAATGTGTTCTGCCACTTCTGTATGCCCTATGAACTGCACTCTGACCAAGGAAGTAATTTTGAGAGCCGGCTGATCTCCGAGCTCTGCAAATTGTTTCATATAGTCAAGACTCGTACGACACCCTATCATCCAAGAAGTGATGGGATGATAGAAAGGCTCAATATAACCTTGGTTGAGATGTTGACTAATGAAACACACCTTGATTGTGGCGATTGGGATTTATGACTCCCATATGTGCTCATGGCATACCGCACTTCGACACATTCCAGCATGAGTTATATACCCCTGCTTGGTTAATGTTAGGCCATGAATTAGCCTTACCCTTGGACCTGGCCATGCCCAGGAATCCATGAGAGAAAAATTCACCATCTCTCTACGTAGATCTCATGAGGCAATGGATAGACCAGGCCCATGAGCTAGTGAGAGAATCATTATCCACTGCACACCGGCGTCAGAAAATGTGGCATGACGGGCGGGTGCATGGAGACCCATATGAGGTGGGGAAAATTGTTTGGGTTCATGATTCACGACGTTCTGCAAACGTGCTGAGTAAACTGAGTTACCAGTGGAAAGGTCCCTATGTGGTAGTAGGTAAGAAGTCGGGCATGATCTACCAGATCCGCGCCTCGGATGGCCTGACCTCAGTCATCCACTTCGATCGACTTAAACCTTGTGTTAGTGATGACCCAGTACCACGTAACACCGGTACCCAGACAGATGTCTCTACGGAAATATGTATTCCCGACGATAGTCCAGAGCAACACGGTGCCAGTTCGACCCCTCTCCTACCAAGCCAGGAGTCCAGCCAACATATGACTAATGCTGAGGATGATGACGAGCTACGTACTCGCCCTCTCCCTCCTCAGAGCGGGTCTACCCGATCTGGGAAGTCGTATCTGAAGACTCTCATTTGTGCTGTCCAAGGGGAAGGACGGAAAGGTTGTTCTGCCAACCTCTTCCCATTCCCACCCACCTCATGCTATTATCCCAATTATAGAGTTACCACAAGCAGAAGCGGAGGTGGAACATATAATAAATAGCATGGAAGTGAAGATGCTTGATGAGGCCTTGGTCTGTTACAGAGAACAGGAAACCCGCACAACTCGGTGCACTCCTACTCCAATCACCGAAATGGCTAGAACAGAGAGGGATAGGCTTCTCGAAGGGTTCTGGTGAACAGGCGGCAGTGGGCTCGTGAGGGTCCGGAGACACATAAAATATTTTCGGGTGTAGTGCAGAGGAGATATTGAAGACCTCCGTGTCTAACGAAGGATGAATTAACATCCTACTGTGGTACAGTCTTGTTGGCACATTGTTCGGGCTCCTGAACTTGGTAAGAGTAAGTAGACATGCGTGGTGCGTGTATGATAGTCCACACCCAGGATATCTCTTGCAGACTAGAAGTTCTCTGTGTTTGCTAGAGATGGCCTGCAGGCAAGGCGGGGGAAACGGTCAAAGTTTGTATTCTGTTGGCAGATTGATACACATCTGACCGTAGGTTGCCCCTGAGTGTGAGTTCAGACGGTGATCGCTATCGACTGGGTCACCAGCCAGTCGTCTTGATCATGTCAGTTCATCAATCCGTTCTTGGTTATGAGTGGTCAAGATGGCGCAATGTACAGTCAGGCCATGGCAAGCATTCATAATGCGAGTCATGTCTCCTGTGGTCAGAGGTCATGAAAAGGGATTCTTTGGGAAGCAGGAGGGTATGTGCATGAGACGGTCTATGCGGGCCTCATGCTAAAATGATGTCCAAGAATGGACAGGTCTTTATCTCAGACATATACAGAAAGGAACCTAGCCTAGGTTGCATCCTGTGTTGAGAACTGGGCGTCTGTCCAGCATGGCGGGGACAGGGAAACACACCAAGAAGGCTGAAGAGTGCAATGTGACCACCCCACTCTAAGTTGCACCCCATCCATTAGCAATACCACCCACACTCCAACTGGCGTCCCTCATCTCCACACCGAGTTCGGACATCACACATCCTGTCCATTTGACACTCCACTCATCGTATGTTGACTGTCAATCTTCAGATATGAGAAAGTCAGCTGTTTCAGAGGAGGTGGCATCCCGCATCACAGTCACCCCCACGACTGGGTGTGTGCATGGAAGCAGCCTGTTCAGCAGACTGTCGGTTTGAATATTCCTGGTACTTAAAAACTATGACAGAGTACCAACCGTCATGTAATTGGAGATGTCCATCCCCATCCATATGGCATCCCCGACCAAAACCGCCCTACCAAGCCCCCCCCCCCCCCCCCCCCCGTGAGCAGTCAGAACATCACACCAAGGCACAGAAAGCCAGGAGCATGCAGAACACACTTGGGATCAAGGCTGGATACGTCAATTCTTCATCGCGCGAACACTACATACATACCTGATTATAAAGGAAGTATAATGGAAACATTCAACACCACCAACAACATAGATAGCATGCACCTAACCTTTGTAACAGAAAAAATTAGAGACACCTTTTCGCAACTTTCCCTATCACACCCTACCACACGAATGCGGTGAGTTTGTGAGCCACCGCAACATGACTTTCTGCAACAGCAACAGAATCAGCATTCCCCAGCTTTGGAAACAGGATCTGCTCACTTCACATTACGCCAACATCATACAGCAGCCCCGACTTCCCTACAACAGAACACTGCCATCATCAGCATGAGTCAACATTTTCCGCAAGCACCCCCTTATCTAGTAATATAGAAAAACTTATCAAACGGTAAGGAGGAAAAACATCCCCGCCATCTACATTATGCGCTACAAGGGACATTACCCCCCCCCCCTTGGAAATGTCGTACGTAAAACAGCTAAACAAAGACACCTCAATCACACATAATAACAGTCAACATTATTAAGAGAGTAAGATGACCGCAGTCTGTCGTCGGTAGCTAGTACGAGATAGGCACAGAAGTGAACTAAGAGGGATAGGCTCCTCAAGGGTTCATTTTAACAGGCAGCAGTGGGCCTGTTAGGGTCCGAGAACACGTAAAATGTGCCTATAGTGCAGAGGAGACACTGAAGGCCTCCGTGTCTAATGATGGGTGAATCAACATCCTACTGTGGTACCATCTAGTCAGTGAAATGTTTGGGCTGCTGAACTTCGTAAAAGTAAGTGGACATGCGTGGTGCATGGATAATAGTCCACACGCAGGACATCTCTAGTAGACTAGAAGTTCACTGTGTTTACTAGAGATGACCTGCAGGCAAGGCCGGGGAAAACGGTCAAAGTTCGTGTTCTGTTGGCAGATAGATATGGATCAGACCATCGGTTGCCCCTGGGCATAAGCTCCGATGATGATCGCTATCGACTGGGTCGCTGGCCGCTCATCTTGATCATGTCAGTTCATCAACCCGTTCTTGGTTATGAGTGGTCAAGATGGCTCAATGTGCAGTAAGGTCATGGCAAGCGTTCGTATTGCGAGTCATGTCTCCTGCGATCAGAGGTCATGAAAAGTGATTCTTTGGGAAGCAGGAGAGTATGTGCATGCGACGGTGTAACCTGTCACCTGATGGACGGGTGGAGTGGTCTGAGATCACAAGTACCCGCAGGATGATTGACCTGGCTAGCATGATCTATGGGGGGCCTCTTTCTAAAATGACATCCAAGAATGATCTACACGAGGCCCTTAGATAAAATGATCTCTGGCAGGCATCACCTCTGTGGTATGGTCCAGCCGTGGTGCAGCCCTCACTAAGACGACCACTTAATTGGCATCCAGTACTGTGTCCACTCGGGTCAGGAGTCGGCAGGGTATGCCTTGACTCTATCCCGGATTATGTTCCCCTAACTTGGACAGGTCTTTATCTCAGGCATATACGGAAAGACACCTAGCCTAGGCTGCATCCTGTGTGAGGTGCTGGGCATCAGTCCAGCATGGCGCCGACAGGAAACACACTGGGGAGGCCAAAGGGAGTATAGTGAAATTCGATAATGGTCTGATTCAAGTACGACAGCATCCATCATGGTCATCCGCACTCTAAAGTAACTCTGTCCAGTTCTAAAAAGGACTCGGCCATTGCAGAGTGAAATACATCATGTCCGATAAAGTTGACACAACAAGCATCTCAGTGCCCCTCCCCAGCTGCAATAGAAACTTTCACATTTCATGACGGTGTAAGATTCATCCACAGATAAGCAACCACACATATCAATCAAATTCACCACCATAACAGAGACACAGACACTCAGGATGACTGTTCCACCATACGATGCTATAGTAAATCGTAAACTGTGGCACGCACTTTCCGAGCTGTACCGTAATAATTAAGTTTAGTCTAGGTGAGACTAGTACTCCCCATAGGGAAGGATGCTTGGCAGTCCGCCCACCCGGAAAATACAGTCCAGCTTGGCGGAGTCAGTAGGCTTGCAATCCGTAAGGCATGGATTTGTTTAAACCAAACAATAAATTACCATCAGCTATACTGTCCTAATTTTGATTAAGCACACGACTGTTCTACCGTGTATACAAATCATTAGCGCACAGGCTGATGAAGCAGCATCAAAACTTAGACAGTATAACACTGTAGAGAATTTCACATATTCTCTTACCTATAAATTCCAGCTGACAATCAACACGGGCTGGAATATATACACCATACACAGGAGAAGGTGCATGTTCAAGATCACACGCATAAAATGGGTGCTGTTCTAAGGAACAGAGAAATGAAAACATATGTTTCTATTTTTCGCATCAAATACGTGCTGTCAGCAGCATCAATTTCCACATATATACAAATTGCCTAAGTTTCCGATCAACCACGTGCTTTCAAACAAGAATCACGTGATCATCACTTCTATTTTCCGGTAAATTGGATCAAAGGCTATAAACAAAAGAACCGCTCTCTCACAACGCTACCACAACGTGATGGAGGAGGCGAGAGGTGGTTAGTCGGGGTCACAGCCACTGACATCATCATGCTCTCCCACACCTCAGGGCGTCCCAGCCTGAAATTCGAACAGGCGAGTTTATAAGCATCCAACTTGACAAGCCGCATCACGCTAATTAAAAGTTGAGCGTCCACAGGAATAAATAGTTCCAGATTTTAGCGTTGATCGGAGACCTGATTTTCCACCGAATGGGGATGAAAGTGGCTATCCTACCTTCTTATATATATATATATATATATATATATATATATATATATATATATATATATATATATATATATATATATATATATATATATATATATATATATAAATTTACCTTCTTTTGACGAAGGAAATATATAATCAGACTCCAGGAGAATGAAAGTTAAATAAACCCGAATATGAAGTGACCGAGTCACTCTAAAACTTTCGGGCATGGTCCTCCGCCCTCCTGTGACATCAGCAAAAAGTATAAAAGGAGAAAGCGTGCACTGAAACGTCATCTTCCCTTCAAACTCGACATCAGGGAAGATCAGGCACTAGGCCATTTTAGTGTCGCAAACCAAATTCTGCTGTTTTTCTTATTATTATCATTTCATGTTATAATTGGCAAGGAAAGTATTATGAAGGGATAGGAAGGTTAGGAAATGTTTAGTTAGGTGCGTGCAGTTCTGCATATAACAATCATGCGGGCGTAGTATGTCGCATGCGGAAGATCTCGCGTTGTCCGAGAGCTCGGAAGAATCGGCACCTGCGAACATCGGCAAGAAATATCTGTGTACTTCAACTTCGTATGACGGACAGCCGTAAAGCGTGCATTTTCCAGAAATTCGGACTTGAAACTTCACGTCAATCATGACCATCTACTTCAGAGGGCATACTGTGTGGACTGTAAATACTTATATTCCGCCATGCTGTACTGTGTAACACATGTAGCGCGGATTGGCCGGATGGGTACGAACCGTCCCAGCTATGGTTGGGTGCAGGATGACCGCTCAGGGTATGTTCCAAGCATGCCCCGCTGGGTAGGATAGTATGCATGCATAAGCCATATAAGCGATTTTTCATTAAAATGGCTACGTCCGTAAGAACGCGAAGCGAGCATGCGCGCGCATCAGAGCTTCCCTGGCAACACATGTCAGTTTTGGGAGAGAGTGTATCCTTATAGTGTACCGAGTTGGTACTGGTGATTTCTTTAAATCACTCCATTCTCGTCGTTGCTGGTAGGGATCAGAACGAGAATGATACGAGGATTTCCGAACATTTTGCCTTTTAAAAATCGGACCAGAAATGGCTGAGTTATCGTTAAATGGCTCATTTAAATTATTTTCAAAATATTGCTTTGACGTCGTAATCGTGTGTATGTATAAAATTAATGAGGAATGCGCGGATCACGTGATCGCCAAGTCACCTTTTGTAGCCGTACGCTGATTGGCTACTGCTAATATTATCTTTATTTCCATGTGCTTACAAGTAACGAGAACCGTAAGGTCCAATGACCTGATGGTGTAGCACGGATCGACTGGATGGGTACTGGCCATACCAGCTAAGCTGGGTACAAAACGGCCATCTCGGATTCGCTCTAAGCGCACCCTCTGGGTAGGATAGGACACATATATAAGCCCTATAGGAGAGGCTTTCGCTAAATACGGCTAAGTCCGTTAGAGCGTGTAGTGCACATGCACGCGCGTCAGAGCTTCCCTGACAACATGTGTCAAGATTGGGAGTGAGTATATACTTATAGTGTACCGAGACGGTACCCATAATTTCTTTAAACTGCACCATTCTCGTCGTTCCAGGTAGCTATCAGGACCGGAATGAGACGAGGATCACAGGACTTTCTACCGTTTTAAAATCGGTCCAGAAATGGTCGAGTTATCGTCGAAGTGCCCCGCTAAATTATACTTAAAATATTGCCTTGATGTCTTAATCGCGTATATATATATATATATATATATATATATATATATATATATATATATATATATATATATATATATATATATATATATATATATATATATATATATATATATATTAAACAGAATACAGAGTGCTCTATACACGTGATAACTACGTCACCACCTCTGCAGCACGCTGATTGGCTAGTGCTCGGCCGCTGATTGGCTGAGGCACCTAGCTCCGATGTCCCGAGAAGTATAAAAGGGGTGAAAAATCGAGAATCAGGAGGATCACTGGCCTGGAAGCCGGCTCGCGCAGGACGACTGGACCATCGGGATAGACGTGTGCAACTGCAAACCTACGGTGATTCCTACTTCACGGTGGTAAGGAGTCCTCGGCTTCCACAGTTTTTGTACACCCTCAGAATGCCATTTGAGGGTAATAAACTAAATTTAAAGTTATAACTCTCGCATCCGAACCTTCCTAAGGGAGTGTTCCTATGGACGGGCCATGCAGGCCCGGGATGTAATCCTATGGGATGTAGAGCCGATGGTGATTCTTGGTGGATGACTGGCCGGATCTGCCAACCACCCTGAAAAGTGGACTTCAACTTCCGTACTGCATGTCGTGTGTGACAATTTGACTTTCGATCAGTCTAGGTCAACTTTGCCCGGTGCGCCACAAGAGCTATGCGATGCACCCCGCACTGTGTGCTAGTGAGTGTACATGCATTGTTATTATATAAGTAACCCTCCCTGTTAATGTCGCCAGATGGAAAACTGTACAACTTCTGCTGTCTATGTATCAGCTATAAGACTATCCAGTGGACATTCCTGAACCATTCCATTACATGCCCTGAGAATGTACCGTATCCTAC
The DNA here is from genome assembly GCA_034401795.1 of Chaetoderma sp. LZ-2023a. Classification (NCBI taxonomy): domain Eukaryota; kingdom Metazoa; phylum Mollusca; class Caudofoveata; order Chaetodermatida; family Chaetodermatidae; genus Chaetoderma; species Chaetoderma sp. LZ-2023a. The sequence goes on from CM067375.1 coordinate 54,882,694, forward strand.
CTGTCTGGAGAAATCAGCCTGCGGACATCCTGCCTGCGGAGACCTGCTTGCGGAGACATGCCTGCGGATGTCTTCCTGTGGAAATCTTTCCAGCCCTTAGAACATGTTATCTCGCGCTATGTTTGTAATAGCGCTTCAATTTCAGTAACTAGTGAACTTGTTCCATACCGATGACCAATAGGTACTCAAGTAGCTATAGTATTGTACATTTAGTTATAAAACGTTTAATTATTTCCGTACAAAGGTACGGACCGCATTCTTATAATTTATGTTTCATACTGTGAATATTATCCTTGTTTACTATTGTGCATTCAACTAGCTGCACCGTGAGGTCTAGTAACCTGTGACACTTTATGATCATCATATTCGTTATCTTCGTCTCCGTTAGTTTGTGTATTGGTTAGTTGTGCATATGGCAAGTAGCCATCGAGTTCATATGTTTTGTTTATTTATAAAAACTCTAGAATGCAGTACGCTAGGAAATACTATACAGCAACATTATATCCCCATCACTATTCCTGCCAGCATCAATTTTACACTGAGGTCGATGAGCATGCTGTAATTGTTTGAGCCTGACATGTTACCGACTAAACCTGGCTATTCAGCTCGATAGGATAGGTTTAAAGTGGTTAGGGACAATTTCTTCGTTAGAGACGCATAGTGCCCCTTGTGTCCTCGGACACTTATTAGGTAAATTCCTCTGCTAAAGTAGGAAGCACTGCGAAATAACAATAATATTCATTAATAGGTTGTAATACTGGCCTGCAGTGCATCGCTGGACATCATGGAAAATAACACTAACGAGAGGTCAAATGTTAGCTCCATAGTACGCGGTGACAGACAAGATGCGGATCTCCATCCAATTCATTGCAGTGTCTGGATGAAGCGTCACAGCTCATCATGCCCTCATCGGAAGGACGCTCGTGATGGATATCCATCTCTCCATCCACACCATAATAACATGACAGTATTTAAAATTTGCTTGTGTGAACTGTGAAACTTGTCTGGTGATGTTATATGTGGTTGCGGAACTGAGTAGCTGGATCATTATTTGATTCGGGGCTTTGTTCCGTAGCATGTACGTGCGCTGTTCTTGGAGGTAGATGCTATGTGCGGCGACCTATGGGAAGCTGAGTATCTACGCCCAATGGATAAGCATATCTAAAAGTTAGGTAGTAATCCCTGCCAGTTGTGGCCAAAGCTTGTTTTCGTTACTAACACCTAGATGGTAGGTTAGGATGTAGCAGAAGGCCTGCATAAATAAAGCAGCAACTACCAATGCAGCAACTTTGAAACCACATAAGACAGTGACCTGGGAATTCTTTGGAAATCGTTCATCCCGACTTCATGTAAACCAGCGTGCAACACCTTAATGGTAGCTTCACTAGGATTTTCAACACATGGCATTTTCTGTTGACCATAAGAGTGCCCCTTTTTGACTGCTCTTTTCCACTGCTTCGGCTGTGACAGAGGCCTGCGCGAGGCACTTTCCTCTCGCAACAACAATATTTTCTTTGTGTCTGTGTTAGGGGTATACTAGTTTTTATTAAACTATCTGGTGACCGTGTTGTGGAAACTCTCTCTTGCGGGGATACCTCTGCGGATTCAAGGATCCGTGTGGTACCTCCAGTGAAGCCACGTGGAAAGAACACCGGGCCGGCTCTACATTGTGTATCATTGTGCTCATACACTGTCAAACGTATAGAATTGTTTGTATAGTGGTATAAATTCTGTGGCTATTTAATTATTATCACCATCTTGTCCGTAGTTCTAAATTAAAATGAATCGTCATACCGGTGACACCAACAGTTGGGATGACACAGTGTGGTTCAATCTCAGCGGCAATGGTCACACAGCCCCACTGGAACCTATGTGTTCCACCAGTCTTAGGGGTCGGTCTTTGTACTGTCCGGAGAAACGTGATATGGGATCCGCAACCCCGAGATCCGCAGCTAACCTGCCCTCCCAATTGACGTGCATCTGTGGCACAATGGATGGGAATGTCATGGCGGACCAGGGCATACCCCCGCGAGCTACAAGTGGTGCCCGATGTGGGGCCTGAACGAGAAGCAAACCCACGCCAACTCTCAACATCCATGATTTCTAGTCTCCTTCATCAGACAGTCAGCTATACAATGCACTACAAAATTTACTTCTGTTTGAAAATAGGGTAATGTCTTCCTGGTCAAGATGTCATTTGATGTATGAGACAAGGTGTAGGACTACTGGGAACTGACTAGGTCCAACACGACAGTAGTAGTCGTAGTAGTAGTAGTAGTAGTAGTAGTAGTAGTAGTAGTAGTAGTAGTAGTAGTAGTAGTAGTAGTAGTAGTAGTAGTAGTAGATGTTTCATTGCGCTGTTGTTTCAGTAGTAACCTCCTTTCACGGTGCAAGGCATAGCAGCGGTCCACATACACGAGCTTTCTAGATGTGGTATGAGAGACTCAGTTGCATATGAAACTCCGGAGCAGTCCAGCACAAGTTGAGTGAGCATGGTTCCATCAGATGTAGCATCATTAATAGATCTAGCACCTACCAAGCGTCCTTAAGCAGTCTTTTCATGTCTACGGTGAAGAGCGTCCTGATGTACTTGAGGCATGAATATCTAGAGATGAAGTGAACTCGGTCTTCTGCGCCATCTTTACACAATGGACAATCTGCTTAAATCTGGTTAAATCTGCTTCTATTTGCATGTAGGGTGTATGTGCCAAGGAACTGTCTGCAATCGATTGGTGCTTTGGTGATGGAGAGGCATTCGTAATCAGCACTCAAAAAAGCGTTCACGTTTCCTACTGAGAGGTTTTTGATGTTTAGGAACTGTGTAGAATGGTTTAAAGAGACCAAAGATCCTTCAACTTCTCCACCAAGCGACGGTGTCACAATATGAAGGTAACTACAGCATATAGATAAGCAATTCAATATTTGAAACAATTTCGACTGGGCACTGTTGCGGCCTACCAGCGCCCAGTCAGATTCGTTTCGAAATATTCAACAGAATGTTTATTAAATAGTAAATCCATCAAAGACATACAATTCGTACACTTGACGGACTATTCCAGGTTCCTGATGGAGTATCTCTGCCAACTATGATTGTAACGTCCAGTTTCTCATTCTATGGTTCCCTACCATCCACTATTAATCACCCACCCCGTCTGTTCAGATCATAAAATAGACACCTCTCTACATATTTATATTTTTATATATTATTTTATCAAATCAGAAAATTGACAGTGCGTTAGCACTGTAAGGGAGACAACTCTTTGTTTGTCATAAGAGATTCTGCTCTTTTCAAGCTTTCTCGCTAGAAGGTACATCAGCGAAGCTAGCTGTCTTAATGGATGATGCCAGTTTATCCATCAATCACATGACGTCACAATCAACTACGTGACATGTATGATGACGTCATACACAATTACGTTATGAATGGTGTAGCTCAGTTCGTCAAGAACCCTTTAATTGATGACGGACTAAGCGTTAATGTACGAATTGTATGTTTGTACTATTTAATAAACATTCTGTTGAATATTTTGAAACTAATTTGACCGGGCGGTGTTGTTGCCATATGCAGCAACCGCACCAAGTCAAATTAGTTTCAAAATATTCAACAGCTTGCCTGTATGGTTTTCTGGAAATTGATATTCAGAAAGTGCAGAGATCAATTGATCCCATCACTGGCAAAGCGTGGGTGAATCTTAGCTAGAGATGGGTGGGTCACAGCTAAAACTGGATTCCTCCATTGTCGGGCCATATTTTTACCGTGTCTAACGTGTCTAATACGAGGGTGGGTATGTGTGTCACGCATTCCAGGCATCATAATATGGATGCATGACCCTGGACACTTCTCTAGCCCTTGCTCCATTTTCTGTACATGTCCATTCATAATATTAGGCCTCTATCTCCGCTATACTATTATATCGTTACTACGCTGTTAGAGCAAACGCCATTTAATCATCATACACTGCAAAGTTGGTAGCAACCGATTTTAGTCCTCAGAATTATGTTGCTATAAGTTGTTAATATCTGATACATCAGGAACTTATAGCAAGACAATTTTCGAAATTCAATCCAGTATCCCTTACACTAACATGACCTACCAGTTTGTTACATTCGTGCAATGAGTAAATAAGGACATAATGATACAACTCAATTATATGGATCAAAGATAACACAATTGTATATAGATCAAAACGTGATCTATCTTTGAGAACACACTCTCACCTGTTACACATTAACGCGTCTAGATTAGATATTAGAGATTTCTTCCTTATATACATTATATAGTTAGTTTCAGAATATTTAACAGCTTAATTACTGTATCGTTATCGTGAAATACGGATTTTGGCATTTCCGTGCTCAGAGTGTTAAACTCTGTTAGCTAGAAAGCTGGCTCCTTCTGCTAATTACATCGGGTGATAACGCGGCCTTTGTCATCGCATTTAACCCCTCTTGTGTCAAGTTAATTTCCAAGCCGGTTAGAAACAACATCCGGTTTTGGTCTTGCGGAATGTCCATTTGGAGATGAAGAGAAAACTGTAAATATGCACCAGGGGTATGACTGGCTCGGTAAAAATTGTCTTCTGGTCTGGAAATGTACATTGGCTATGCAGAAACGTAAATTCTCTTGACCATTATACGGTTTGATGGTCAAGCCACTAAAAGAAGACAGCAGTGATCGTGAGGAATATTCATTTGTAGGCCAAAAGAAGAATATCTGTAAATTTTCGTGGTAAATTCGCGCAAAAAGTTTTCGCTTAACCTACAAAGGTTACCATTCTTTTTTTTTAGATCTTAATCATTAAAGGCTAAGTTTATACGATCGGCATTTCGAGCGCTTTGAGGCGCTAGTAGCACAAACGCAGTTAATGGCCCATGCAGACAGGTTTGACGGTTTGACTGTAACACCATTTGGCTGTCTGGATGCATGCGTCCTGACAATGTTCCTATGGACACCATTACTCCAAACCTGCTTGACAGAATGACAGACAGAAGAGACACAATTTTTAAATGACCATATCGTCCGTCTTTGGTGTCTGTGGTAGGCCTATGCCTATGTGTTCCCATCAGCATAGTCCTAGTCGGCGCTGACTCAACTCGCCCCTGTGACAGACATTTGGACAGACTGGAGGGCTGTCGGTCCGTCAGTCTGTCCAAATATCTGTCATAGGGGCGGGTTGAGTCAGAGCAGACTCGGACTACAGGAAGCATAACATTAGTGATGATTTTGGCTCTATAGTTAAGAAGCGTACGCGTTGTTTGAGCAAGCTTTGCATATTCGAACAGTGCAATCCAAATTCGGGTTCGTATGTACTCGGAGTACTAACCACGTTAAGCAAACAGACAGACCTTTACCGGTGTGCACCAATGCTCTGTAGAGATAGGCCTAACACTATAGATAATGGACCTTTACAGTTTTAGCTGTGCCACGCCCATCTTTGGCTAAGCTCCATTCACACCTCGCTCGTGTTGGGATCGATCATTGTTGAATATTTTGAAACTAATTTGACTGGGCGTTGTTTGAAAATATTCAACAAAATGTTTATTAAATAGTAAAGACATACAATTCGTATGTCGGACTATTAAGCGTTTAAGACGGACTAAATCAAGTCATTCATGTTATAATTAATTATGACGTCATCCTAAACGTCACGTAGTTGATTATGACGTCATATGATTGATGGATAAAATGGAGTTTCTGAGCTTAGTTAGCAAAACATATAGTCATGTACTAACGTTGTTGACATAGATAACATGTATTTGCTCCTTCTATTTGGTAGGAGATGTAGTTTGTCTACTGTCCCAGTGTCAGATTTTCAATATGTGAACGCATGTGCGTGTAAGCATACATAAACGTGTATAGCTGAGCACGCACGTACACGCATGTTTCTGCATTCACATACGCAGTATAATGCAGTGGCATGCGTGCGCGAAAGTACACAATCACATTAGATCTATCCCTGGCAGTCAGCATTGTTAAACAATTACCCTCGGCACGTAGGCCTATACATAGACTATATTAGTAAAATTAGACTATAGAGTACAAAGGTTTTTGCCTTAGGCCTACTATTGTGTTAATCCTTATCACATTACTTTATCTAGAGAAGCGGATAGAGTGACACCTATATAAGCTTAGATTCACAAACCAATTTATGTAGACGTAAATGCCGCATATATAGGCCACAGATCGCTTCAGACAAAACAGCTATACAGGTAGGCACTAGGCATAGGCCTATTTAAGTGTCATATATATATATATATATATATATATATATATATATATATATATATATATATATATATATATATATATATATATATATATATATATATATATATCTGGCTGCGCTACCGTGTTGTAAGGTGTCATCAGATATTTAGGACATATTATATAAGAGCGGGTGGATTTATGGGGTAAATTACAGGGGAGACGAGTGGCCGTTGTGTTAGCGCGATCGATTGGTAACCCGTCGGGCGGTGTTCAGATCCTGCTTGCATGTCAGGCGAGCAGTCGGTGGAAACATAGGCAATCCTTCACTCCTCGTTGCCTCTCCTCCAAGGAGTACAAATGGGTACCAATAATAGACTGAACTATGAACCAGCCTAGATATGGCGTGATTGGGACATGGAATCAGAGACTCGATAGACGCCAATCAAAACATTAATTCTGGGGTCATGGTGTTGATAATAGAGCTGGTCTCGAGGTAGCTACGATGTAAGCTTTCCACCACCCCACCCTCTCTCTCATTCACCACCTCATCACCCCACGGTATTGCTTCTAAACTGTAGCTCATCTATCGTTACCGTAACTCTACCCGTTTGTCTATACCGCCCCATCTCCGTCACCCCCCCCCCCCCCCCCCCGGACACACCCTAGCAATCTCATATTATCAATGCGTGATAGGAGGCTTATAAATTAATGTGTGCGCGAGGTGCGTGGGGAGTGCGTGCGTAGGCCATACATGCGCGCGCGTGTATGTGCATACATTTGCGTGGAAAAGCGTTGATTCATTTTGCCCTCGAGGGGCCATTACAATCCATATACGGAGCTAACAAGCGCCGTGGAAAAAAAATTAACTTTCGCGCACGCATGCCGCTGCATTATACTGCGTATGTGAATGCAGAAACATGCGTGTACGCGCGTGCTCAGCTATACACGTGTATGTATGCTTACACGCACATGCGTTCACATATTGAAAATCCGACACTGGGACAGTAGACAAACTACATCTCCTACCAAATAGAAGGAGCAAATACATGTTATCTATGTCAACAACGTTAGTACATGACTAAATGTTTTGCTAACTAAGCTCAGAAACTCCCTTTTACCCATCAATCATATGACGTCATAATCAACTACGTGACGTTTAGGATGACGTCATAATTAATTTTAACACGAATGACTTGTTCTCCTTCGATCAATACTCACCATTCTGTTACTTCTGATATACAGCTGGCCTTGACAGCGGCTCTAGGATTATAGACTTAGAAAGCTTTACCGACTCCTGGGAACCGGGTACTCGGCTCCCAACTGCCGAGTACCCGTTTACAATAGAGCTCATTCTTGTTTGCATAGCAACAAGAGCTATACATGCTTTCTGCAGGGAGAGGATTTTAGTATCTTTTGTTAAAGAAATCTAAGTCTTTATCTGTAAAGTGATAGTTTGTGCGTTCTTGAAGGATTTAACTGGATACTATGGAGAATACCGCCGATGATAACCAGGTTGTATCATTCCTTATTATCCATAGTTAAAAGACTTAGGTCTCTAAATTTCGCTGTGTCGCATGTCCCAATTTCTGACCCCAAAGAATCTGGGACGTGTGCTAACAACGATATATGCCAGACGATCGCCTTCTTTAAATCCCAACAGGCGATCGGCAGATATGAAAATAGGTGTTTGCTGCGGTATTTCTAACACGAATATCGGCTGACGTCGTTCTCCGTAGGATCCGAGCGGGTGACGTCACACCCGGTCGCTCGGATGTTTATGTGAAGAAAAATTTTTCATTAATTCGCACATCTCGTTCTTGGTGCTGCGTACTAAAAATGGTACCGGAAACTTTAGAATGGTCAAGTTTACGTGCGATCACGATCGGTTTGCAATGATCGGTGGTTTCAAAATTCTTGGTAGATGCGTGGTCTGCGGTTTTACCGTGTGATACAGCAGTTTGTTATACATTTTGTTGTTTTCTTCACATATCGTTTGGCTTTCGTTAGGGAGTATAATTTATATTGATTGGTAAATATACCCCGAATGCTATGCGATATGATTCCTGGAGCCGTTACACATCCTGGAGGATCTAATATGGGTGTGTTTAATGCCCGCTTCGTTCTTGTCGTCATAATCAATGCGATCTTTGTTGTAACGTGGCGGGAGGGTTACGGTTAATTTATGAGTCAAATTATTTGAAAATTAATTGTCTGCCTTCCATCCGGGTCTCGTTCCGCTTGTTTATTGTAGGTTTGTGCTTATTTTATAGGCCAAGCCAACCCCGCCATCATGTGACGAGTGCCATAAATGTGTACGGGTCGTATTCAAGGACCATGTCTGTTTTAGGTGTTCTCTCTGTAACATAGACCATAGGTGTAATGTGTGAGCAGTGTGGTCCGTGGATATGATGGGCAGTTCCTTGCCCAGAAGGACTTGGCTGGGTCTGATGCGGGGTCAGGCGGTCCAAGAGTAAATCGTGGAGCGCCCGGTTCGGCCGGTGGGGGTGCTCCACGTCCCCAGCTCGAGGTGGCGGAGATGGTACCGCCGGCGTGGTTTGGTCCGGCTATGCAGGGTTTTCTGCATAGCATTCTGCCCACGCTGGTGTCGTCCCTGCTACCAAAGGTTGGGGGGCAGTTTCTCCCCATGCCTGGTACGGACCCTGTCCTCGGACAGGGTTCTGGACTGGTTACCAAGGGGGCCGTCTCGTACGGCCCCCTGGCAGTCACGTCTGGCTCCGGCCAGACGGGTTCTGTTTCTCCGCGGCCCCCTCCGGGTGGTCCAGTAGCGGTGGCCGGTCCGTCAGGTGTGGGAGTCATCCGCCAGGACGGCTCCACGGTCTACTCGTCTAGTAACGACTCTTCGGGGTCTGAAGACGAGGAGGCCGAGGAGGAGAGGTTGCTGTGGCCTGTGATGCCGTAGGTGGAGAATATGGAGGTCGATTCCGTCCTGTACGGAACCGGCCTCCATTTGTCTGGCTTGGCGCAAGCCAGGGCAGCGGCTCCGCCTGTGGCTGAGGCCAATCTGGTACCGGGCACCGGTTCTGTGACGGTTGGTTTGGCACCAGCCGACACGGTAACGGGTCGGCCGGGCCGGGCGTGGTACTCACCTATCTCGCCTGGTCCGGCAGTCGGACGTGGGGTGCCGTTGGCGCCCGTGTCTTGCTACAGTTCTGCGACTGCTACGGGTCCGTACGGTTTTCCTGTGCTGACCTACCCCATGGACCGGAGTGTTTCATGGGGTGGCGGCGGAACCGTGTGGTACCGGAGTGCCTGGTGTGTCAGCCGTGGCTCCTTGCTGGGAGGCCATGGCTGGCAGGCCCGTGAACACGTCAACGGGTGACGTGTTTGCGGGTGTGTCTTCATCGGAGATAGATTGGTCAGAGGCTCTGGCGTGGCTAGCCAGGGTTGACCCGTCTGTGGTTTCGGCCACGGCCGATGAAGATGCACCCCATTCGTCGGTTGCGTCGATCAGGACGGGGATTTTGCCCGCGGCCCGTATCCAGTCGATGCGACTGGATCCACGGTTCATAGAATTGTTGGAGGCTATTTATAGCAAACAACTTATGACCAAGGTTCAGCTCCCTGCGGCCTCCAGGGAGGTGCGAGCAAGATGTCGTATTCCGCGGGGGGAATACGACAGATATGGTGTAGTCCCGTCGGTCACCAAGGATGACCGATGGGTACTGGGCATTCAGAGTGCCGGGGCGGGTGGCCCCGGTCTGGCACTTGTGGAGAAGGCTCTGGTACACCAAGAGGAAGTCCTGTCCCTATGCGATGAGGGTGTGAGGGCAGCTATGAGCGCTGTCAACCACTTGTATCGTCTCCTTCAGTCGGTGTGGGCTGAAGCGGGGGCAGGCCACCCTGTGCCACCTGTGGCGCTTTCGTGCGTAAATGACGGCCTGGTGCTGTCTATGGACGCATTGGCAAGGGTGCAAGCCTGAGTGACTAAATCCAGGAGGCAAATGGTCATTGACCATATGCGTCTGGCTACGGCAGTCAGGGAGCGTCTCCTTGGGACGCCCCTGACAGGGCCTAGCATCTTCGGTGGCCAAGTGTGGGCCATCTTAGAGGATACAGCCAGTATCGCGCAGAATCGGTTAGCGGTCAACCTACAGCTAGAGCTAGTGCGGCAAGCGCACGCACTAGGGGCTGTGGGGAAACCGCTAGCGGGACAACCTTCAAAGAAGCAGAAGAAGCATAAGGGCACGGCGAATGCTAAGCCTGTTGCGACTTCTGCTTCAGCTGTTTTTTCTCAGCCGCTGCCGGCGAAGAAAGCCAGGAAGGTTGTAGAGGCGCCTACCCTCCCCAAGTTTGCTCCTGACCGCCCTAGAGGCGGGAAGGGCAAGGGGAAGGGTAAGGGTAAGTCCTCAAAGGGTGGACAGAAGGGGGCGGATCGTACCTGAGGGTACGAGAGCTCCCTTCATATCCATCTGGACCGCGCCTGTGAGACAGGAACAGCGGTGCCAGTTATACCCGTCGTGCCTAGAACGAAATGGTTCTCTCTCTCTCTCATTAAGAAAGAGGGGGGAGCGGACTACGAGCCGGACAACCCCGTTAGACGTCGAGGCATCTATGGTGGGTGGAAGGCTCATGCGTTTCGTCGAGGCCTGGCGAGGTGTGACGTCAGACAGTCTGGTCCTGGGAGGGTTATCCCAGGGTTACATGCCGGAGTGGTGGGACTTTCCACCACAAAATCTGTCTTTGGCACCTGTCTGGACACCCGTACCAAGGGAGCCAGACAAGTTAGAAGCCGTTCAAAAGGAAGTGTCAGGTTTGCTTCTGAAGGGAGCAATAAAACCAGCAAACCGAAACACTCCAGGCTTCTATTCAAACATGTTCCTTGTCCCCAAGAGCACAGGGGGATGGAGACCCATACTCAATCTCAGGCCATTAAATTGGTTTATCCATACGCCTCGGTTCCAGATGGAAACGCCGAGGTCGGTAATGGTGGGATTGAGGAAAGGAATGTGGTGTGTATCGATCGATCTGAAAGATGCATATTTCCACATTCCGATGAACAGGAGTTGTCACAGGTTTCTGAGATTTGCGTTTCAGAATCAAGTATAGGAGTTTATTGTTCTCCCATTTGGCCTGTCGACAGCTCCGAGGGCTTTCACAAGAGTGGTCCTTGCGGTGACAGCGTTTCTCAGAAAAGAGAACGTGGCGCTACACACCTACATAGACGACTGGCTGATCAAGGCAGACTCGGCAGCCAGGTTGAACGTGGATACTGCTCTGACTCTGAGGTTACTTTCAGATCTAGGCTGGATAGACAACGAGGAGAAATCCGAGTTGACGCTCACTCAACATTTCGTTTATTTGGGGATGCGATTCGATCTCGAGGAGGGCAGGGTGTACCCGTCAGAGCCAAGAGTGGTGTCTCTGTTAGCCATCCTCAAGAGTTTTCGAGTGGGAAACCACATTCAGGCGAGGCGGTTCCTTCAGATGCTGGGCATGATGGTCTCCATTTAGCAGGTTATCCCGTACGCTGCTCTAATGCGAAGGCCTATCCAGTTGTATCTGATGTCTCTGTGGAAACAGAGAGCAGAACCCCTGTCAAAACTGGTACCAGTTTTGGAGCCGATAATGTCGCATCTTGTATGGTGGAAGGCGCGTCAGAATCTCCTAGTAGGGGTTTCGCTGCACCTACCCCACCCCCAGCTGTCCGTGTACACGGATGCATCGCTGGAGGGGTGGGGTGCCTGCCTGGGAGAACACCAGGTCTCGGGCACATGGACTCTCCCGGAGAGTCAGCTGCATATCAATCTGTTGGAAATGATGGCAGTGGAACTGGCATTGGAAGAGTTCCTTCCGATGATCAGGGGCAAGGTGATATTGATACGGTCGGACAATTCGACAGTAGTATCATATATAAATCGCCAAGGCGGGACCAGGTCACCCACTCTGTGTATCAGAGTGTGGCACTTGATTCAATGGTGCAGGAATTACTCGGTTGTTTTGAAAGCAGCTCACATTCCTGGCCGATTGAACATTCTGGCGGATGCTTTGTCTCGCAGACAGAGAATTCTGCCAACAGAATGGTCCCTCAACCCTCCAGTTCTGCGACGGATCTTCGAGCATTGGGGCAAACCCAACGTGGACTTGTTCGCCACAAAGGAAAATGCTCAAATCATGACGTATGTCTCGCCGATTCCAGATCCAAATGCCGTCGATACAGATGCTCTGGCGATAAGCTGGAGAGGGATGCACGCTTACGCGTACCCACCCACCATTCTTCTACCGAAGGTATTGGTGAAGGTCAGGGAGGAACCGTGTCTGGTCCTGCTAATAGCGCCGTATTGGCCGAGCAGGGCGTGGTTCACGGATCTTCTAGATCTGCTGGTGGAAAATCCTGTGCAGTTGCCCGAGATTCCGAACATAATCCCCCAGGCCAAGGGACGCTTCCTACACGAGCGTCCCGAAATGTTCAAATTGACTGTGTGGATGTTATCAAACAACGTTCCACGTCGGAAGGCTTTTCTCGACAGGCTGCTGATTTCATCGCGGCTGCGAGAAGGAGGTCAACCTTCAAGTCATATAACAACAAGGTTAACAGATTTGCAGACTGGTGTGAAGAAAAGGGTATTGATACCTTTCAATCCACTATTCAGCAAATAGCAGACTTTCTCTGTGAGCTGTTCTTTTCAGGACTAGCTCCCGTCACAGTTGCTGGATACAAGTCAGCTTTGGCATCAGTTATCCCTTGTCTAGCCAACAGGGATAGTCCAGAGGTGGCCCAGTTAAATGTGATGTTGAAGGGAATGAGCAATCTCCGACCGAGACAACCGGTAGTCATTCCAGCCTGGAGTCTATCTTTAATGCTTAATGTACTGGCCAAGCACCCTTTCGAACCGTTGCGTTCGGCTAGTCTAAAGCATTTGACTCTAAAGGCGGTCTTTCTACTGGCAGCTTCCTCAGCTAGAAGGCGCAGTGAGATCCATGCGCTTTCGGCAGAGAGGGACCGATTTATTGTTTCTGGAGAGGGTCTGCGTCTTCTGCCAAGAGCAGAGTTTATGTCAAAGAACCAATCTTTGAGATATCCCGGCAAACCGATCATTATACCGAAGTTAACTAGGTTTGATCGTGATGCCAGTGTCTGGTGCCCGGTCCGTGCTTTGACTAAGTACAAGAAATGGACTGACTCGTTACGGTCGAACGATAGACATCTGTGGATCTGCCATAAAAAGCCTTATGGCGCCGCATCCATGGATACTATCTCTCGTTGGGTGGTCGAATGCATTCAGACTACTCACGAGATGGCGACTGGGCACCAGGTGCAAGGTGTAAGGGCACACGATGTCAGAGGAATAGCCGCCTCGACCGCCCTTTACAATGGTGTTCCGTTAGAGGACATCATGGCCGTTGCACAATGGCACTGTGAGTCCTCATTTACGGATTACTATATGAGGGATGTGTCAGACTCAGCCAATCCACTCGCTTTAGTTGTTTTGAAACGATAGTTAGTGACCACACTGCTCTTCACCCTTTTTTCACTTTGGTAAGAAAAGAACCTAAAGCAGGCATGGTCAAGCGAGAGGATGACAACCAGATTGTGTCACTGATGGCCGGACCAGTGAATGGTTGGAGGCGGTACGTCTGGAGTCCAATTATCATAAGGTAATTCAATAGTGAGAGTTTTTTGTATTATGGATGTGTATCATGTTCATTCATCTTATATATTCATGCTCATTCCCAGGCTAATACATGGAATATGCAGGGAGCAGTTAACCCTCTTGGCATATTTGTGTTTCAGGCGAGATACATGTTCGTGAGTTCTCTCCCTTTTCTTAGGAGGAAAAGGGGGGGGGGGCGGTGATGCGAATGTGATTCGGTTCCGTGAACTTGACGGTCCTTTTAGGTCTCCGTTAGTCAAGTTGGAAGTCTAAAATCTTTCTTCAAGGGGCAAAATTAGCATTTGTGGCTTGCCCCTTCCCACCAGGTTACTGATCAAATCTGGTGTATATCAGAAGTAACAGAATGGTGAGTATTGATCGAAGGAGAATGAAGGAAATGTCAATTTCCCTTTCTCCGAGATCTAACAATACTCACCATTCTGTTACGGACCCAGCCTCCCAGCCCCACGGAGGCAAGCCATAGTTTTCTCTTGTTTGGTGGCTATGCAAACAATATGAGCTCTATGGTAAACGGGTACTCGGCAGTTGGGAGCCGAGTACCCGGTTCCCAGGAGTCGGTAAAGCTTTCTAAGTCTATAATCCTAGAGCCGCTGTCAAGGCCAGCTGTATATCAGAAGTAACAGAATGGTGAGTATTGTTAGATCTCGGAGAAAGGGAAATTGACATTTCCTTCAATCGACGGTATTCATGACGTCATTCATTATGATGTCATTCTATACATCACGTAGTTGATTATGACGTCATATGATGGGTGGATACTCTGGAAAGGTGAATTAATAACTTTCATAAATCAATGATTTAGATTAATTTGGGGACGCACCATGGCCGAGCTAGTCCGACAGCCCGATAGTCCGACAGCCCAATAGTCCGACAATTTTACCCTGTAGTCTGAAAGCCCAATAATCCGACAGCCCAATATTCCAAATATTGTACCCACTGTTCCGATAACCCAATAGTCCGACAGTCGAATATTCCAAACATCTGAATCTGAATCTGAAAGGTATTCGTTGAAGAACCCAAAAGATTGGCATACAATTTCAACGGGGAGAGATAACGCGGATGTGCTTGATTCAGTCTAGTCGTAGCCGGGCCCGAACGTCACCCACTGTTATTGCTTGGATGGCCCAGTTGTCTAGCTGGTACCAATTTTTGTATGAAGAATGAGTTCCCGCATACAGGGGTGGTGCTGGAGTCGACCACGAAACATCACGAGTTGTGTGTGCATGAACGTATGAGATGCTTCCCTCGGATTTGAGTCGAGTAGTTGCTCGGATGACTTGCAGGGCTAGCGTCATTTATAACGTATAAAAATGCTAATCTGTTTTCCTTTTTTGCGTTCCTGTAGGTTTTTTATTTCCAATCTATTCATCATTTGTTGGATAAATCCATGTTCGCGGGACTTGTCGTCATGACAAATAAAACGGACATCGCGACGCCCGATCCGTTCAAGCGTGTCTATATCAAATTGTATATGTGGGTCCCAGACAACTGAGCTGTATTCCAGTTTTGATCTGACCATTGAGACTTTATACCCGCTGTTCCGACAACCCAATAGTCCGACAGTCCAATAGTCCGACAATTATACCCAGTAGTCTGACAATCCAATAGTCCTACACAGCAAGCAATTTACAAATCCATAGTCTGACAACCCAGACAAGCCAATAGTCTGACACTAGTAATTTGATCCTAACTTCCATTGTGTCAACGTAACCATTTAATGGTCAAACTGACCAGAAACAACTTTGCAGTGGTCTTCAGACATGCCTATATTATAGGCCAAGAGAAGAGTATTTTTTTTAAATATTTACCACTAGAATGACTGGCTCGGTAACCGAGCCAGTCATTCTAGTGGTAAATTCTCAAAAGGACTCTTCTCTCGGCCTGCAGATAGACACTGGCTAACTAAAAACTTTAATTTTCTTTAACATTACCCATTTAATGGTCAAACCGGTGAAAAAATTCAGTAACAAATTTACAAAAATAGCCTTCTAAAACTAAAATATCTTGAAAAATATTGACCTTCAAAATGTTTAATTGATATATAAAGTAGTATTTGAGCGCTTTGAGACGCTGTTGACACAAGAGGGATTATGGTACAATTGTTTCAACACTGCAGCTACTGAAGTAGGATAAGAGGTGTGCGTCTTCATCACAAATACCTAAACCTTGAAATGTATGCCTATGTATTACTGTATATCAGAAATGGCAGTCTTATTGCGCTATTCAGAGTGGACGCATGGAAAGTTGGAACAAAAACAGGAGGCCAAGGGGCCTGTGGTCCTCACCTGGACCATTAGCATTTGAACCATTTGCATTTAAATAGACATCGATGACCACCAAATAAATTGACTAATCAAAATTCTCGTTTGATATGTTGAAGTCTGCCGCCATAGGATCATTCCACCCAAGTTTTGTTGAGATCGGGTCATTAAATAAGCAGTAGCATTTTAAATGGTTCTGGAAATTAAAAAAAAATACAAATTGGCTGCCAAAAAAAATCGACCAATCAAATTTCTGAATAGAAGTTCTGGCACCTTCGCCGATATGGTCCGTCCAGCCAAGTAAGGTTGAAATTAGTCAAGTAGTTAATGATGTGTAGCGTTTCGACGATTTGGTGTAAATCTTTCAATAAACCCTAAGATTTTCACCAATCAAAATTCTGTGTACGTGTTCTGTACGTGTTCTCAACTCAATAATGAAGCGTAGCCGCATAGGGACCTTCCAGCCAAATTAAGTTAGAATCCGCCAAGCGTTAATGAGCAGTAGCATGTTGTCAATTTCCGGTAAATTTTACATAAAATCTTAGATTTCCACCCAAAAATCCGATGAATCCAAATTCTGTATACAAGTTCTGAAGCCCACCCATCGGTTCCTTCCATCCAAATTAAGTTGAAATCTGCAAAGCGGTTAATGAGGAGTATATGGTTTAGACAATTTCCGTAAATTTTTCATAAAATCTACGATTTTCACCAAAACATTTACCAATCAAAATTCTGTATACAAGTTCTGCAGGCTGCCCCAATAGGGTCTTCCAGTCCGGATATTCGAAATGGTCATCAGAAATGTTTATGTATCACATGTCTGTCTAGAAGTTTGGAAGGATACCATAGTAGGGTAATTTCATCATTGTTGAAAAACTATCATTGGTTAAAGATAGGGATTTTTAAGGTATCAAAGCTTCATTAAAATAGCATCATCGGTTAGTGGTTTAGGATTTCTAAAATCTTTTTAGAAAATTCAAGATGGCCACCAACAGCCTTGACCAGTCGTAAATTCTGAATAGATGTTCTGGAGCCTATCACCATAGGATCTTTCAAGCCAAATTTGGTTGAAATTTGTCAAGAAGCTAAGGAGGAGATACGTTTTGACTGTTTCAAGTAAATTTGTATTTATAATCCAAGAGTTTGACCAAAAATTACCAATCAAAAACGCAAATAGACGTTCTAAAGCCTACCTCAATAGGATCCTTCAAGCCAAATTTGGCTGAAATCTGTCAAGAAGCTAAGGAAAGGATACCGTTTCACACTTTCCGGTACATTTGTTTTTACAAAATCTAAGATTTTCACCCCAAAAATTTACCAATCAAAATTCTGAATATAGGTTCTAGAACCTACTACTACAGGCATATTTAGTTGACATCCGTCAAGAAGCTAAGGCGGAGATGCATTTTGACCAATTTGGTCACGATTGGACGAGCCGTTCCAGAGATATTGGTCAGTAAACCCAAATTCCTGCTACACAATTCTACATGGTTCGATTCCATTATAAGCGTAGGGGAGATGGGGCACGTTGAGCCAAAAAATGCTTTATGTCAAATAACTATCAAATTTACGACATACTATCAATTTGTCTTTGCATTAGCAGCAGGTTAACATGCACTATATGCAACTAAATGCAGATTATATAGGTCGTCTGTTGGAGTAAGAAGTTATAGCGAGATTTATGTGTCGGTTTTTTGTGTCACAATGTGCCCCGGCATGGGGTACGTTGTGACAGAGGCCGGGGCACATTGTGCCAAATGATAATTGACTGCATAGAAGAGGATAAAGGCATGCCCATTGGAATGAATTTGAAAATGGTGGCTTGTCCTTAGCAATGAGTTGTAGTAACTGATGTTCCGCACATAATAATATATAAAGACCAATGGTATAGGTGACTGGGGACGTCTGTTTGAACTCCAATCGCCGCCTTCTGAAATCCATGCCATACTTGTTTGCAAATGTATAAACAAGGCCAAACCAAATACTCTCAATAGCATTGTTAGCTATTTATCAAGCTATCAAAATTAAAACTGACAAAAAACTAATGAACAATTAACCGATAAACAAGAATGTTCTGGCAAGTGATAAAATCAATGAATGTTAATCTGAGTCACAGTTGTCGCACACATAGTATTGTGTATCCCTAGAGGTACACGCCTCGTGAGACCAATCCTTGCATTGCAAGCACTGAATCCACTGTTCACCAGGACGGCTATTTCCGTAGCTTTCACAGCATACTAGACAGATGCATTGATCGTCATCATCTGAACTGCTTTCTAGCTCTTGATAGGTCAACTTTTTCTTTCCTTGTTTCTTTGGTATTTGCTTCTTGGCTTGCGACGATGGCTGTTTTGTCGATTTACCCTTCGTTCCTCGGCCCTTTGCACTACGAGCACTACGAGCAGCGAGGGCCGCCTCTATCGCTGCTTTTTCAGGCGTGTCAGTTAGCACCCGAGTGTACATTTTTCTTCCACCTACATACACACGTTTTCTAGGTGCCGCTTTTGGATATGGCATGATATCCTCTGGTGTTCTGATTGGTATGTTTGGAACAGACAATGTGTGTTCTGGCGTAGATGGAGTAGCACGAGTGAGTGATTGATGTTGTTCTGACTCGCTTGCTGTGCTCGTCGATGTACCGGGAACAGCAACATCTGGTACTGGGGCAGATATAGGTGCAGTACTCTCACTGGTTACATGTTCTTCTACCGGTTCTCTGGCGTTACTTGTCGATGGCGTGGCATCTGACTCATTAATAGGTGGAGTGACAATATTCTCTGGGTTCTGAGCAGGATTAGGGCGATCTGTTACATATGCTGATAAGAATTCATCCTCTCCAAACACATCACGATTGAACGGCATGATCCCAGAAGTAGCAAACCCGGACTGGATGTTCTTGGGTGTAAATGCCATTGGGTATGCCACGCCTACAATCTCTGCAATGTCATAGATTGTCACTGGAACACCTGGGTTGTTGACCATCCACATGGCACATGCCGCATTGTAGTGTCGCTTAAAGGGTCCATATACCGACAGGTCTAATGGCTGTAGCTTATGGCTACAATGTGGTGGAAATGTGAGTAATGTTACACCATTGTCCTTTGCAAGGTTCAATAAATTGATTGAAATGTGACTGTCATGGCTATCTAATAACAAAAGCACGGGGTTATCCTTTGCGCACTTTGAATGTTTTATAAAACGGTTCATCCATGCAACAAAGTTGTCTGAAGTCATCCATCCACTATTGTGAGATACCCCAATTGTTCCAGGTGGTGCTCCCTTGAGCATGTGATCCTTGAAATGCACACGTGGAAATATCATAAATGGTGGGATTGAGTTTCCAAGCGCATTTACTGAGCAACACACTGTGACTAACGTACCACGTTCTGCTGAAGTCACTCTCCAACTTGCTTCACCCCTTTCATGGCAATGACTTTCACAGGTTTTTGAACTGTGGTCACTCCAGTCTCGTCTACATTGTAGATACTCTCAGAACCATATGCATTGCGCGATAAGACGCTTTGGAGATTGTCAAAGAAGTCAGACACATTCTTTTTGTTGAACGATGTTGACCGAGACAAACTTGTTGCTTCAGGAGTTCTAAGTGAAAGGGATGTGTGGCGATTCATGAAACCTTGGAACCAGTCCTCACCAGCACATTTATTTTCAGTCCAGGATTTGGGGATACTGATGTCGTTTACAGATGCAAATTCGTATGCAAGTGATCGTGCTGATTTTTTTGACAGTCCATAGTTCATCTTGGCTGATTGTGTTAAATAGTTTACTATCAGTAGTTCTTGTTCAGAAGAGAATACTTGACGCGTGTTATAGTTTGCCACATATGATGCACTACTATCTTTCCTATACTTCGCAATATATCTGGTAAGTGTCATTCGATCAACATTAAACTGCTTAGCACTAGCACGAATTTTCAGTCCATTCTCTACTACGGATTTAGCAGCACGTTTCATGAGATCTGGGTCCACCAAGCCTCGGTCTGTCTTTCTCACTCTGCGACGGGCCATGACAATCTGCTGAACCAAATGGAAAATAAAGATGTTTACTAAATGTTTTGATAGTAGTAGTAGCAGCAGCAGTAGTAGTAGTAGTAGTAGTAGTAGTAGTAGTAGTAGTAGTAGTAGTAGTAGTAGTAGTAGTAGTAGTAGCGGCAGCGGCAGCGGCAGCAGTAGTAGTAGTAGTAGTAGTAGTAGTAGTAGTAGTAGTAGTAGTAGTAGTAGCAGTAGCAGCAGCAGTAGCAGCAGTAGCAGCAGCAGTAGCAGCAGTAGCAGCAGCAGCAGCAGCAGTGGTAGTAGTAGTAGTAGTAGTAGTAGTAGCGGCAGTGACAGCGGCGGCAGCAGTAGTAGTAGCAGCAGCAGCAGCAGCAGCAGCAGCAGCAGTAGTAGTAGTAGTAGTAGTAGCGGCAGTGGCAGTGGCAGCGGCAGCAGCAGCAGTAGTAGTAGTAGTAGTAGTAGTAGTAGTAGTAGTAGTAGTAGTAGTAGTAGTAGTAGTAGTAGTAGTAGCAGCAGCAGCAGCAGCAGCAGCAGCAGTAGTAGTAGTAGTAGTAGTAGTAGTAGTAGTAGTTACTGTCGTGGTGGTGGTGGTGGTAGCAGCAACAGTAGTAGACCTACTAGCGGTGGTAGTTGCAGCAGCTACAACAACAATAACAACAACAACAGCAGCAGCAGCAGCTGATGGCGACGACGACGATGAAGTAGTAGTAGTGGCGATGGTGGTGGTGGTGGTAGTGTTGTTGGTAGTGTCGGTATGATGGATGCGGTTGTCTGTAATCTGACAGTTTCTGTGGGGTACATTGAGCCACATGCACAATGTGCCCCGTCAGCAATGGCTCAATGTACCCCACACTACCCTCCCACGTGATAATTCCCGCCGTGCTAAAAGTGCACGTGGCAGAACGTTAATTTTATATCAGCGTATGGCCACTACAAGCATAATTATAAAACCAGAGTTATGTCTATTTCTAGCACATTAATGGTATAATACATGGGCTCGACTGAGGCGATGAAAAATTTACTTAAACTTACCTAATTTGGTTTTCGCACACTGTTGTTTGAATGCGACGTTCCTCTTGCGATTTAGTGACGTTATAACAGGGGATACCCTAATTAGCTATGCATGACGTAACGATATTGGGATTCCCCTTTTTATTTTCCTTATATGGCGTCTGGATCAACCTACCCAGTGGCTCAATGTGCCCCCATCTCCCCTATGTCTATATTTATCCTCCATGGTATTTAATTCCCATTTACCTCTCATTCGCTAGGCGGCGCTGCGATCTAGGTCGAACAGCCAACTGCGCGCAATCTAGCGGGGTGTCGTATCTTGTTTAGTTGAAGATCTTTGATGCAGTATTATTAACGGCATAGTATTTGTATTAGTTCAAGTTGATCGGGTGTGTCCAAGACGATCAGGGGAGATCGTAACATGGTGTGGGAGCCGGTAAGAACTCAATAATTATTTCCGTTCCTGTTCTCGCGAGATCTCCTACGCTAAACGGGGGCGAGACAGTATTCTCGGCGGAGCACGAAACTACGGCTCTATGTTTAGATTGAATTATTTCTTGTGATGTCTACTTTCGTGGAATCGCGATGCTTTGAACAACAGACTAGACCGGTGCATCTCACCGCTCAATCTAAAAATAGAGCATTGACTTCGCGCTGAATATAAGCCACGTAATGACCGGCTGTTTTGGCATGTCATCATGACGACTAGACTGTTTGTTACACTGACTAGACTTCGGAGACCAGCCAATTCTGGACGCTGTCTATCCCCGTAGTGGACAGTAAATGTGAATCGTGTTGATTTTGATAACATCTTCACGCATGTATCACTAGCTTGATATAGACGTTAAAATCAACTTGATCCGTGCAGCGGTTCATATGGTATCAGCACCTACGCCACGTCAGCAAATTTTCGTCCTCATTTTGTGTGCGACCGACTTGAATTTTACGACGAATTAAAGGTGCATATTCACAATAAAATGCTTGAAAATAAAATTGTTAAAGGGATGCTAATCCCATCTCAGATGTTGTATTGTACCGATAGATTATGGTTTATAGATTCCACATCATTCTATATCCTGTCTCATTCCCTTATCTGTATCACAATTATATGCTTTGTAATATCACGTAAATGTTGAACAGTTATCGCCACCATTTTGTATCCTCAAGGGATAGTGTGTGATGTCATGCACGTGCCAATGCTTTACATTCTTTATTATGTAATACTCATCTTGTTGAATATTTTGAAACTAGTTTGACTGGAAGCTGTTGCTGCCTATGGCAGCAACAACTTCCAATCAAATTAGTTTCAAAATATTCAACGATTCCTTTTATAAGAAATTGCCAAACTATAGCTGGCACCTCTATGACCGAGCGTATATACAGAGGCGGGCATGCTAGAATTTTTCTGATTGGTTGAAAAGTAAATAATGACAGCCATCATAGGGTGTAGAAATGTACCAAAATTTAGCTACTAAAGCCTGAATATCTTTCTTTAGCGTCATGATAAAAAGCTTATATTACCTAGTTTAGTTTATGAATGGCATATTAGATCACCTGAATAGCTATCGTGAGATGAGCTTAGTTATCCTTTAAGCTTGTAGACTTTTAGGGGCTTAAATTATTTGCCTACATATAATGAAACAAAATAAATCTTAGCATATGATGATAATTATAAATAAAAAATTTTCGAGTTGTAAAATTCAATTAGAGACACCAGTCCCTAATTCAACTTCACAACTAAAGAAATATGTTAATTTATATGTAATGAAATCATCACATGTTAAGATTTGTTTCGTTTCATTATCTCTAGGTACACAATTTAAGCCCCTAAAAGTATATAATCTTAACAATTTTATTTTCTCTTTTTCGCCAAATTCTGGCAAAAATTACTACGCTAAGGGGCACTCATCACACGCGAGATTCTTTTCTCGATCTCTTATTGAAAGAGATCTCGCAAGACACGAATGCTTGCCGCTAGGAGTTTCCTATGCCGATAAAGTGTTTTTACAACAACATCTTAAGCGCGATGCCACGGTTACGTCATCTTCAATGCTGACCTTGAATTCAAAATACTTTAAAATGTGTCTAAAACAGAATTTCGACAGCTTTCTACTTGCAATAGCAACTTCATAGTTAAATTTTCGATAAAGAAGACAAGTACGGTGGCATATTAAAGTTGCGTTCAGGTATTGCTTACATAGGCATTTTTAGAATTCTTCTACGGAATGCTACACGGACCATTGCGTAAATTTGGAAACTGGCATATTTACGGGTTTTGAACTCTTTGTTGTAAATATTAAGGAAACCATACATTTTTCCATGGAATCTACCGGGGAGATGCTTTTGATGCTCGAATTTCGAAATTGTGATTTTTAGCTTTGTACTATATACATAAGGTAATAACGAACATAGGCAAACTAAATATCAGAACGCCACTGCTTAGTACGCATAGACATTATGGCTGAGTGTCCAAATGCTAAAACTTCCATTCCATCAAGGCCGGGACTAAATAGCAGTGTTCCTCTTCCATCAACGCTACATCTACAAGGAAACCTCGCCGCTAACTGGAACCATTCAGAACAGATTTGGGATTCGTTTGAGATCGTGACTGGATTGAAAGAACAAGACAACAAATACAGAATAGCTACATTAACCACCAGAATCAGCTCAGATGCATTAGATGTATACAATGGCTTACCATTCGTCAGAGAGACATGATATGGATACTGTTCTTGAACGCATGGAAAATCACTGCCTAGGAGAAACTAATGTGATGTACGAACGTTGTGTATTCAATAACCGTGAACAACATAACAGTGAAAATATTGGCACAAATGCATCACAACTAAGAGCACTCTCTCAAACATGTGACTTTAGATACATACAATCCGAATTAATACGTGCTCGTATAATATGTGGGATCAGCGACCATGATATTAAGAAGAAGTTACTTCAGTATTCAAATCTTTCACTGACGAAATGCATTCAGGATATCTGTAGCAACAGCTACACAAGTAAAAACGATGTCAGAGAACGAGGATATTTATGGTGTGATCAAGGACAACTCTCGTAAATCTCAAAGTATAAATACTAAAATAAGTCTAAACTGTTTGTCTACAGCTCAACTGTAAACTCTGTGGTAGAAACATGACCCAGACAGAATAAAATGCCCTGCTTATTATGGACAAAGCTCTAACAACTGTGGAAACCTTTCGCAATTTGCAATACCATGTCAGTCAAATGCTAACCGTTGGAAAATCAACACACAATATACACACAACTAATCATCTGCTTCCTCAACCTACTCCTCAACAGAAGACATTATTAGTGTAGAGACAATCAATGCGATAGATTCAGAGACCGAAAGATTTGCCACTAACAATAGAACAACTTAAAATAGAGAAACAATCTCAAATTGATTCAGGTGCAACCTGTAATGGTATCTCAGTACTCGACATACCACGAAACACTAAGATAGTAAAGCGCACGTGAAACTGTCAATGTACATTGTATAATAAAACTTGTATGATCGCGTTAGATAAAGCAAAACTAATACTTCGCAACCCAAAGAACTCTACGAAATACCGATCATAGCTGAATATATTTTATATGTTGTTATTGAAAATGGCATTCCAACTGGTAACGGTTCTTCATGAGAATATTCTAAATGTTAATTCGGCCCCTATAGTGGTGAAGTGTCAGTAACATCAGCTAACTCACACGCTATAAATGTTAATTCGGCCCCTGGTGGTGAAGTGTCAGTAACATCAGCTAACTCACACGCTATAAATGTTAATTCGGCCCCTGGTGGTGAAGTGTCAGTAACATCAGCTAACTCACACGCTATAAATGTTAATTCGGCCCCTGGTGGTAAAGTGTCAGTAACATCAGCTAACTCACACGCTATAAATGTTAATTCGGCCCCTGGTGATGAAGTGTCAGTAACATCAGCTAACTCACACGCTATAAATGTCAATTCGGCCCCTGGTGGTAAAGTGTCAGTAACATCAGCTAACTCACACGCTATAAATGTTAATTCGGCCCCTGGTGGTGAAGTGTCAGTAACATCAGCTAACTCACACGCTATAAATGTTAATTCGGCCCCTGGTGGTGAAGTGTCAGTAACATCAGCTAACTCACACGCTATAAATGTTAATTCGGCCCCTGGTGGTGAAGTGTCAGTAACATCAGCTAACTCACACGCTATAAATGGCCTAAACGAAACAGAAGACTATGTTGGAATAAAAAGATTTATTCCATCGTGGTGATGGATTGCCCGAAGGAAGACAACAGTTAGAGATTGACTCTACAAAAACACCAGTTAGGCAGCATCTTAAAACACACTTAAGGATGAGATAGCTAGAGTGAAAGAACTAAAAGTAATGACTCCCGTAGATTAACGGTCTGACTTTGTTTCCAATTTTGTCATCGCCAAGAAACAGAATTGCAAGGTTAGAGTTTGTATTTGATCCTAAGGTACTCAACGAAGTACTCCGTCCGTCGAAATCACTATCCTCTGGCAGTCATTCAGGACATGCCACCAGAACTTTCTGAAGCTAAAGTTTTCACGAAGTGTCGTGTAAAATTGGTTATTTGGCATGTAGCACTTGAAATGGAGTCAAGCTCATTTAATGCATTCGATAACCCTTTCAAAGATACAGATGGCTTCGGTTGCCATTTTGTAATTCTCCTGTTCCAGATTTCTTTCAGAGACAGCTGAATGAAGCACTAGAATACTCACTAGTAACATTTCTTGTAACAGATGCTATTCTTACTATCGGTGAAGGAGATATGCCATTGCCAACCTTGATGAACGAGACTAATCAACCGCTGCCAAGAAAAGAACAGTATGCTTAAGTCTGATAAGCTGGAACTCAAATGCGAAAAAAGTTTCCTTTATTGGTCATTTGCTAACGTCTGACGGTCTGGGACCTGATCCACATGAGTTAGAGGCAATCTTGAAAGTGTCCGAACCTACTGGTGTGCAATCTGTTCAGTGAATTGTAGGTCTTGTGAATTACTTATTCAGATTTCTTAAAGGAGTATCTTATTTGTGCGAGCTAACTAGGAAGGGCAGTGATTGGAATTTGACTTCAGAACACAATCTAGCTTTCATGAACATAAACACACCTGTAACACAGGTTCATGTACTCAAGTGGTTCAATGAAAATGAAGAAGTCACACTCCAATGTGACCCAAGCGAAGAGGGCTTAGGTGCAACACTACTACAGAATGGTCAATCAGTAGTCTACGTAAGTCGAGCTATCATTCCAACTAAAAGAAACTGCACAAATTGTGAAAGAACTCTAGAGATCCTTTATTCATCTATCAAATTCCATCAGTACATAGGATTAATGCAGAAAATGACCACAAACCATTTAGAGTCTATCCAAAGAAACCATCTTCTTATCGCTACAAAGAGAGTGCAACGATTGATTCTCGGTCTGCAAAAGTATGACCTGAACATTGTGTGTAGGAAATGGTGGATGCACTTTCTCCTGCCTACACACCACAGTCGCGTGATGAAACATCTGATGAACAAGAAGACATATCAGTTATTGAGGCATATATTCAACAGCTAAAAATGGTAGACTATCTCCCAGTTTCTGAAGCACGGATTTAGGAAATACAAATCGAAACTCAACATGATAGTACATTACAAGCTATAAAACATTAATTCTTAGCGGATGGCCGAGCAAGAAAGAAGATATGCCCATGTTGCTCTCTCATACTACCAAATTCGTGATGAACTCTCCACTCAAAATGTTGTCCTCTTTCATGGTCATCGTTGTGTGATTCCTATAACTTTGCACCCAGATATTTTGCAAAGTCCTCATCGTTTTCGCACAGTTATTGAGGCAAGTCGTCGTCGTGCCAGGGAATGTGTATATTGGCCTGGTATGAACTCTCAGGAAGTTGTGTCAAAATGTGAAATTCAACCAAAACCATAGAAAGAAACATTGACATGGACGCGTCATGAGATTCCTAGGCGCACATTGGCTAAGATTGCAACATACATTTTCACTGTACAGAATCGTGATTGTATGGTGACTGTTGATTACTATAGTGATTTTTTAGGTAGATTAACTACATAACCAAACATCTAATGAGATAATCAAAAGGCTCAATGCACATCTTGCACATCATGGCATTCCAGATATCATTGTCTCAGACAATGGTCTGCCATACAATATAGTAAATAGTTGGCTGATTTCGCTCGTGACTGTGGGTTTAGTAACATAACAAACTCACCAGGATATGCAAGTCTAATGGAAAAGTAGAGGCAAAAGTGAAGATCGCTAAGCAAATGATCAGGAAAGCAAGGAAATCCAATTCCGATCTTTACTCAGTACTCCTGGACATACGCAACATATCAACAGAAGGTCATATCAGCTCACCAGCTCAATGTCTCCAGAATCGGTGAACAAAAACACATTTCTGTGATGAAAGAAAGGGTTAGAAAGAGATGTAACCATGCCAAACCTTACAATACACACACGAACGACTTGGAACCACTACACAGAGGTGACCTTGTCCGGGTTCAACCCAGGTTCTCCCAAAGAATGGGATAAAGGTGTAGTTCCGTCTAAAGCAGGGATTCGTTCCTAGCGTGTGCAAACAAATAAGGGAGATATCTATAGACGGAACAGAAGACAACTTCGAGCTACCGCTGAAACAACATTACCACCGACCAGAAGAACCCGACATTACGCTAATCAGGAACTGAAAAACCCAGCTGTGGAGAAATTCCAAATCAACATCCAAAGCATCGCGTTACAAGCCCAGCAGTTATTCTATAGACAACAATAACACAAAGTTGGCGCCTCTCTAAGCCACTAGCCCATTGAGCCCACTACAATACCTAAGAGACAATAGTTGTTAAACATATACCATATACAGTAGCGCCAGTAGAATCAGATATTGATATTAGTAGGCCTACTCTAAATGCTTCATTTATTGCATACGCATTCTACCTTAGATAACTTACAATCAGTCACAAAACATTTACTACGTAATCAATTAAATTAATCCAACTGCTATAGTATTTAGTGTACACGCCTAATAGAATGACACATTGGTGTCCGCAGGGTACTTATTTATGTGACAAAGGTGGCACATAAATGACAGTTGGATGTTCAATTTTAGCGCCTCTTATGACAACCTGCCCCATTAATTGGCAAGCTGGTGGAAAACGACATATGCACTGGTCTAGAGTATGCCCTTAATGTCAATTTTCCGACCAAGAGAAGAGTATCTTTGAAATTCTACCACTGGAATGGCTCGTAAGCGAGTCAGTCATCTCAGTGGTAAATTTTCAAAAATATTCTCGAATGTTTTTATCATTAACCCTACAGTCGTTACAAGAAATTTTTGATTTGCAGAAGAACGAGAAGCTACTGTACTGTTGTAAATTGCATTGGTAAATATTTAAAAAAAATTGCTTTTAAGAAATTATCTTCTCCTCATCTGCAATTGGAGATCCACTGCGCAAAATTCTCTTGAACACATCTTACCAATTAGCGTTTTAATTGATATCAGTAGCATGTTGAGCGCTTTGAGGCGTCGTTGACAAAAAATAGGTTACGCCAAAAATATTACCATCTTTATATTGTGCTTGTATTGTCAGCTCAAAAAATACACCTCACATACTATTTCACTGACCTTGCACTCCGAGTGTCATCAGATTCTCTAAGTTGATTTCAAGAGAAGATTATACACAGGATGCATAAGAACTGGAGAGACTGTAAGGTAAGGACCTCGAACTTCTGAATTATATAGTAAAACAAATATACAGTACAGCGCAGAAATAACTTAACATGGCTCCAAAACAAAATAAAAAGTACTATTGAATATTTTGAATATAATTGCATTAAGCAGCAATGCTTTCCAATCCCAAGGACCTTTCCAGTTTTTGCTAAGCCCCGCCCACCGCTAGCTAAGCTCCACCCACAACTCGCTCGTTCGATCCCTGAAGACTATCAATTTCCAGAAAATTATACAGATAAGCTGTTAAATATTTTGAAACTAATTTAACTGGGTGCTGTTGCTGCCTATGGCAGTAACAGTGCCCAGTTAAATTAGTTTCAAAATATTCAACAGAATATTGATTAAATAGTAAAGACATACAATTCGTAAAACAAAGCATAGTCCGTCTTCAATTATGCGTTCGTGGCGTACTTATCTACGTTATTCATGACGTCATAATGATGTCATTGATTGATTATGATGTCATTCTACGCGTCACGTAGTTAATTATTGCGTCATATGATGGGGGGGGGGGGGGGGGGGGATAAAGTGAAAAGGTTCATTATGTCCAAAATATTCACCAGAGCATTTCTTTCGTGTTCAAAATTATACGTGTGTACTTGTTTTAGAAACATGTTAACATAGTTATCACGATAATTGAGTAATGACGTCATAGTCCTCTAAGTGGCGTGGACGATGACGTCATAATCATTACATCATAAATGATTCTTTAACTCTTAATATTCAGACACGTCGTAAGAATTGTATGTCTACTATTTAATAAGCAGCAATAGCGCCCTGTCAAATTAGTTTCAAAATATTCAACATCTTACCTGTATAGTATGTCGTGCCATGAAATGGTAACTCTAGTCTGCGGATAGAGGCGTAATGGGCTATTTATATTTTTGTTTTTATATAGGCATGGTCAGATGAGGGTCTGCCGATGTCATCGACAAACAACGAGGCATGCAAGCTATATGATGCCGCTGTTACTCAGGTAATATATATATATATATATATATATATATATATATATATATATATATATATATATCACGTGCGTGTTTACACAAATGGCTGTTTTTGGCAATACACTTAGTAACCCAGTGGCCTAAATATTGTACCCTTTGACCTCAAGCTCATCTGTAGCAATCCTAAGCAGTCACAATATTAGGGGTGGTGGGGGGGGGGGGTGGGGGGTGGTGATGGCTGGCAAATCTGTTGATTTTTCATACTTCTTTTTCAGGTTTTTGGCCAAAAATGTGTATTCTAGTATGTACCTAGTGAAAGTCACCTAGATATTTGACCCTTGCATTGAAAATTCTATCTAGCCATCTACAAAATACATGGGTGTGCCAAATTTGATGATTCTGACGTCTTGCATTCATGAGATATGCTGCAAATAAACAGATTGACAAATCGACATATGACACTGACCACAACATTCACAATATTCACACCAGCCTTCAGAGACATCACCGCCTTATCAATATGAACATATAGTTAAAGGGATAAAACTATAAATGTCAATTAAAAAGAATTGTATACTTATCTCAATTATCGAGTGTCTGAACAGTACCTTAGCATAGTAAGGGGAATAACTCATGTTTTTTAAAACGCGAAAACCGCGAGTTACTTCCCTTGATTTTTCACAACTATATATCACCGCATGTGTATAGAGATACAGATATTAGCAAGCATTTTCCCAACATGAGTGGCGGAGATACGTTAGTTTGACCGTTTCATTGATGGATTTCAAGAAAGTTATACAAGAAAGTTGTTAAAAATTTTGAAATTAATATGACTGGAAGCCGTTGCTGCCTATGCTTCCAGTCATATTAACTTCAAAATATTCAGCAGAATATGCTATGCATCGGAATGAGTTGACTTTTTCACGGATTTACCAGCAAAACGGTTAATGATCAAAACGGTCAGAACCTCTCTTCAGTGGTTTTGAGGAATCTCTATTTGCAGGCCATGACAATACTCTTTTTGAAATTTTCAGACGGACATTCATTAAGCAAAACCTTATATTTCCTTTATAGACCCTGACCATTAAGATGAAAGAAAGTTCCGAGATGTTACAATGGACCTTTCTAGTTTATCCCTCAATCAATTACGTCATGAATAACGTAACTAAGTTTACAACCAACGCTCAATTGATGACGGACTAGGCGTTGGTGTATGAATTGTGTCTTAATAAGCATGCTGTTGAATATTTTGAAACTAATTTGACTACGCAGCAACAGCACCCAGTCACATTAGCTTCAAAATATTCAACAGCTTACCTGTATAATTTTCTGGAAATTGATAGTCAGGCAGTTCAGGGATCAATCAATCCCAACGCGGCGAAGTGTGGGTGGAGCTCAGCTGGGGATGTCTTCAGCAATATCTTCCAATCCAATTATGTTCAAAATAGTCAACATAACATTTCTTATATTGTGTTCAAAATTCTACTAACTAACAGGTTTCTGTTCGTGTACTGTAAACACGTGTTTACACAAGTTATTTATGAGCTGCACTGTAGCTGACTCAATGCCACAGCCATTGTTTGCATATTACAGTAGAATTACTTTATTTCTCAGTATGTTAGCTGGTATGAGGATGACAGTATGGGAGGACTGGATGGATGCATCACGAAAATGCTGCAAGCTGACCCTAACTTTAGTACGTTCACGCTAATCAGTTAACCCTTTCACCGACAAATCTCTGAAAAAGTATATTCTTTACGATATAAAATTTTATTCTGTTGAATATTTTAAAATTAATTTGACTGGAAGCCGTTGCTGCCACTGCTTCCGGTCAAAGTAATTTCAAAATATTCAACATTCCTCCTGTATTGTCGCGTTGAAAATGAGATATGGGGAATTTATAGGTGAAAGTGTTAATGCCTAGCTGACCCGCATAGCACATCGATGTAGCTTGAGTAATAATTTAGTCGTCCCAGTCTAACCGCCAGGTCATAGAACTCTAACAGTCCAAATTTGTCAATAAAATTCAGATGTCTGCTTAGTGAATGCCCATTTACAGGCCAACAGAATGGTATTTTTGAAGATTTATCGCTGGACTGAGTGACCGTTATCAAGCCAGTCATTCCTGTAGTAAAATTTCAAAGTCTTGTCTTGACCTGACCATTTCCCAAAACACGTGCAAGAGGCTGGTTTTCATTAAAGGGTTAAGTTTTGTACCAAGTCGTTTAA
This sequence comes from Chaetoderma sp. LZ-2023a, assembly GCA_034401795.1. NCBI lineage: Eukaryota > Metazoa > Mollusca > Caudofoveata > Chaetodermatida > Chaetodermatidae > Chaetoderma > Chaetoderma sp. LZ-2023a. Next base: position 54,914,761 of record CM067375.1, read on the forward strand.
CCCTTTAACCCTCGAATTTGTTCAAGAAAATTTAATTTTTCTCATAGAAAATGCCCATTTGCAGACCAAGGAGAAGACTATTTTTGAAAATCTACCACTGGAATTACTGGCTCGGGTATCGAGGCAGTCATTCCAGTGGTAGATTTTCAAAAATAGTCTTCTCTTGGTCAGCAAATGAACATTTCTCAAGACAATTTCAGGCGCCGTTTTTGGCTGATATGAGTGTTAAAGGGTTTAATTATAGGCAACAAAGGCGAGTACAGATTTCACAGCATGTTATTATTAATTATTACTTTTAATATTTTTAACTCGACTTTACAAAACTTGTAAAACGAGATATTGTTATACCCTGCACGTCGTCCGGCGACGTCTCTTTATATCTCGTTTAGTTAATAATACTGGACCAAAACTTGCACACATGTTTCCTTATAATGCAACGGTATCACACCATGACCGTAGGGTCAACATGTCAAAGGTCAAGGTCACTGTGGCCTTGGTAAAAAAACTAGTTTTTTCAACATTAACATTTTCAGTTTAACTCAACTTTTCTGTTTATATCTCATGTTTGGTTAATCATACTGAAACCAAATTTGGGCGCATGCTTCCGTATAAGGACACGGCATCACCTAATGACCTTGGGATCAAACGGTCAAAAGTAAAGGTCATTGTAACATTGGTAAAAACTTTGTTTTTGGACACGTCATCCTTTATAATGACACAGCATTACATAATGACCTTAGACCAAAGGGCAAGGTCACGCTAACCATGGTAAACTCTTTTTCAACCTTGCCCGGTAACTTGTTATCAACATAGCAGTTCATATCTCAACTTTGGTTAATTAGACTGGACCAAAACCTTGACACATGCTTCCATATTTAATGATAGGGCATCATATAATGATCTTGGTCTCAAAAGGTCAAGGTCATTGTGACATTGTTAAAAGCCTTGCGTTTTCAATATTAACATTTTACATTTAGCTGAACTTAGCAGTTCATATCTCATCTTTTAAGCATAGTGGACACTTTGTCTCGCCTGCGAAGCAGAAAGTGAGATCGGTATCACTTTTTCGATGGCGGCAACGGCGGCGGCGTCGCCATTAAGGTTCTGCGTTTAGCAAAACTGTTGAGCTTATATTTCAGGATTGATTAAGCCTATTGCAACTAAACTTGGATACATGGTTACCTATAATAATAGGAACAGCATGATGATGTTGGGGTCACAAGTCAAGATCACTGTGACCTTGATACAGAACTCTATTATTTCAACATTATGTTTTTGCGTTTAGCAAAACTTCTCGGCTTATATTTCAGGATTGGTTAATCCTATTGGAGATAAACTTAAATACATGGTTACCTTTAATCTTAGGAAGCAGCATGATAACACGGAGGTCACGAAGTCAAAGGTCAATGCCACTGTGGCAAACAGGAGATAGGCGAGCCATTTGATTCTGTGGAATTCTTGTTTAACATTAATATGTTGTGTTTGGCTCAATATAGTAGTTCATATCTCATGTTTGCTTAATCTTGGTGGCCTCAAACCTGTATACATACTTTCTTATAAGGAGAGAGCGTGGCACAATACCATTCGGGGTCAAGAGGTCAAAGGTCGTTGTTGTTTTGGGACACAATAACGGTGTGTGTTTAACTTCACTGTTAATATCTTATGTGTGCTTATTCTTCCTCGAGCGAAAGTTGAACACATGCTTCTTTATCACGATTGGGAACATGGGACATGGGAGTCAAATTGCCAAAGGTCAAGGTCACTGTCTCCTTGCTAAACTTTTCTTTTTATCAAAACTAACATTTTGCATTTAACTTAACTTAGCAGTTTATATATCACATACATGTGTACAAGTCCCACATTCGCACACATCCTTCCTTATAGTAAGATGTCATGACCCAATCACATTGGCATCAAAAGGTCAAGGTCAGTGTGACAATGACAAAACTCAGCAATAACATTTTGCTTTTAGCTCAACTTAGCAGTTCATATCTCATGTTGTGTTAATCATACTGCACACAAACTTGGACACTTGCTAATGAGAGGACATGAGACAATTACTTTGCGGGCAAAAGGCTAAAGGTAATTGATAAGTGTGTTTATAAGCCTTCTATATTTATTTTATATTTGAAGTCCAGCTTCATAGTTCATTGCAAAGTTAGAAAGGCGAGCTTCATAGTTGCATTATAATCACATTTCTGCTGTTTAATTATTATTAGTTATGGGCCATGTTGTTAAGAATGGTCTGGATTTGATGGGGACTGGTCACTCAGCGAGGCTGGATGCAGCTTTTAAACAGGACATTAGCACACTGACCGAACTTGCTTCTAAGGACAGTGCTAGCTCCCGTGAGAAAAAGCACGCTGAAGCTGTCAAGCTCTGGTCTGAAGAGTAGGTATTAGCATGGGAACGTTGCCTATGGTAGTCGGGAACTGCATGTTAATTAGTGGGATAGTCAGTATGTATTTCTGACCATATATGTCCATCCGTCTATCCGTACAATTTTTGTCTTCTCGTTCGATAACTACCTTTGCTTGGAGCATCATGACGAAGCTTCGTGTGAAGGTTGGTTATGGTAGGAGGGAAATGCAGGTTGTTTTGTGGGCCAGTTAGTCCGTCCATCCTTCTGTCTATCTTTCTTACTCGGTAACCGTCCGTCCGTCCGTGCACATTTTGAGTTGTCGTTCTATAGCTTTACTTTTGCTTGGAGTATCCTGACGAAACGGCGAATTCTGTATTAGTTATAGTTTATCGCTCACCTGACCCGAAGGACAAAGTGAGCTTATGCCATGCCGATCGTCCGTCCATCCGTCGTCCGACCATCCGTCGTTCATCCATCTGCCTACCTGTCCGTCCATCAAATCGGACCTCGCCTAGACTTTGACTGATTTCAACCAAATTTGGCTAGAATGATCCTATTGTCGCTGGCTCCAGAATATCTGAATTTTCAGAATTTGCTTTGGTCGATTTGTGTGTGAAAATCTTAGATTTTATGCAAACTTTACGGGAAATTGTCAAAACGCATCCCCCCTTAGTTCCTTGCTGGATTTCAACCTAATTTGGCTAGAATAACCACATGGTGGTCCACTACTGCAACCTTCTATTCAGAACGTTGATTGGTCAATTTTTTTACTTTTATGCCAAATTTACCAGAAATTATCACAGTACAATCTCCTTGTTGGCTTGACGGATTTAAATCGAATTTGCCTAGTCGTACAATATGGTGGTAGGCCCCCCCCCCCAGAACATGTATTCATAATTTTTATTCTTCAAATTTTGGGGTGAAAATCCTAGATTTTATGAAAGATTTACCAGAAATTGTCAAAACACGTCTCCTCCTCAAGCACTTCGTGGATTTTAACCAAATCTGGCTGAAAAAATCAGCCAATGGTATGGTATGGTAGGCTCTTGAACGTATATTTAAAACTTTGATTGGTCGATATTTTTGGCAACCTTGAACATTCTGGAACCATTTAAAACGCGCCTCCTTCTTAATCAATGGCCCAATTTCAACGAAACTTGGGTGGAACGCTCTTATCGTGTGATATCAGACGATAATTTTGATTGGCCAATTTCCTTGGCTACCATCTTGGATTTTTCGAAAATTATCCTGAATTCCTTTAAAACATATGTCGGTCTATCTCCTCCTAAACCACTTGGGGATTTCAATCAAATTTTGCCGGAAAGATTCTATTGTGGTAGCCTCTAGAACTTCTATTCAGTATTTTGATTGGTCATTTTTTGGTGGCCATCTTGGATTTTCTGTACATTTTCTGGAACCATTTAAAACGCTACACCTCTTTAATCTATGGCGAGATTTCAATGAAACTTGGGTGGAACGATCCAATGGTGGCAGTCTTCAACATAGCAAATAAGAATTTTGATTGGTAATCTTATTACGGGCATCTTGGATTCTCAGAAAAGTATCCATCGTCTGCTTAAACAAATGGTTCAAATTCTAATGGTTCAGGTGAGCATCACTGGGCCTTTAGTTATTTCGTTGTCTTGTTATCCTCTTTTGTCAGTGCGTGCATCCATACGTCTATTCAAACCAGTGTGATTATGTCATCCCACTGAGATGACTGCCATTGCGGTGTGGGGTGCGCGAGGGGAGGTGTGGGTGATATGTGGGGGGGGGGGGGGTCATCTGATTTATATCATCTAATTTGAAACTAATATGACAGAGGGCTGTTGCTGTGTGTTGTGGGGGTATGGTTGTGTGGTATGTGTGAGGAGGGGTAGGAGGGTGGGTGGAGTGGGGTGGGGTGGGGCTATTTGTTGCATATGGCAGCAACAGTTCCCGCTCAAAGTAGTTTGAAAATATTCAACAGAATGTTTATTAGTTTGTAAAAATCACCAAGTGCATGTCTGATTTCGATTTTCATGATGGAGCTATCCATCATTTTGATTCTAACATCAGCTAACATGTGACGTATTTGACTATGACATCAGCTACTTGAATGACAGATCGGATCTCTCCTTAATTATATCTTTAAACAGTAAAATAAGTCTGTAATTGACATTTTATGGACCATGCTTAGTGACTGTCCATTTTCAGACCAAGAAAAGGCTATTTTTGAAAATTTACCCCTGATGACCGACTGGCTCAGTTCAAAAATACATTTCTCTGGAAATAAACCTTTCTTAAGACCATTGCAGAGGCTAGTACTGGCCGTCTTGACCATTAAATGGTTAAAGGCGGCCACTAAAAGCAGGTGGTCACTTAATACATAAGCCGTTTGCCACACGATATCATGAAGGGGGGCCAAAAGATGATGGCTATTTAAGTCTTTATAGGACCACCATTGTGTGTGCTACCACCACCACCACCCGCCATAAGCGGGTGTGTATTACATACAGGTTTGGCAGTGAAAATGTATTTGTAACCCCTTATCACATAAGCTTGACAAAACAGGCTTCTGTGGTGGTCTTCAGAAATAATCATTTGCACACCAGAAGACTATTTTTTGAAAATTTACTACTGGATTTCACTCATAAGTAACTCATTTCGCAAGAGCACTGAGCCAACTTGAGTGTAAAAGGGTTACTGGTCAAGATTTGTCTAGCAAATAGTAAATGTGCTTATAGTCTGGGAGCCAATTTTCAAAAAGGGGTCTAGAAGAATGGTTTCGTAGCACACCCAGTATTCAGACGGTGTGTCTCTATATTATGCTAGACCGATGTCTTGGGTATATTCTGAGCCGTGTTGTACCAAAAAATTGTGGTATCACTAACCCGTGAGAAGCCCATTTACAATAGGTGTTGAATGTAGCTCTCAAACAATTTTCACAATGGTAAATTTTTCACAAACTTAAGCGCATGTTATATCAATACAATCTTAACCAAAATGAAAAGGAGTGATCGTATATCGCAGATTTATACATAATCAACCTCGTTTAAGACACCCGTATGTTGCTTTGTACATATTGGGGCACTTAGGTCTTCTTGTGACTAGCAATACCTTAGCTACAACAATGCCCATGTTTTCTACATTTTTCATAATTAAACTTTTAACTGACATGCAGTGCATGTCTACACAAGCTGGCAGGACATATTTATCACGTGAGCAAATGAGAGAATGTTACTCATCCGTGTCAGAGTCATCTTCGACAATTGTATGCTGAACATTGTCACACATTTCACCTCCCATACAAAGGCATGCTTCAGTGCAGAGTAGATTGTTAGCGTTGCATTGACAGAGATCTGTTCTTTTGCAAGCAGACTTTTGACATCTACATGATGTGAGTTCAATTAATCCAAATGGAGCAGGATCCTTTGACATTAGAACAGGTTTGAGTAGACCATCCACTATACTCCAGCCATGTCCATTTGGAGATGGAAGATTCTGAACAGCTTGCAATGAACGTCTCCAAACAAGAGCTTGAAAATTGGCCCTTTCGGTGTGATGCTTTAGACTATTCGATGTAGGTGGAAGATTTTCATTTCTTTGTCTCTTTTGACAAAAGAGCCAATAACGGGTTTCATCAGCTGTCTTTCACACATCCCTGGTGGTATACAACTCACAGACAAATTTCTCACATAGAATTGCAGTATTCCGTGATAAGTCAACATGTTCGCCGAGTTGGGCTAAGCTAAGCTGATGACATTCAAATGACTTTAAGAGATTGAATGCTTTTCTCTTAGCGACTCCAAATAATGCACTAGTGCTATCACAACCTGTAAGAGAATGAAACCCAGGCAAAGACAGACAGATAGCTGGGCCCAGTACTTGAGCAACTGTATGTATTGGTATGTATCGCAATTTGTCCTTTGTGCCCGTACGGAACCATAGTTCAGAACAGTGAAGCGAACGATACGTATATATACTAAGTACTGCCACGTCTGTATCAGGAGACTGTATAACAACAGGCATGTGGTCTTTTGAAGCGTGTAGCGCGTGCAACATCATACGCGTATCTGCTTCCTCGTGATCTGATCGAAGTTCTTCCAAATACGACGAATTGTTCGCTGAAATGACAACAACATCCATTCCATCGTTAAAGCCACCAGCAAGAATGACGCAATTGTCGGCAGATAGCATATTTGGACCAGTATCACGCCACCGCTTGCTGAGAAATGCAACCAGGTTACTTTTGTTGCTTGGATTGCTGATGTACTTGGCCCATTGGTTTGGAACGGGAGTATTTTCTCCAGCAATCTTTACTTCCAATGCTGTTGATGACCCACGTTTTAGCCGCTCTTCCGCTTTGAGAGATTCCAGTCTATCATATCTGTCAAAAACTATATCTACTCTGTTGCAGTCTTCTTGATTCAGTGGAACTGTAAAGATGTGCCAGTATTTATCAGCCAATTCTCCAAATGTAGACGTACCTCCAGTTTTAACCATTTGCACAATTGCCATGCCATCTACTACATAAGCTGTTGCGCCTGTCTTGTCAACAGGTGGAAGCCGTCCATCAACATTTACTTCCTTTTCTAGTTCACTTAACAAAACACTTTTCACATTCTTTCTTAGAGTCCCATCCGTATGTGACAATGATAGTGGAACAGCAGACAGTTCATACGTCATCACTAGTTTTAAATCAACATCTCTGGACCTTGCGGCAATAATTAATCGACCAAATAGTTCGCGGTCAGATCTCACATTGTGAATTTTTTCATCATTTGTTTTGAGTTTTTTCTTCTGTACTAGGCTGGCAAATGTTTTAAGTTTTAAGTGTGGCAACGTGTCCCAAAAGCTTCTCGTGTTAGTGTCCAGCCGCTCCTGAACAAAATTTTCCATAATCTCCTTACCAATGTCACAGGCGGAAACAAGTCTCTTGGCGATTTCACTAGGCAATACCACGCCAGTTGCAATGTTTACAAGCGGAAGACACTCGCTGTCGTCGTTTTCCGCAACATTAAAGGGATTGGTCATTATATCTGATGAGAACATCGAAAGTATCTTCTGCACATCGGTTTCATCCCATGCAAAATGTATGTTGGATATATGTTAGGTCGATATCCGTCTAAATATCATATATGGTGAATCTAATACGATATTACTTTGAGTTATGACACGATCATGCTTATATCGTTGTGCGCTGTGGATACAGCCAAAGCCTAGACCCCCTATGCAAAGAAATCAGGATAACTAATTAGTGCTACCACAATTTGTTTGTACAACAGGGCTTAAAATGTATGGGACATGTCCCCCAAGCCACAGCAAGTGTCGGACCTTCCGAATACTGGGTGTGCTACGTCACGATTCTGACATAGCTTTAGCTCCTGGACTATTAGCGAATGCCCATGATTTCCAAGCATAGTTTGGGGTTTTTTTTACCAAACTTGTGAAGCCAATGCTTACCATCTTCTCTTGGTCATTTTACAGTCAGTTATTTAAAGCATGTGATGTGTGGGAGGATATCCTGCTGGACTACCCAACAGATATGTTAGCCATCAAATATGCCCATGATGCATACTTTTACCTCGGTCATTCCGCGCAGATTCGTGACGGTCCTGCCCGGTGTATGCCTCACTGGAAACCGACCGCACCTTTGTACGGGTAAGTGCGCTTGGGTTATCTTTAGGATTATCTAGAAATTATTCTTCTAACCACACACACGCATGCACGCACCGGCGGATGTAGTCCCTACACACTGTCTTGCTAACTCTCTTTCATTCTTGACAAGCAAGCCTGTCATATATAGGCATATTCTCGCTGTACCAACATAGTAAGATAACGACATGAACAGCTACTTGATTGTATGAATAACAATTTGACAATGTTGTTTGTGGCTTAGTAATTTCCATAACTTTGCTTTTCAATTCTGCAACAAGTGTAGATTGAAAGGTACGATGATTATTTTAGAATATTTAGCCTGAAAGCTGCAGCAATGATTTTCATTAAAAATTGTGCAATATCTGTTGCAAGTAGTACTCGCATTGTCTACTAATTATGTTGACAACAATCAGACTGAATACTGTTGACAGCAACAACTTTCACGCACATTATTAGCTTACTTCGCCTGAAAGACCAACTCAGCTTATGCCGTGGCGACTGTCTATCGTCTGTCCGTCATCAATCCGTTGTCGATCTGTCCGACTGTTAAATTTTTCGTTAAACAACTAAAACTACTAGGCCGATTTCAATTATATTTGGCAGAAAGCATGCTCAGGGAATAAAGATCCAAGTTTGTTCAAGCGAAGCCGGTCGGCAAATTTGGCTGGCGGCCACCTTGGATTTTGGCCGATATTTAGAAGTCTTTAAAAACGTTCTCCGAAATCACTTGGGGGATTGATTCAAAACTCATGAAATATTATCTATGGCACGAGCTGAACCAAGTTTGTTACAGGGAACTTGATTTGTCAAATGGGTTGGCGGCTATCCTGGATGACCTAGTTTTCGCGAAAAGGACTTATTCAGAACCGCTGAAGGGGTCGGGCCAAAATTTAGGAGATACAATTGGAGCTGAAGGGCCATTAAAGTTTGTTCAAGGAAAGTAGATAGTTTAAAAAAACATGGCCGCAATGGACCAATCAAAATGTAGCGTGGTTTGTGGACATATTGGACTTTTTTATTTGATGGATTTCGATGCCGAAATTGGCTTTATATAGGTTTTTGCGTATGCTAATTTCACCCTTTCCATTTCTGAAACTATCGGATAAACGGGTTGGCGGCATGTAAAATTGCCATCTAATATAGGTGGATTTTATAGCAGGTTTGATTGCGTTTCGCAGTCATGTTAATCATTTGGCTAAGTGGCCAAGCTCAGTTATCAGCAGTTGGTTGCTAGAGTGAGTTCAGTCATGCTCCCATAGCAAAGCAATTGGAACTTTAAAATGTCTTCTCGAGAATCGCTGAACCGATTTTAGCCAAGCTTAGTAGGACGCGTACTAGTTCTTGTTGCAAATTATGGTCAACACCTTAGGGTTCTACTTATAATCGATAGCCTTTCTAGTTGAAATGCCTATGTTCCATTGAGTGACACAGGCCTTATGGGCCTCTTGTTGTAAAGGTACACATCAGTTCCTCACATTTTTTCTTGCAAATTGATACACTTGCACTGAACAGTATTGAACTCCGTGTAGCCGAGCGTACTGACGTGAATATGTCCTACGTGATTACGCCTCAAGATTTGACTGACCAGCTGCACGTGCTGGCGGTGGCTTGTTCTTTGAGAAATTCCTACCCGTACAAACAATCGGCTCAGCGAATATGCCATCCAATGATAACGAATATGGGGTCAGTGCGTTGCATGCTGGGCAAATTTGACGAATTATGTGATCACTCTTAGTCCGATCTGGGGAAGTCAGATTTTGGGGAAGTCGATTCGGGGAGGTTAAATGCATACCAGAGCAAATATGACCATTTTACCATATTACCATTTGGGTAACGTTATATCCATAAGATGGTTGAAATATTTCCAATTTCTTTATCTGACTGCGTGTAATACGCAGTCAGATAAAGAAATTGGCAATGTTTCAACCATCGTCGCTACTACAGTTAGTGCATTTTGCCTCTATGGATATAACGTTACCCAAATGGACTTCCTTGCTTCGGACAAAGTATGATCATTGACTTCACTCTATAAACAGAGACGATATGCTGCTAGATGTAGAGAATATGGTCCAATTTAGTAAATTATTTTCTCTAATTGTGCTCTAGAGTGTGCTCTTCTTATTTATGAAATATCTCCATTTTCCTTGAGCGGATGTAGGTATGAAAATTATCCCCCAACTCGACGTCCCTAATTCGGACTTCCGCGATTCAGACAAAGTATGGTCACATTTTTCAATTGGACATAAGTCAACAAGTACCTCATATCTCATCAAAATGTTTCTCTAGTTAAGGGGGCATGAGAGCTGAAATGCTTCCACAAAAAGTAAGAAATCTAGGCCAAACATGAACACTTGTTGGTAACTGACACTCACAGAACCTCAAATTATTATTAACATTTGCATGATGTCCATAGTAGCCTATAACGCATCGATGCCATTTAGAATGGATATTTACTTTATTTTTTTATTTATTTATAGGTATTTATATGGTATGCATTCATTTGGTTTAGAGGAAACAAATCTGTTTGGACAGGCGGAAAAGGCAGGACTGAAGGCAAGCGCTCTATCTATCTTTATATTTTACTCGTCTATCTGGCTCCTCTCCCCCCCTCTCTCTCTCTCCCTCCATCCCTCCTCTCCCCCCCCCCTCCCCCCCCCCATCCACCCCCCCCCTCTCTCCCTCCCTCCACCCCTCCCCCTCTCGCTCTCTCTCCCTCCCTCCCTCCCTCCCTCTCGCTCTCTCTCTCTTCTTCTTCTTCTCCCCCTCCCCCCTCCATCGCTCCCTCTCTCCCCCCCTCTCCTCTCCCTCGCTCTCTCTCACACGCCTTTTCTCACCATCTATCTCTCATTAAGTTTGGTTAAGCCGGCCACTGGCGGCCAGAAAGGGCTTCTGTAGCGCTCTTTGGAAAATGTCCACTCGTAGGACAAGAAAAGGCTATTTTTGAAGATCGACAAATCTTGATCATTATGTGGTTAATAATAACATAACACCTTCTTACCTATTGATAGAGTTTAGAGCTGAATTGCCATGACACGTGGCGACTCACGCCGTTGCCCATGTGATGGAGATGATGGGTCGTCAGAATGACGGGATAAAGTTTCTGAGTACCACGGTCAAAGACTGGGAAGTAAGTACAATGTGGCGTAAATGGCCAATATGACTTTCCAGTTGCCACTAACGAGTATTCATTTTGTAAACATCGTTGCTATAAGCTTCATGTATTGTTTTCTAAGACAAGTTCCTTCTCTCGACATCATCACTATAAGTACGAGTTCATAAGAGTAGATATTTTGCGCGTGTTGGAATCGATTTATATACTTTGAATCCCGACTTCCCAGAATACTAATTTCAAGGTACGTAATAGGTTAGCTTGTGAATAGTTTTATACCAATTTTGTTAAATATTTTGTAACTAATTTGACGGAGAGCTCTACATATATGTCATTATTATTATTATTATTACGTCAGCTAAGTGGTAACGTACCGATGCTTGATTATTACCAACCCAGGTACATGAGTGACAGATTGGATACCTCCATTCAGCACCATCTGTGGGTGTTCATCCTTCAGACTAAGTATATTATTTCACAGGTATCCCTAAGCACACACATGTACTCAGATGTTGGCGTATAACTACTCATTTTATTTACGAACATAGTAGGTTTAGTTCATAGCTGTGAGTCACAGTTAGCATATGTCTGTCTGTCTGTCTGTCTGTCTGTGCCAGCATTTGCCATTCAAGGGCCATATGGTTTGTCTATATATACATCAGGGGCCATCTTCGAGTTAGGGGCCTAGCCCCTGATTTATATTGGCTTAAACCACTTCTGAGGGCCATCTCTTTATTGTCTGAAGAAAATAAAATATGGCCCTTAAATTGTCTGTTGAATGTCTGTTAACAGACAAATCCAGACAGTACCGTGAATGATAGGTTTTGGCATATGTTTCTGAGCTGATTTTGATTGGTGAATACCAGTAGACAAGCCGACCAATCAGAAGACGTCTTCATTCTGGCCCTTAGCACGCTTATGGGCACAAAACAGTATCGCGAATCTGTTTATATTACCACGTTGACATGCGTGTCTTAGCCCGTAAAAGGTGAGTGGATGTACTAAAATTTTAAATACTTAGAATTAACAAAGACAACAAAGCAGTGCTACAGCACTAAGACAAAGATTTTAAACTATAATAGTAAATCATCTTTGACTAAGATACGACCTACCGAGAAAACAATAAACTGTAGATAGATTTTGTGTAATGTGTTTCCGTGGCATTCATTCCAACTCGTACCAAGAGTGGTAAGACAGCGTGTCCCACATCCTGAGACAACATGTTCCACATTTTGAGAGAACTTATAACAGTAATTTGGTCAACTCGCAATTGTTGCACTATCTACATGGGTGTTCCTTTGGAATAAGTCTTGTCTTCACCGGACAAACAATTTGTATCGGGTCAGTATTGTGATGAATAGGCCACAGGCACTCAGGTCATATGCTGTCAGTACACGATCGTCTATATGAAATTCCCCAATAGAGATAACTAATCACTTATATTAGTTATCACTGTTGGGGGAATTTCGTATAGTGTTCCGTGTGATGTATTGTAGGGGGGAACATATAAGCATAATGTGATTTGTTTGATGATAATTGTTATATCTGTAAGGAGCCCACCGCCATATAAGCACTCACTTAGGTGGGCTACCTATTGTGATTATGTACATTAATAAAAATTAATGAAATAAATAAATAACATTGAATCTTGAAGGCATAGGCGAACTAGGCACTGCCTAGGGCGCCAGGGGGAGCAAAAAGGGGACACGGGCCATAGTTGACACTAGAAACACAGGAAATGCTTTCTCAGTGCATGCCCTACAGGCCAACCAATAAATTGATAGAATCAGAATCAGAAACATGTTGGTAAGAAATGTTCTGTTGAATATTTTAAACATATTGGATTGGAAGACTGCTGCGTTAGTCAAAATATGTTCAAATTATTCAACAGTATGTTTTATTTAGTTTTGGAAACAAAAATTTATCTCTGTGCTGCATTGTATGGATTTCAAACTTTCCCGGGGAGAAGGAGTCCCGGACATCACCCGTGTTTAGCTGGTTACCCCGACAACCACGTCTAATCTTTGTGTTGGGAGCTATGAACCCTAGAGCCGGTCTTGGATGTGGTGCGGGCCTTCTACCTCGAGATTTTGATATATTTTATAGATTGTCTCTGAGGGCAATTCCCGAGGCAATGTTTCAGATGGCTATGAAAGTTTTGCTTCGTCGTGTAACCAGCGTTTCCATTGGCACCTGGATTGTGGGGGGGGGGGGGGGAAGTTGCAGACAACCCCCCCCCCCCCTACATTGAAATTTGGGATAGCAAGCTGTAATCTAAGGGTCCCACATTAAAATCTGGGGATCCCATCTTGTGGCTATAGATAAAAATAGCAAGCCATTCTAGTTCTTACTTATAATTATTTTCTTCGTGTCATCTTGTTAAATTGAACAAACAGCTGAATTAATGTCAAAATTAGCAATGTCTGCACCATTCAACTTAATATAGGTTAAATAGGGTTGTCTAGATGGGGGCACCTATTGACAATGGCAAAATGAATTTGAAAAAATATATAAATAAAAAGAAATAATCTAGAGTACAAAATAAGACAGCTTGATAGAAACTGGGTAGGACGAGTTGGAATTAGGATGAGTTGACCTATTGACCCTGGTGGTTATTGAATGTCCGTTTGCAGGCTAAGAGGAGACTATTTTTAAAAGTTTACCACTGGATCTATCATCTAGTGGTACAATTCTCCAAAATAATCTTACCTTGAGGATTCTTACCGAAGACAACTGCACATGCCGCGTTTGCCCGATTTCATCGTGAAACGGTTAAGAGACCGCCTGTATTATTTTAGTGATCAACAAAAAACCCATCAAATTTTGACGTTTGTTTATTTTATTCCGGAAAGTTGTAAACTGTCAGGTCTTTGTCGGGGAGACTGACAGATTGATAAAATTTACTGCTACGTGTACGAAATCTGCTTATATATCCAAATGCATTTGTGGGGGTGGGGGTGTGGGGAGGGTGTGGGGTGTGTGGAGGAGACAAGCAAACTTAATTTTTATGACCTCATAAGACAAGGGTGGAATACAAATGTATAAAAAATATCTCATCTTGTGCTGATATTGCATAATCATGGCCCGTTGAGCCTTGAGGGTTAATAGGAAGTTTATTATTATTAGGGTGAAATGCTTTATCCGCCGCTTCACGGAGTAAATAGAGTATATAAATAGATTATAGTCTTTTATAGTGGCCAAATTAGGAGGAACCAAGCGCGTGACTGAAAATGCCTGAACTCCCAAGCGTTCAATTATCTTTTAACGTTGGCGAGTTAGAATTAGAATATTCAGGAACGGCGAGAAAGGACAGCGAATATTGTTCTATTAAATTAGTTTCGTATCGGGAATAAAACAGAATTGTGCAGTTTATTTGCGACAAGATTTTGTAATGGCTTACTTAATGTACTTATAATGCACAAATGTATTCCAGTTGTTGGTGATTGTGCATTGTATTTGTACGAAAGTATGAGAAGTATGCTAGCTCCATCTATTAAATCCAGAGACCATTCAAAGGCGGCATTTCCGAGCAGTATTTTCTAATTATTTGTGAATAAAACCTTACAATGAACATAAAAGGAGCTCAAGAAACGTCCACAGTTGATTGTGTATTAGTCCCGCGAATCTTGCCAGTTTTCTCATTCAGTTGCTTTCGCATTTACTTTTTAAAAAAACATACAGTGCATCGAAGCATGCCGATTTGGTGAGATTTGAAATAGTTTATTATAATCCGATTGCTTTTGCAAAAATTTGCTTTTTATAAACATCCAGTGCAACGGAACATGGCCTACTTGCGTGATTTGACATAGATATTATCTTTCGCGATAGACAGATGTAGAACTGCCGTATGATAAGAAACTATGTGAAATCGGGCATGTCGGTAACACATATTTTAAAAAGTAAACATGTAAGCTATGTTACAGGCAGTGGTCTGGCCGTGTGCAGGTCAAGAGAATACTATTTTTGAATAGCCATTCCAGTGATAAAAAAAACTAGAACCAATATTCACATCTTTGTTCCACATGAACGCTATATGGCCAAATGGACCTTTCCGGTTTTAGCTATGCCCCGCCCATCTCTAGCTGAGCTCCACCCATATCTCGTGTTGGGATTGATCGATCGATCGATCGATCGATCTCTGAACACCCTGCCTATTAAATTTCCAAATAACTAGTAAGCTGTCGAATATTTCGAAACTAATTTGACTGGGTTCTGTTGCTGCCATCTGCGCCCAGTCAAATTAGTTTCAAAATATTCACCAGCATGTTTATTAAATTGCAAAGAATTACAAACACATACAACATGTCGGAGTATTTGAGAATTGATGACGGTCTATATGGAACGCGTTGTGACGTAATGATTGTGACGTCATCATACACGCACTGGGCTTGTTATGACGTTATACGAGGTCAGATGATGGATGGATACTCTGGAATTGGCAATATTGGGCAAATGTGGTATTTTCGACACCCGAATCGCTGAGTTATGACCCTTGACGAATCTGCACATCGGTGTTGTTTCTACAGATATAAACTTAACCTATACATACACCTGGCGCTGATCAGTGTGTTTGATCGAGTCCAGATTGGTCAATTGCCGTATATACTGGATCAGTTTCAATCCGTTGCTACAAAAAATACGTTGTTGCCAAGAGGGGGGTTGTCCGCTGTTGTCCATTGTTGTTCTGTGTGGGGCGTATGACGTCATGTTTGGTGTCCGTTGTTGTCCGTTTAGAACGTATAACGTCGTTATGTGTTGATGTTATGCGGAGGGTTGTCATATGTGGGCAGGTCATGTGATAGTAGTTGTCCATCGTTGTCCGCCTAGGAATTTTTTATGTCATGTGGGTTGTCCATCGTTGTCATGTATGGTTGCGTGGGGCTGTGACACGTGTTTGTGTGGCCGTTGTCATGACTTATGGGATGACGTGATATGGTTGTTGTAGTATCCTAGAAAGCGACCTCGGCAGTGATCTATTGTATGAAACTATATCCAGGAACGAGTCGATGATACAGCCACGCCACCAACGTAGACACCTTACCCATCCAGCCACCAGCTCGCTTTCCCCCAATAAGGTCACTAGCACTATGTACCTATGTACTTATATGAGTTAGTGTGTAACCGCCATTCTTACATTGCACATCGTGTATAGCATATATAGCAAAATAGGCAATAGAATAACCTTGTATTAAGAATCGTACTGTGTCTGTTATGAATATTATAGTTGACCTCCGCTGTCCTTTGGGGAATGAAGACGTGGTGGGTTGTTGTCATGCGTTGTCCGCTATGTTATTGATGATGTCATAGCGTGAGGTCATATGTTGCCCACTATGGATAGATGTGTTAAGATGGTTGTGCATCGTTTTGTGTATGTCAGTACATGGTCTTAGTGTACCATCACACACGCACGCACGCACGCACGCAATTGCAATATTTACTAACACGAGGAGTTGGTAGTTTCCAGGGCCCTCCTCTCGAATGATCCTGACTCATGGCGTTTCGTACCTGTGTGGTTTTGGCGAGCGCTTGGTTACAAATGTCGCACACTTTAGCAGACATTTCTGCTAGATGTGAATATGGTCAGCTGTAGTCTGACGCAATGACCAGGGTGACGTCAACGGTATGTGTGATGTCATGGAGGATGACGCCATTGCTTATGTCCCTCTTGGATGGGACAATATGTCGGGGAACCACTACAACAGTTCCAGGTACGCATCAAAGAACACATAAGGGATATTAAGAAACACAAGGACACGCCAGTCACTCAATACTTCAACCTCCCAAGACACGACCACACAGATGTCTCTTACAGAACCATCGAAGTACTACCTCACGATCCACACGACCGGACAAACACTGTCCACCGCAAGGAACATGAATCTTACTGGATCCATCAGTTACATACTATGGACCCTATAAGCATCACTCATGCTGACTGGTAACCACCCCACCCCCCTCCCCTTTACACTAGCTGCAAGTTGCAGAATATATTTCATGTTTGGTTAATCTTATTGTAATGAGTCATGGTTGCTTATACAGTTAGTAAATATAATGAGCTAACAAGGTAAGAGTCGCTGTGAGCGTAAGTGCCGCTTTCCATGTAAGCTTGTATGCGCGCTTTTCTGCTAGCAGAAAAGTTGATCCAGTGCATTTAGATAGAACCATTTCCATGTGAGCTTTTCAGCGCGCTGAAATTCTCTCGCTTAAAAACAAGTCGCGCAGTTCGCGACTTCTGCTAGTATAAAAGTCGGTCTAGTGCATTTCCTATATATACATTTCCACGGGCGCTTGTCCGTGCCGCTGACACGCGCGCTTGTTATGTAAGTTGGTCTTGTACGCATGCGTGTAGCCTGATAAGCAGGTTATCTAGTAATTGTGGCGATTAAATGTGTGGAGATTTACATGCAATAATGATGCCATACAAGAGTCAGCTTCTGTATTATTTGAGCAAGAGGCAAAGAACGCGTGTTCTGATGATTCAGTTAATGCATCTAACAACTAAAAAAAGAAGTAATCCTTTATGGGCTTCCATTTAAGCTTGCATTGTTCCCCTGGTAAGGATTATTAAAATAGAAAGTTTAATTTAAATGGAATATAATAATTTGCATGTTTTATTCATAGTACCCACATACAAGCCATGAAATATATTTAAAGGTTAAGGGAATCGGTAATTAGACTTCTCTGAATAATCTTAAATCATTTCACACAAATATGCTTCCTGCCAAATTTGCGTGAAATTCACCCAGCGGTTCTTATCGCCCTAATTATTATTTTGTAAGTCAACATTTATTGCGTGGTAACAAAAAACAAGAGCATTGGCACTCATCTACATTTGCATTCGTATCGAATTACTAATTTAATATTGACAATTTCGGAAAGTTCAAGCTGGCCACTGAGAAATGTACCAATCTGAATTCTGAGCAGAGTTTCTTAATGGAATCGCCATAGTGTCATTCCAGCTAAATTTAGTTGACATCCGACAACCAGTTATGGATATTCTTTTTGACGATTTAGCAGAAATGTTCATAATTTAATCTAAGATTTTAAATTGACTGATAAAATATGATTTTAAGTTCTTGAACGCTCCACCACATGGTCCTACCACCCATATTTGCTTGAAATCGCAGACATTTAGGATGAGTAACAATTGGGCAGATGGGCGACGGACAGGCAATATGAGCTAAAATGTTACATTGTTTAATGTTGCAAGTTACTTACAATCAAGACCATCGATATTTAGGTCACTGGCAATTTGCTTCCACGTAATTTTTTTACTAACATCTTATTACTATGCCCCTTTGAGCTAACATCATAGAGGTGCGGATGTTTTCTACCAGATCTATTAAACGCTCTTGGTTTTCAAAGCTCAGCTTCAGGACCTAGGTGTATGTTCACAAAGGTGTCGTTCGCCTTAACGGCATCGTTATGGTATCGTTGAGAAAAATTGGGTGATCACAAACATGTCGTTAAAAGAGAATTTCGTCAACGACGTCGTTAATTTAAGGGTGGCCTGTAACCTGTCGTTGGCATGTCGTTTTTGCACGATTGTGTCGTTAGGAGTGAAATCGTACATTTGTATGCTTGGTATCATACGTATATACCGCCAGACCTAACAGAATACTATAACTATCAGTCATGGCAGTAGCGTTTTTCCAAATTCAAAGAGATTTGAGGCGTCGAAGAGCACTGCCAAGGCCGAGAATAATCAGGGATAGGTTGAATCCTATTGACTTCATGCAATATTCTGTTCTAATAGAAAGGTATCGTCTGGACAGAGACACTATATTGTATTTGTGTGGACAACTAGAGGCAGACTTACAACACCCTACACGTCGTTCATCAGCATTGCCAGTCTATACAAATAGTTGCTGCATTGAGATATTTTGTCACTGGCAGTTTTCAAGCAGTAACCGGTGATGTTCATGGAATTAGTCGCTTCTCAGTTTCGCGGTGCGTACACGCTGTGGCCCTGTCGATCGTGAACAGATTACTTGAAATACATGTAAAGTTTCCACTCGAGCAGAGAGAGATTCTAGCTACCAAGGAGGACTTTTACAATCCAGCAAACTTTCCAAATGTGTACGGCGCATTGGACGGCACACTTATTCCTATTAAAGCACCATCCAAAGACGAGCATTTGTATTTCAGCCATAAAGGATATCATGCCATTAATGTCCAATGTGTCCTAGCCTCAGATGGCCGATTCCTTGATGCTGTTGCCAGATGGCCAGGTGAGACTCACGATGCACTTATTTGGAGAAACTGAATTATCTAATCGATTTGAGGTAGGAAATATAACTGGAGGATGGTTACTAGGCGATTCAGGCTATCCCTTGTTACCGTGGTTACTGACGCCGATACAAATACCGACAACTAGACCGGAGAGATCTTATAACAAAGCACACAAGACTACCATGTCATCTTGTGAGCGAGGATTTGGCATTTGGAAATCTCGTTGGCGATACCTACATAAATCCGGTGACTGCATGATGTTTGTGCCCGATCGCTGTCTCAAAGTTATCATCTGCACTACCGTGTTGGAAAACATCTGTAAAGAGAGACGTCTTCGATATCCAGACCTAGAAGTAGTAGAGAAAGATGTTGATTTAGGTGGGGAAGAAAATGACGATAACAATCCACTTCTAGAAGATGGGCGCAGAAATCAGGTCATACACAATTACTTCACCATCTAAAGGTATTTGATATGATTTATATTTTTAATGTTAACAACAAAATTACAAATTGCCCAATCATCATAAAAGATATCTTGTTGGGCCATGCATGGCAGTCTCTACCCGCACGTAGTCATAGACGCACATGGATATGTACATATAGACACACACGCACACGCACACACACGCACGCGCGCGCGCGCGCACGCACGCACGCACGCACCAGGTGCACGCGTACGCACGCACGCACGCACGCACGCACGCACACACACGACAGTGACACCCACCACCGTTTTATATCAAACAACATGGATGGAGTAAAGTTTCATAAGTGGACCATATTTTAGTAGATCACATAAATTCCACACCCATCCAATTTATACTACGGCCTTTAGCTCATGTGTTCAGAATACGATTGCAACATTGCCAATGCACACTTGCACATAGGCACATAGCTAATACACAGACAGTTTAACTTAAGGCTACCTGCCTTTAATGCCTAAACTGGACAAAAACGATCTCTGTAGTGCTCTCAGAAAATGTCCATTTGCAGACTGAGAAACGTCAATTTTTGTAAACCAAATATTTCTGGCTACAGTGTGGACAAAAATAATCCTGCATTTGGCTGCAAATGGCCTATTCTATGTACATGAGAAAATTGGATTTCCTATCCTTACCAAAAATCCTGTTTATCGATTACTGCTATATTTTGAGCAATGCATGTACATATGACAATATCACTGGACAGAGTATATGGAAAAGGAATGCTAAATTATAGGATTGAGGAACAGCAATGTGTGTATTGCGTATGAGATGTCAGGCCGACACGACAGTTGTAGGTGGTGGTTGCATTATAAAAAGAACCTCACCACACAAAGAGTCTATTACTCACATGTAGCACTGGTTTAAGCAAAAAATATTAAAGAGCAAAATGTTAACTTAACCTTGATATTAAAAGACACGATAAATCCATTTAGCATAATTCATGTTTAATGTATGCGATCATGTTGTATATTTTTATATTTCTGCATAAAATCATATACAATTCCATCTGAATCTTGATTATTCCCAGGAGTGCCCTCTCTCGTCAAACGTTTCAGGATCTTTTCGAGCAATGAAATCTTCTGCCTGTCAAGCTCCAGCCTCTGCTTCTCGACATCTAGTTTCTGCTTCTCAACATCCAGTCGCTCGGTTTCCAGGCAAAGTCTTTTCCCCTCAATATCCAGCAGATCAAGACTAAAATCAGATTGGTCTTCCTTTACCATAGATGATTTACGCGTGTTGCTATAATATAGAGAAAATACAACATACCAATTCATTTATCACTGTATGTATGTGCAGTAGCAGAATGGCATGACGGGCGGACCGACCTACAAATGCCAGTACAAGTTCATACACGCTTCTGTCCGTTCACGTGTTCGTCTGGCTGTTTGACTGATGGACATGCCGAGTAACTGAACAAACGACAAACAGTCAGGCAAACAAATGGACTGACGGGAATACATGCCGAGTAACTGAACAAACGACAAACAGTCAGGCAAACAAATGGACTGACGGGAATGTGCATGCACACACACACGCAGCTTCCCATCAAATTATACTACCACCTTCATAAAAAGTGTGTCAATAGTTTGGGTTCGTTTGCTAGTAAAAAGCAAGCTTTAAAAAATCGGAGCCAGCAATGATATTTATAGTTAATTACCTGACAGATTGCTTAGGATTGTTCGGTGGACAGTCATCATTTGACCGTCGATAGCGGCGAGTGGTTGCCCGTTCAAATGGTTCATTCCTAGGTGTCTTTTCGTGGATAATTTTAGATGTTCATGTTAGTGATTTTGATGTCAAAAATGATTTCGATGCTGATACTAGTGTGGATGATTCTTTAGATGCTGATGGTGTTGTTGATGTTAATGTCGATGCCGGTGTCGATGGTGATTCTGGTGTTGGTGTTGACAGTGATGGGGAATCCGAAACAACAACTTTGAGTCTTGATGATAAGGTGTCAATACCAGTTGCAATCCCTGTAACTGCCGTCTCTCCGATAACGTCAATGACCTTAGTCTCGGTCGGTGTAAGAACAATCGCCTTGCCACCACCACCCGTTTTCTTTTGCATTTTTCGACGATTTTGTTGCTTTATTTTGATGATGGAAGACCAATCTCTCCATTTTCTACGAACTTCGTCCACTGTCCGGATCACAGGTGCAACAGCATTTACACTATTCATTACAGCCAACCACCCATCTTGTTTTTCCTTGTTGGTGACCGTGTCACTGAATTTGCTAAATAGTATTAGTCGACGATTAGCAACAGAATCCACTAGTGCCTCCGCTCTTCATAGCTAAATTTTGGCCTTCGCTTTGTGGTATCCGACATCGTGGCAAGATTCGACCTGATGAAGAGCATTCAGGTACACCGCAAATTATATAGACAAAACATGCACGGGGCGAGAGTGAAACCTACACATGATTTGTCGATGTCATTTCAACGACAGCGTGCTTCCCCTTCCAACGACAATAGGTAGACGACGTAATAACGAATAGATAACGACAGTTTTGTCTAACTGTCGTAAACAGTAACACTATGGCGTCGTAAACTTGGTCAACGACATCGCTAAACAGCCTATTTAACGACACCTTTGTGAACATGGCCCCTGGCCTTTGCACTTTTGCGACATGACAGTAGGCAGGAAGGCAACACTTAATGAAATATAAACTAGCCGTATTTCACTTATCTGCGCTAGGAAAACACACGACGTCGCTGGTAAACTCGCCTGCATGTGAATAGACAAACCCGCTAGCAGAAAAGCGTGCGAGAACACGCGAGCGGACAAGCTTACTTGGAAAGCGGCACTAATACAAAACTCTGTTTTTTCAAATTGAGATTTTTTATTGAGCAAAACCTCTCGGCTAATATTTCAGGATTGGTTAATCGTATTGGAAGTAACCAAGGTTGAATATGTTAGGAAGCAGCTTGCTGACAATGAGGTCACAAGGTCAAAGCTTAAGGTCACCGTGACCTTTACAAAACTTAGTTATATTTTAACGTTTAGTTTTTTGCAATTTATCCAATCTTAGCTTATATTTCCGAATTGCTTTACTTAGCCTAATGAAACAAAATTTGGGTACATTGTTACTTATACCACGAGAATACAGGGTGACAAGTCAAAGGTCAAGTTCATTCTGATGTCTAAAAAACTGGTATTTTTCGATGCTAAGTTTTTGCTCGTAGGTTATATTTCGGGATCGCTTAACCCTAATGGAACACAGCTTGAATACGTATTTGCTTATGGCAAGAGGATGTAGGATTGTTACAGGGAGGTCACCAGGTCGAAGGTCAGGGCAATTCTGAGTCTTCTGACCTAGCTATTTGACCTCTGCTTTGTCAACGTTAATTTTTCCCCTTAGCAAATCATTTACCTTTATGTTTCAGAATTAATTAATACTACCAGAACTGATCTTGGACACATGGTTTCCTATTCAATAAGGAAGCTGTGTGCTGATAGTGACATCGCTAGGTCTAGCCTTGATATTTAATCTCGGTCATGTCTTTATTTTTCAATGTTAAGTTTTTGTAATTGCCTATATTTGAGGATTGGTTAATCCTACTGGAAGCAAACTTGGACACATGGTTCCATATACCATACCGATGCTGCTGCTGATGTCATTAGGTCAAAGGTCAAGGACATTCTGACGTTGATATTTCACAATCTGACCTCTACTTTTTCCATTTAGCAAATCATTTATATTTATATTTCAGGAGTGGTTAATTCTGTTGGAATTAAACTTGAATACATAGTTACCTATATTGTTAGGAAGCAGCATGATAACATTGCTGTCACAAGGGCAAAGGTCACGGTCACTGACAAACAGGAGACAGACGGGACATTTAGTTTCGTGGAATTGGTGTTTATTTAAGCACTCCACTTCAATAACAACGCAGACCAGGTAGTGCAATGCAAGCACTTAAGAGAGCATTTACGGTATTGCTTTTTTCCCAATCAATTATCATACTAAGCAGGAGCAATTGTAGTTTAATTTTTTTATTTGGCACTTACAAGTTACTTGAACTTTTTGGAGGATGCATTCATTTTCCCGGACGGATAGAGATGCGCTTCCTTTGCATAGCACGTCCCAAGTCAAAGGAATATACCTATATTCCGTTTCATTACAGCTAAGCCCACAATGTAAGCCTCTTAATGTATACAATTTTAACAATTTTTACTCTGTGAATATGCACCTTTAATTTCTAATTAGTACTTGGGCATAGGCTAGTATCTGTATAAAAAAAACCTAGGTCAGTCTATTTGAAACACGCGCTGACATACGCCCCCCCCCCCCCCCCCCCCTTAAAATCCGCTGCTGCTGTAATGTTCTCTCCAGCAAGCCTGACTGCGCTGTTACTGTATCTAAAATAGGTCAGTACGTTACGTCAAAACTCTGGTTATACGAGAAAGTGAGAGCGGCGTTCTCGGCCTTAAAGGGACTCTAATACTGACGTGATGTTGTCAGCTTTGACCTATTATAGCAGACCTACATAGTTTGTATCATTTTTTCGAAATGTTTTCTTAGAGGTCGTTGCAGCAACACTTTTCTCACATTTGTTTGAAAATATTCAGCAGTTATTTTATTATTAAACCTTTATATGTGGACTAGTCTATAGTACTCCGCCATCTGCTCGCTCTACTGCTACTACTACTACTACTACCACTACTACCATTTAAGCTAGGATTCCATTAACGCGTATGCGTATGCGTATCCGTATCCGAATTTTTTTTCGCTCCCATTACAAATAGACAGTATGATTCCATATGTCCGTATGCCGCTTGCGTATGCGAAACCTGTCCGTATCCGAATCCGATCGCTACGCGGAGCGATTTCATTCGGATACGGACAGCATTCGGATGTGGGATTCCTTGAAAATGACGTTTTCATTACGTCATTCATGAGCTTTCCCCGAATCGACACTATTATTCTGCACATGTGTTCCAATATAGAATATAAATTCATAGTAAGCGCGCAGGAATGTGAAACTCACTGAAAAGCTGATAGACTATTTTAGAACATATTCATGCTAGTAGTAGTAGTAGTAGTAGCAGCAGCAGCAGCAGCAGCAGCAACAGCAGCAACAGCGGCGGCGGCGGCGGCAGCAATTGTGGTGGTGGTGGTAGTAGTAGTAGTAGTAGTAGTAGTAGTAGTAGTAGTAGTAGCAGTAGTAGTAGTAGTAGTAGTAGTAGTAGTAGTAGTGGTAGTCGTAGTAGTAGTAACAACAACAACAACAACAACAGCAGCAGCAGCAGCAGCAGCAGCGGCGGCGGCGGTGGCGGCGGCGGCGGCAGCGGTTGTGGTGGTAGTAGTAGTAGTAGTAGTAGTGGTGGTGGTGGTGGTGGTGGTAGTGGTAGTGGTAGTGGTAGTAGTAGTAGTAGTAGTCCAATTGATTGAATAAAATCACTACTTTCGGATACGCATACGTACAAATGGAATCACTCATTCGGATACGCATACGCATAAGCATACGCGTTAATGGAATCCTAGCTTTAGGCGTTGTCGCGAAATGGCTGATTCATTCAAGTTTTTACAAATAGGGCCTACTACAAGTTACCACAGCTGTATCACGTGGCATCGTGTTTGTAAACATGTACTTTTAAGGGAAAACTAATTTGTGGCAATTCTGTCGATATAATATATCACACTAGAATGATACATGGTATTTTCAGGGATATATCTACACAATCCCATATACCCCCACTACCCTCTCGGTGTGAGGGGTATATGGGATACCCGAGTATCCGAGTCCCGAGTGTGATTATGTCCGGTGGGATTTTGACCAGGCGGGGATTTTGTCCAGTGGGATTTTGTTCAGGTGGGATTATGTCCGGGTAGATTTTGTCGGTGTCCAGTGAGATTATGTCCAGGTAGGATTATGTCCGGTGAGTTTTCTTTCCGTTGGGATGATGTCCTGTAGGATTCTGACTGGTGCCATTTTGTCCGAGCACCATCTCTGGGCTATTGCATCCTTTGACTGGAAACTGTTGCTGTCTAACAGATTCCAGGCGAAGTTATTTTTAATTTACTCAACACTATGACTACGTTTCACTAAGGGTGGCCATTTAAGATAGTAGGTCTACGTGGTCACATATATTGTGGGCAAGCTTTGATGCGCTTCATCAGGTCTAAACCCCATGGACTTGATGAAGCAGATTTATGTGTGATAGTAGTAGCGCGGGTGACCCTAGTATAAACATGTTAGTGTCAAGTAAAATCTTTGCTGTGCTGGACAAACACCTTTTACCCAACTTTTCAGCAAATAATTAAGTCCGGCTGTTGTTCACTGTTTGTATAAATTGCAGGAAGATAATTTAATGTTGCTCGTTCTACAAATACTTTGCCAAGCATATATCATTAGTCATGCATATTTTAAATGCTTTAATAACTTATATAATTTGGCTATTAATTATAGTCTGTTAACACAGGATGCAATGGAAGTGAGACTCCACATGGGTGGGTCTCAGTGATTTTAACGATATGCACATCTATGCATATTTGCCGGCGAAATCGTGTCATTCTTAGTCAGCCCATTTTATCATATTTTGAAGAATGTTCTTGAAATTGGCTGACAATGTTCTATATACACCTTGATTAAAGTATGGGTTCCAATGGACAAAGATATTATGTTCTGTGTTCATATTATCTATACCGTGTATGCACCTCACCGTTATGGACAACTCGCCCCATTCTTTACGGACGAAGCCCCCCCCCCCCTCACACTGCCCCACCCCACCCCCCACACAATGGATACCAATTTATACCTTCTGCTTTCATATTATCGATACTCTGTATGCACCTCACTATTATGGACAGTTCGCCCCATGATTTACGGACAAAGCACCCCACACAATGGATATCTATTTATACCTTCTGCATTCATATTGTCAACACAGTGTATGTATCTCACTGTTATGGACAACTCGCCCCATGCTTTATGCACGAAGCACCACATGCACAATGGCCACCGATTTATGGCTTCTGTTTTCATAGTATCAATAACGTACATACACCTCACTGTTATGAACATCCACGCCATGCTTTATTGACAATACACCCCTCGTACAAATCCACCCACAAGGGGGTCGCAGCGGCAACTTCAATGCACCTCTGCCATTCAATAGCATTCTGCATTATTTACTATTGCATCCACTACTATATGCTGCCATCATGTGATAATCCTTTTGAATCAGGACTCTCTTTTCAAATGCAGTTTGTTACTGTACTGTCCTACAATGTCATATCGTATTGTCCACTAGTGGCTATCATGTTGTTCTATCCTCTTTTTTACTATTAAGGAAATCAGTAGCACCTTATTAATCTGGTGCAAAAGCAGCAGAGACAAACCCGTAGCCATATAGGTGGTGCCTGGAAAAGCCCCAGACTAACGACCAAAAGGGTGTCCAAAACGTTACACACCTAATGGCTGACCACATGACCTGTTCCCCTATTCCATCATACACCTTTAAAACCATTACCCTAAAAGCCAGGTCTAACGACCCTCCACCTATGCAATATGAGAAAATATTTGTTAAATTATTAATTTGATTTCCTAATACACCAGTCTCCCTAAACACTTTAACAAAAGTTATCGAAAAACTAATTAAAACCTCTCACCGTTATCCTTATACTATCCATTCAAACATACAACATAAGCTACCCAGTCACCCAGCTGCACGCAGCAAAGCTCGGCTCATATACACCCCTGTATACATACACGCACTCATGAACGCACGCACGCACTCGCGCTAGCAAGCACGCACGCACGTACGCACGATCGCAAACACGCACATACACGCACGCATATCCACCCACCCACCATATACCCATACATACACCACGCCAAACACACTATCGCAACCAACCTATTTCTCCAACGCACACACACGCACGCACGCACGCACGCACGCACGCACGCACGCACGCACATCGAACCCACCACCGCAAGAATTACAACGACAAAATTAACCTGACCCCTCTTAATTCAGGTCACAATGACCTATAATATACCATAAATTCCAAGTAAAGCTAATTCCTGTTAATTTAGGCTAAGTGTGACTAGCAATCACAGACATCACCATCCCACGGAAACTGTGCTGGTAGTTCTACAGGCCAGGGGTCCACATTGGCATCCCTGGATCAGACATTACACCGGCTGCATATGGGCGTACAATATCATCATATTTACTTTATTTTTTTTAATTTATTTAATTATTTATTTTTCTTTCTTTTTCTTTTAAAATCTTGTCGTCTTCTTCTTCTTTTCGATCGCTGGTATCACACTTGGAGAGCCGTTCTCAAGATGAAATCTGGTTTTCTGCAGTTCTTCCACAGGCCCATACAGCTTTTCAAGAAAAGAGGTTGACACAGGCCAGATCTCTTCTCTCAGCAGGTGATACGTACTGCAACACTGAAGTATGTGCTCTGTGGTCTGTTCTGCTTCTCCCCAAGTACAAGCGGACGATGTCGTAAGGTGGAACCGCCTGTACATGTGTTGGTTTAGTCTGTTGTGTCCAGTTCTGAGACGGAAAATGGTCACTTGCTCTGGCCTCGAGAGATGATGGTAGGCATCTTCTGATTGAGGTGTTCTATAGAGTGACTTGATGATAGTCTTCTTCTCTGTATGGGTAACCATGTTTTCTGTCTGATTCTCTTCTGCACCACCTTTGCCATCTTGTCTGCTTCCTCATTTCCTTGGACTCCACAGTGTGAGGGGATCCACTGCAATGCTATCCGAAAGCATTTTATGGTTTGTAGTGCTTCTTCAAGTTGTGGCAGCTTACCTTTGGTGATAGCCTCAAGGACGGAGCGGGCATCAGATAAAAAGACAATCTGTGCAATAGGGTCTGCTGTTCTGCTGATGGTATTAGCTGCATGAACCAGTGCTTCGACTTCAGCTCTGTAGTTTGTGCAGTGTTTGTCCGTCGGTATTGCAGCTGATTCATGTTGTCCGTTTGGATGCTGTATGTGCATTCTACTTCGAATAATACTTACCAGATGTACTATTATGATAATGTCTATTATCTAGTCTAGCTCAAAATAAACAATTAAAACACCGCACTCTCCTGGTCCTGCCCATACTGTGTCCGGGAATACCATAGCCGCAGGTACCGAGTCAATTCCCAATCACAGTCAGATTCGTCTATTTTGCGCTTGTTGAAAAGTCGCGTGTATTTAGTGCTCTCTTATTAATTGAATAAGCAGTTTTAGCGTGTTTTTTCGGAAAACCATCGTTGGATTCATGGAGGAACTGGGGAAATCATCACAGGGGCAGGTTGTATCAATCTAGAATTTATACATTCGTGCCATAATGACTGTTTGAAATTTCCTTAAATTGGCACATTGTTTTATAATGATAGCCATTGTTGGAGTCGCTTCTGTACCCGTTGACTTTTAGTTTTAATTCGGGTACTCGGTTAATTTTCTCTTGCGACTCGGTTCCTCTAAGATGGATGCGCCCTTAGCCAAGATGGCGGCGCCCACGAATTATGTCGTTCTTGGCTTGGTGTATCCAGGCACTCAGTTGTCGCCGATTTTAGCTCTCGCTTCGTTGTCGAGGGTGTTTGTAGTGATCGGCGAGTTATTCTTGGTTATTTAACGTTAGTTAAAGGCTGAGTTGTGTTTTTAAAAAAAATTTTCACTCAAAAAAGTTTCAAATATTTCCTGCCTAAGACTTGTTATCATTAAATTGAGAGAAAGTTAATGTGTTTAAGAAATCTTAACTAGCAAGTCTATTGTGCGTATTGCTCGTCATTGGTTGTCATGTGCAGCGTTTTAATTCTTCTCTGTGTTCGCAGAAACCGAAGAACTCGGACACGTTGTGCCGAAAGTGCAACAGGTTCATGAAACGGAAGTATCTGGGTCATCACTGTGTGGCGTGCGCTAAGTGTAAGGTCGGGAGCCCTTGTGATGTGTGCATCAAGTGGTCGTCGGCATTGGTGGCGGAGTTTGACAAGGATCGACGGGCGAGGCTGGAGCGTATCGAGAAGGACAAGGCAGTGAAGCTGCAGCAGGTTTCGTTGCTGGGACTGGAAGGTCGGCTGAATGAGAGGATGGATTCAGCACTGGGCGTATGGGCGGCCCAGTTCAAGGCTATGTTTGACTCATTGCAGTCCACGGTCCCGGTGAGGCAAGCTGGTGCAGGACAACCATTAGGTGGTCCGGCTAGTTCTGCTGAGGGTCATGCACCTGCCCCTTCTCTGTCCTCGGCTCATGAGCCGTCGGTAGAGGAGGAAGATTTGCTGCTGATGGAAGATTCCGGCATGCCGGATATTTCAATGACGGCGATGCCTAGTACGTCCCAGGGGTCGCCCTCGGGATTTGTACGGGTTTGCCAGGCAGATGGTGATGTCGACGTTCCGTCGGGCATTTTTCATCCGCGATTTGTGCAACCGGATATGCTGGCGGAGCCGTGGTTTGCAGTTCCTGCGGCTATCCCGGCGGCTTTAGGTGCGGCTCCTATCGGAGTGACAGTGCCAGCCGTAATTGAGGCCGTCGGAGTCCCGGATCCCGTGTTGGAGCCGATGGACTGCGGCGAATCCGTATCTGGCGATTCGTTGGATACTGGTGCCGCTGGTAGTCGCGCTATGGATGCGCTCTGTCCTGGCAGAGACGTATATCGTAGCGTTCAGCAAGGATCGTCGGTGGCCCTCTCATCTAAGGGAGAGAGGGAGGATGAAAACGGGAGTTCTTTGATGGACGATTCCGCTTTCTGCACCGAAGCTGAATGGGTGCAGGTTCTTGGATGGATGACCAATCGTCTCGGGTTGGCATCTGATCTAGGATCTCAGCGCGATCCGGCGATGGAACGGATGTCAGAGCGTGTGGCTAGCACTCTGTCCAGTGGCTCTTCTGCCATGCCTACACTCCCGTTGGACACGCAGACTTCTGACATGTTGGAAGTTGTGGCATACCGTCTGGTTCAGCCAGACTATGCGTTGCCCAAGGCCCCGAAGGGGATAAGGAGTAGGGTCCGGTTTCCGGAGCAGGCTTATCATCAGTACGCCAGGGTTCCACGGCTTTCCGTTGGGGAACGTGAGGCGCTGAATAGGCCGTTGGCTGGGAAGGCCAAGGGGCGGTCACGTCCTTTGGTTTCTCAGACCAACAAAGACCCGTTCAATGAGCTCATGCTCATTGAGGATGCGGCTAGGGCAGCCATGGCTGCGCTGTCGCACGGGTGTACCGTCTTGCAGGGTATTCTGGACTGCACGGCGGAAGGCGGACAGGTGCCAGAGGCTGCTCCCGGAGTTGTTCGGGACACCATGTGCCTGTCTCAGGATTGCCTGGCCAGGGTAATCACGAGAACTTTGGCAGAGCGACGGAGAATGGTTCTCGATTGTGTGGAACCAGGACCAGAGATGAGGGCTGCGTTGTCTTCTGCACCTTTCATAGGTCCAGGCTTGTTCGGCGGCTCGGCACGACAAGCGCTCTCTAAGGTTGCGTCAATGGTGGTGGAGAAAGAAGTGGTCGGCAAGTCGTGGAAGTCGACCAAGAGGACTCAGCCGCAACAGTCCTACCGTCAGCATAGGCAGGAGCAGCAGAGACAGCGTCCTAGATCGCCCTTCCGTCCTTCTGCCCGTGATGCCCATAGGCCATCCGGAGCACAAGGGCCTGGCCGTTCGTCCGCATACAAGCCCTCTAGTAAGAGGCTGTATGAGGACGACAGGAAGGGTGGCGGTTCGGGCCGAGGCGGCTACCGTAAGGATAGTCGTGGCGGCGGTTCCGGACCGTCATACCACAAGAAGCCGCGGGGCGGCCGTGGGGCTCGTTCCTGACGGGTTTCCGGCGGAATCAATACCGGCGGCTTTGGAAACAAATGGAGTCGAGAATCTTCACCCAAGCGATTTAGCGTCTTGTCGGCTAATCTCGACCGACAACTGTGTGCAGATTCCGTCCGTCGGAGGCAGACTTCAGCTATTCCTAAACCAATGGGAACAGGTCGTGCGCGACTGTTTAGTCTGTCAGTGGATAAGAAACGGCTACGATCCGGACTGGCTCATCCATCAATCGTTAGTTCCGTTAACATCGACTCCAATATGGACTCCTATTCCAAGGGAATTAGACCGTCTAGTCGCCATTCAGTCAGAAATAGAATCGCTTCGTCAGAAGAAGGCGATTCACCTAGTCACCGATCAGTCGTCACTGGGCTTCTATTCGATCATGTTCCTAGTTCCGAAGCGTACCGGGGGGTGGAGACCAATTCTCAATCTCAAACCGTTGAACAAATTTATTCTTTCTCCCAGATTTCGGATGGAGACGGTAGCAGCGGTAATGACAGGGCTGAGGAAAGGCATGTGGGCAGTGTCGATAGATCTGAAGGATGCTTATTTTCATATTCCAATGTCAATTCCCTTTCAGAAGTACCTGCGGTTTGCATTCCAAGACAATGTTTGGGAATTCAATGCTCTTCCCTTCGGCCTGACCACGGCTCCGAGGGTCTTCACCAAGGTGGTTCTCGCCATGACTTCTTTACTTCGCAGGAGAAACATAGCTGTTCACACTTATATAGACGACTGGCTGCTAAAGGCGGGGAATCCAGTCACTCTGCGCAGCAATCTGAAAGTAGTCCTAGACTTGTTAAAGAAGCTAGGATGGATTGTGAATCTAGAGAAATCAGAACTGACTCCATCTCAGGAGTTTGTTTATCTGGGAATTTTTTTCAATCTCAGGGACGGCGTAGCTTTTCCGGCGGAGAGCAGGGTCAGAAGCCTGATTGCAGTGTCGGAGTCGGTTTCTCTAGGAGCCTATCTGACGGCGCGTCAATTTCTCAGAATACTGGGTTTGCTAGTATCTCTGGAGAAGGTGGTGCCATATGCGGCACTCAGGCGCAGGCCGATTCAGATGTATTTGATGTCGTTCTGGTCACAGAGAACAGATCCGTTATCTCTGAGAATACCAGTAAAAAACCATTGATATTCCACCTTCAGTGGTGGTTATCGGAACAGAATCTCCTGCGAGGCGTTCCTCTACAACCTCCTCAACCTCAGATGTCCATATTCACGGATGCATCATTGACAGGTTGGGGAGCGGTATTGGACAATCAGTCAGTGTCAGGGGAATGGGATCGGACCAATGCGCAGAAACATATCAATGTGCTCGAGCTATTAGCGGTAGTATTTGCACTGCAGAAGTTCGAGAGTCTAATTCAAGACAAGATTGTCCTAGTAAGGACAGACAACTCAACAGTGGTGTCTTATTTAAACCGCCAGGGCGGGACGAGATCACCGGAGTTGTGTATGATGGTTTGGAACCTTCTGCTGTGGTGCCAAGAGAGGAATATTATTCTTCGGGCAGCACACATTCCAGGAAGATTGAACATCTTAGCGGATGCTCTCAGTCGAAGGACGGTTTGTCATCCGACGGAATGGCAGCTCAACCAAGTGGTAGCGGAGGTTCTATTCAAACAATGGGGCAAGCCAAATGTCGACCTATTTGCGATGAATCAAAACGCAAAGATGGTCACTTACGTGTCACCGATCCCGGACCCGTTAGCTCTAGCAGTAGACGCACTGGCGATAAGTTGGAAGGGAATGTACGCGTATGCGTATCCTCCAACAATTCTCATCCCGAAAGTTCTCGCAAAGATAAGAGAGGGGATGTGCCAAGTATTATTATTGGCCAGGCCGATCATGGTTTACGGATCTGCTGGACCTTCTGGTCTGCAGTCCAATCCCTCTTCCAGACACAAGAGATGTAATCTCTCAGAACAAGGGTCTGTACCTTCACGACAGACCAGAAATGTTCAAATTGACTGCATGGATGTTGTCAAGCAGCGTGCAATTGAGGGTGGCTTTTCTGAGCAAGCAGCGAAGTTTGTTGCTTCAGCCAGAAGAGTTTCAACCACAAAGACATATAATTATAGAATCAACAAATTTGCACAGTGGTGTGAGAGAGGAGATATTGATCCCTTTTCTGCATCTGTTCAACACGTAGCAGATTTTATCTGTCATTTATACGAAGTTGACAAACTTGTACCTTCTACCCTAGCAGCATATAAGTCTGCATTAGCTTCGGTCATTCCTAGTCTCACCATTGAGGGAGTGGAGAATGACACCTTGAATGAAGTTATCAAAGGAATGAGCAATCTGCGACCCAGACAGCCAATTCCTATCCCATCATGGAATCTATCTCTTGTTCTACAGGTTTTAGGGCATGCTCCCTTTGAACCGATTAGATCTATTGATATTAAACTGTTAACTATTAAATCAGTTTTCTTGGTTGCAGCAGCGTCGGCGAGAAGGAGAAGCGAGATTCATGCGCTTTCTGCTGAACAAGACCGTTTTGTCGTCACGGGTGAAGGTTTAAGATTACTTCCACGTCTTTGTTTCCTGGCAAAGAATCAGTCACTTAAATATCCAGGACAGCCGATCAATTTGCCAAGTTTAACTAGACATGACCCAAATTCTTGTGC
Source organism: Chaetoderma sp. LZ-2023a (assembly GCA_034401795.1). NCBI lineage: Eukaryota > Metazoa > Mollusca > Caudofoveata > Chaetodermatida > Chaetodermatidae > Chaetoderma > Chaetoderma sp. LZ-2023a. The sequence goes on from CM067375.1 coordinate 54,948,997, forward strand.
TTGGTGTCCTGTCAGATGTCTGAAGATGTATAAGAAACGTACTTCTGAGTGGAGAGACGACCCGAAATCTCTGTGGTTATGTCTCAAAGCTCCCCATTTACGTGCTTCGAAAGATACTATTTCTCGTTGGATAGTTGACGCTATTCAGATGTCGCACAAGATCGCTACAGGAAAGCAGATTGATCGTGCGAATGCCCATGAGGTCCGAGCACTAGCAGCATCATCGGCCCTTTATAAGGTTGTCTCATTAGAGCAGGGGATGTCTGTAGCACAATGGCATGCCGAGTCGTCATTCACTGATTTCTACCTTCGCGACATCTCCAGCACACTTAATCCAGTAGCCGTCGCCAATCTGTCGAACCTAAACTAAGCCACGTCCGACCACTACTTCGCACACATCACAAAAGTCTTCCGCCTACACTGACCAAGCGCTATGCACATGACTGAGTACGACCGTGGATTGGGCCTAGCTCCTGTGATGATCAAGAACAGATCGACCACTCAAAAATGGTGAGTGTTTACATTAATTAAGTGACTGTAAATATGTTTACTTCCAGTCGAAATACCAGACTGAGTAAGTGAATAGTCTGGTACAAGAGTATATTTATCCTCTCATACAGACATGAGACTCATTCCAATTTGAAAATCTAATCGATATACTGATAGTTTTTTCAAAGATTGAAGTTGTAGTAGCTTCTTTGCACTCTACTGGACTGCCCTAGCTGAGACTTGGAGCTGACACGGGTCTGGTGGGTGTTGCATCCCCATGGACATCCCTCTGGTTTTGTGCGGACAAAAGAGGGGGGGGGGGGGGGGAGCGCGGTCTAGACCATGGAAGTTTAGCACTCTATGAGTCAGATAGCAGAACCCAAGCGTATGCCAGGGTTTTAGTCTCTTCACAACCTTCTCTGTTGGATGGTTGGTGAGTGCTGGGTCGAGCCTCACCTCCTCCCACCGGCATTTCATGGCTGTCGAAATCCGGAGTTTATCATAATAGTACATCTGGTAAGTATTATTCGAAGTAGAATAAAAAAAGCATCCGCTTTTGTTTCTACGAGAATTCTTAATACTTACCAGATGTACTATGGCCCTGCCTCAGCCGCCCCGCTGAGGTGAGGCTGAGCTGCTTTCGCAGTTTGCCACGGCAAATATAAGACGAATCTGACTGTGATTGGGAATTGACTCGGTACCTGCGGCTATGGTATTCCCGGACACAGTATGGGCAGGACCAGGAGAGTGCGGAGTTTTAATTGTTTATTTTGAGCTAGACTAGATAATAGACATTATCATAATAGTACATCTGGTAAGTATTAAGAATTCTCGTAGAAACAAAAGCGGATGCTTTTTTGAGTCCGGCACCTCCGCTCCTAATTGCATCTTTGGCTGATCCATCTGTGTAGATCCTTATCCATGTCTCCTGAGGGTACATTTCTTCCAGCATGGCTAGGGTTAGGGCCTTCTTGCTCACATCACTGTGTTCATCTTTGGTTGTGAGATGCGGTACTGTGGTGCGAATAGCTATGCTCTCTAGTTTGTTTTCCCAGGGTGGAGGATCAAGGGTGTGGTTTGGGTCTTCTATTTGTGCTGGCAACATTTCTTGGTGTTTCCTTTGAAGTGTTACAAGAATTCAAATTTAAAAATAAATACTCAGTAATTAAATAACAAAAAATACTTTACATTTCCCCGTACCTTATTTCAAACCCACCACTCCCCAATTTTCACAATGTATACAAGTCCCCATATATACAAAAATACAACTATTTATAATTCCCCAACCCGTTTGATGGCTAAAACGCATCTCAAAGAGCCCCGTTTCAGTGTTAATTGCAATTTCCCAACCCATATTGAGTCCATCTATACACCCATCCCACTCATTAACCCCATCATAACAACACTGGCCAAAAACAGCCCTAGACACTGAGAATGTACACCTGCAGGCAGAGCGAGAGAGAGAGAGAGAGAGAGAGAGAGCGCGCTCTCCGGAATTCAGCAACCGAAATCCATCTCACATACAAAAGAATACCAATAATTACGCACGGACGCGCGCCACGCCACGCATGCACGCACGCCACGCCACGCCACGCCATGCACGCACGCCACGCATGCACGCACGCACGCATATTAAGATTACCAATCTTAAAACAGGGACTGACGTCACAATTATGACTAATAAGGAACAGAAGAATCATTCAAGTGTATGAATTGTATGGCTTTTGATTGATAAACTATTTCAACAAAATCCATTGGCCATTCTGAAACTACTTTAAACGGACACTGCTGCCGCCAAAGGCAGCACCAGCACCCAGTCAAACCAGCATCAAAATAACCAACGCGTCGTCAGCGTCGTTACCGTTTACAGAAATTTCTGCGAATCAAGATTTATCGATCCCAACAGAAAAAAGTTTAAAGCAAACTTTATTAGTTTAGAACTCTTAATCATGCATCATAATTCTATTCTAATAGTTGTGGGGGCCCCAATTCTTGTTTGGTGTTCGGCAACAATGTTAATTACGAAGATTTGCAAAATAAAATAATTTTACAACGAAAGAAAGCGCCATAATTCACCCTAAAAGTAGACTCTCTGGCCGTCTCAGAGCACCTAGATGTAAAAAAATATTCTTGGGGGAACCCCCGAACCCCCCCCCCCCCCCCTTCATTCTTTACCCCATGGACCCTACATATCTTAATACGGCCCTGCACACACGCGCACACATACGCACGCACATTCCAATGACACACTTGATTTACCAGAAACGACACTAGATCAGCGCGCAGCGTTGCAGGCCTATAGCTATATATACATACACGTATCAAACGCTTTGCTGCTTTTGTTTGGCGACGTAATCACAGATATTACGTATTAAATGTAGATTATCCGTGATAGATCTCCCCCTCACAGAACAAGTCTGATCGGGATGGACCACCTCAGACATCACTAATGCAAGGCGATTTGTTATCATTTTTGAAAATATTTTTGTATCTACTGGTAGCAAAGAGATAGGACGCCAATTCTTAATAAATTGAACATTCTGACGATATTTGCAGATTAACGTGATTATGCTACATTTCTGTGAAGCACTTAAACTACCATTTTCCAAACAGTTATTAAATAGCCGAAATAAAATATCACCAAAAATGCCCCAAAAGGCTAAATAAAATTCCTTCTAACCATTTTGGCTATGTCTTTCAAATCTTCAAATAATTTGTGTTTGTCAAATGGTGCTTCACACAGTCTAAATGATGTTTCCGTAATTTGTGGCAAATCAGCCATAAGCTCTCCTAAAATTTCATTATCAATTGTCTCTTTAGAATACAAATCTGCATAAAATGTGCGCGCATGGTCTAATAATCCCTTGCTATCAGTAATGTCCTGATCATCATCATTTTAAAATTATTTTATCCCTAGTTCTTAAAGCTTCCAATTTATGGAAATAAATAGAATTCCTCTCTTGTGATGATATTGCATCTTAGCGAGAACTGACTAACGCGCCCTTATTTAAATCAATATAAAATTTGTAAATTTCGAACTTAATGGCTTTAGTTTGCTCAGTATACTGGCCACTGTTATCGGAAAGATCCGCTTCAGTTAATGCCACGAGGCTCTCTTAAAGCACAGATATCTTTATTTACGCTCGGGCGCCTAAATTTACAATAATCAATAATCATACGTTTCATATCCGTTGTTGAATCATCACAAACTTCCGCCGCACAATTTTGAAATTTATCTAACTCAAACAGATCATCTGTCAAATAAGGTTTGAAAAATTTGACAAAAGCTACTTCTTTCAATAGACTATTATTAAAATACCAGCGGCCAGGGCCAGAAACATTGCCATTAAAAGGAATGCAAGTCAGGATAACTCGTGAGTGGTCAGACAAACAACAAGGGTAATTACACATTTATTAATATTTCTCATCAACTCTTCTGACACATAAATTCGGTCCAGTCGACAAGAAATATCACGACAACGACACGTGACAGCCACGGCATGACATGGGATGACAACATCTATAAATGTCAGACACACGAAAATCACGCACGAACATGCGGATAATTTCAGCACCAACGGTACCGCGAACAAGGGAACCACCCACTTTAAGAATGGCCAGATTCATGATACAGTTAAAATCTCCACCCCAAATTATGTGTTTGCTTGTAACTAAATATTGTGCCACATAGTTGAAAAAATCCGTTATTTCAAGATTCTGGTTTGGAGCTATATTTACTGCCTTCACTAATAATTTCAATTGGACAAAAATATAAATGAAATAAACTCATTTTCTTGTAGTTATTTAGCACATTCTGACAGAAATCAGCCCACAACCTTGGTTAATAGTGTACACAATGTTTCCTTTCAGGCACATAGTTGGGATGATCATTGTTAAACAAACGCCATGTAGATGATCACTGCGTAAATTCCACTGTGCATTACTGCCATATTGAGGCAATAACAAATCCTGCATGAAGGGAGTAAATCTATACCAACTACAGCATATATAGGCATATATATATATATATATATATATATATATATATATATATATATATATATATATATATATATATATATATATATATATCTAGAGTCCAGAATAATATGCAAATTAATGGGTCAAAATAGTACTATATACTATGCCCTACATAACAGGGGTGGGTGGGTAGGTCATTAATGCATTAGGCATTTTAACAACATTGACTCCCAGTAAATACCTGCTGAGACACACAAGGGACAGACATGGTGTATAAATGGAAGTACATATATAGTTTATCATTATATTATCTTATAAGGCAACCCGTAACAGGGTACCACATGGAATATTTCAGCACATGCCTGGAGAATTTGAAATGCACTTTTAGCCCCGTGAATATCTGGTGATGCTCACCTGGACCATTGGCATTTGAACCATTTGCAGTTCAAGTTATAAATATGGCATGTTTTCGAACAAGGTTGATACAGTCTCGATAGTTGCGGGTTCCATATTTTTCCTGGGTTGCATAACAAGTTCCTTCATTTTGTTAAAATTTGAGACGATTCGGATCAATAGTTTTTAGATACAGCCTGGAATAAGTCTTTGTGTGTGACTGATTGACTGACTGACTAAAGAACATGGCGGTTTATTGAGCTGCTACCCACAACCAAAAACCAGGTAGCTGGCACAAAAATCGAAGTGAACTTCTAGCCAAATTCAGTCAGGCTTTCTCGTTCCCTTTAACCAGGGGAGCTAAGATCTTTGAAAATTTACCACTGGAATGAGTGTCTCAATAATCAAGACAGTGATAGTATGGTAAATTTCCCAAATAGATATCACTGATGCTTGGAAATAAAATTGCTGCCCATAGAATCAAGATCTTTCACTAAAATTAGCATGTGAAGAAGACCCTGATAACGCAATTTACTTGTCCCACGCATCGTCCCAGTAAGCTGCGTTATATGTGGAGTATGCTTCAAATAAGAAAATGATAATACATTTGGGTAGAAAGAATTGAAATTAAATGTAACTCAAAGTATTCAGTCACTGCTCACAACTTACTCCGGTAAAAATGTAACTAAGTTTAAGCAAGTTACAGTTTCAAGTTACAGCTACCCAAACCACATTACGCAAATGCTATTTAAGATGTTATAATCATGTCTAATGTTTGCTTTTATTTTAGACAATCACTGATTTAACTACACTTTAACCCATACGGAACCGATGCGCCATCATTACCCAGCAAGGCTGCCGAGGGTAAACTGGCTGTGGATGGCACAACTGTGCACAACATTGAAGATGAGATTGCCATACCAGTACATGTGCCTGTGACTTTCTGTGACAAAGTCATCCAAGTCGATCTAAACGATTAGCTGTATATAGCTGGCATGTCTGGTGCTCTCAATCCATTATCGCCTTCAACGCCATCTCAGATGCGTGCTGCCTCTTCAGCATCATCTGCTGACATATCGCTTAATAGCGACGGTGATGATAAGAATGATTACATACCAGATCAGCATGATGAAAAATATTTTCCATCTGATGAAAGTTGTGAGGAGACTTTTGAAGGACAGTTTGCCAAACATTGCAGGCACAACCCCTGATACCGAAAGTCTCTTGTTTTTAACTCATACGTATTGCAACTGTTCTCGTTTTACATGATCTGTGGTCTGGTGTGCTCTAACATTTCCACACGTGTAATGGGTTCTATGCTTATTGAGAAAAGTGTGTACTTGAATGGCCATGACTTCTTATGGAGCAGCTAAACTACACACCAATCAATGCCATGGGGGGAATATGATATCAGCAGCTTCCCCACGTGTGTAAGGACTATCGCCAACTGATGCCATTTGTATGTGCAGTTTCAGGAACATGCCATTTATATCAACTCAACATTTCTTTAATTACCACAAATTCTCCTACTATCCTGTGATTAAATCTGTACGGTTAAAGCAACAAAAAGTGGTGGTAAATGAGATTGGTGATCGGGATATCAGTGTTGATGGTGATGGTGTGTGTGATTCTCCAAGTCATAGTGCTAAATACGGAAGTGTTACATTGTTAACTGTAAATAGTAATGGTCATGCTAGTTGTAAATAAAATGTGGTACTAAAGACAAGGTGGTCTCTTACTACACGTCAGTTTCCATTATACACAGAGATTTTGGTTCACAAGACGATGATTGCTATTGATGATGATAAATGACCGTAAACTATTTTCCAAAACAAATCAATCTCTATTACGGTGTTAAAAATTCCCTGTTGAATATTTTGAACATAATTGGATTGGCCTGACGTAGCAATGCCTTCCAATCAAATTATGATCAAAATAGTCAACGTTACATATTTATTTTGTTTTAGAAACATATTAAGTTATTTTTTAGCTGTACTTTACACTGCTTGTACTAAACCTGTTGAATATTTTGAAATTCATTTGATTGAAATCTGTTGCTACCTGATGCACCAAATTCTAGTCAAATTAATTACTAAATATTCAATTATTGAATGACATTTTGACTCACAAGGACATAATAATTGCTATTGATGCTGATGAATGATTGATAATACATGGATCCATTTCTAGCTGTGCCCGCCCGTTTCTAGCTAAGCTACGCCAATGCTTTGCACGTGTTGGATCGATTTATATACTTTGAACGCTGAATTGTAAGAATCGCAATATCAAGGTAACTATACAGGTAAGCTGTTGCTGTCGATGGCAGCAGCAGCAGGGCCCATTTCAAATAGTTTTCAAAATATCCAACAGAATGTTTATTAAATAGTAAATCTATCAAAGATATGTAATTCCTACATTTGACGGATCACTCTAGCATCATGACGGAGTATTCTCTGTTATTTCTAATTTTGTCACTAGCCTACATGTGACGTAATTGATTATGATGTCATATACTTGAGTGACAGATTGGATTCATCGATTATGAATGATACATTGTTTATATACATTGAACCACATTCGTATGGTCACTTACTATAAAACAGTTGCCATTATGAAAATTGAAACGTATCTTTATTTCCCACAAGAAAAATAAAATGTAAAGTATACATAATGTAAGTTGTGATATGTGAATGTGTCCAATGTCCCCAGTATCATTAGATTAATATCAATAAAGAGTTATGACCTAAATTATGACCGTTGCTTTGAACACACATGTTTTCGCATAAATTCCGTGAGGTGTTAACCCCTTCGCCAACCAATCTCTGAAAAAGTATATTGTTTATAATATAAAGCTTAGATTAATTTCAAAATATTCAACAGTTTTCCTGTATGGTAGCATTGAAAATAAGATATGGCGAATTCATCAGTGAAGTGGCTAATTTCACTTTCCCGAACATGCAAGACTATAAGCTGAACAATTCTCCATCGGGTGAATGGGTCACCATGATCTTTTTGTCCGCTATCTGCTACTGGTAAATAGGTTGTACGCCGATTTCTATCAGAATGTGCTAAACCATTGCAAGAACATGACTATTTCATTTATATTACTCTCTATCAGAATGTGCTAAACCATTGCAAGAACATGACTATTTCATTTATATTACTCTCTATCAGAATGTGCTAAACCATTGCAAGAACATGACTATTTCATTTATATTACTCCAATGGAAATTGTTAGTGAAGGAAGTAAATATTTTGTGGATTCTGAAAAATAAGGGTTATAAAGCCTCCCACACGGTAATTCATGTATAGATAAACAAAGACCCTGTAATGGAGGAAGCCGGTTTATCGATCAAGCATACGATGCCATAATCAATTATGCCCTTTATAGGTTGACGTCATAATCAATATAATAGTCTGTCATAAACCTGGAATAGTCTGTCAGGTTGTGCGAACTGTTTCTTTACTATTGTAAAAACATGATGATGACTATTTTGAAACTTCCATTGATCACTGAATATATACACCATGTATGTTGATTGCGTGTATTCCTCTTGTCAGTAGTTAAAGAACGATAAACAGTGTTAAACAATATTGGTAAAGTGCATAATGCATTAATGAGTTACTTCCCTTAAACAACATTTGTGAACAGAATTCGTCATAGATATAACCCTTAAAACCCACACTATATGGACAGATTGAAATAAGTCCGTTAGTACATTGTCTGTTCTCTGATGGCCCCTGGTATATGGGCAGAGAGAAATAAGTCCCTTAGTACATTGTCTGTTCTCTGATGGCCCCTGATATATGGGCAGATAAAAATAAGGCCCCTAATACCTTGTCTGTTCTCTGATGGCCCCTGATATATGGACAGATAATAATAAGGCCCCTACTACTTTGTCTGTTCTCTGATGGCTCCTGATATATGGACAGATAGAAATAAGGCCCCCCCCCCCGACTACTTTGTCTGTTCTCTGATGGCCCCTGATTTATACAGATAGAAATAAGTCCCTTAGTACATTGGCTGTTCGAGGATGGCCCCTGATATATGGACAGAAAATAATAAGGCCCCTACTATTTTGTCTGTCCTCTGATGGCCCCTGATTTATGGACAGATAAAAATAAGGCCCCTAATACTTTGTATGTCCTCTGATGGCCCCTTTTATATGGACAGTGTATAAAATGTCCCCTAAACAAACAGACAGGTGATGGCTCTTAAGGTGAAAATGCTAGACCTATTTTGCATGGCCCCCCCAAATTATGGCCCCCTAATCACTGGCCCCTAAGTCCATTATGTTGGCCATGCTGTCTGTCTGTCTGCCTTGCCTCCCTGCCTGCCTCCTACCTGCCTGCCTGCCTGCCTGCTTTTCTGTCTGTCTGCCCGCCCGCCCGCTCGCCAGCCCGCCTGTCTGTCAGTCTGTCTGTTTTTTGGGTCTGACTAGCAACCCATCTGCCTGGATGTGTGTCTGTCTGTCTGTCTGTCTGTCATGCTGTCTGTCGGTGGGTTGGTCGGGCTGGTTGGTTGCCTGCCTGCCTGCCTGCCTGCCTGTCTGTCTGTCTGTCTGTTGGTAAAAAGAAATATCAGTATATATAAGTTGCAATTACAGTCATGTATATGATATTATTTTCTTCACTAACGATTTGATTCAATTTATGTCATGTTTAATATTTTGAACATAATTGGATTAGAACACATTGCTTCCTAAGGCAGCAATGTCTTCCAATCCAATTATGTTTAAATAGTCAACAGAACATCTCTTACATTGTGTTCAATATTGTACTAATTGACATGTTACTGTTTTTGTTTTGGAAACAATATATTGTATTCCTAACCCGTACTGTACCTTTACCTTTGCTTCAGCCATACGGCATGTTGGCGTGTCATAACTTCTGGCATTGGGCTGTTTATCACATTGAGAAGGTGAGCTAAATATAGTTAGATATATACTGCCAAGTATTTTGAAAACAATTTGACTTAAAGGTGTTGCTCTCAGAGATAGTAACAGTTTCTCGCAGATCTACTGGCAGCCATAAATAAAGGTGGGAAAAGCAATGACACACGAAACTATGCCAAGAATACAGGGACTAACTTCAGATTAGTGAATGGAGGAATCCAGCTTTAGCTATTCCCCGCCCATATTTAGTTATCCACCCATGCTTTTCCCGTCTTGGGATCAATCGATCCCTGAACTCCATGACTATCAATTTCCAGAAAATGATACGGGTAAGCTAATGAATTAGTTTCAAAATATTTGACAGAATGTTTATTAAATGGTAAATACGTACAATTAGTACAACAACGCTTAGTCTGTCATCAATTAAACGTTCGTGGCGAACTTATCTACATCACTCATGATGCCATTGAGTATGATGTAGTTAATTATGACATCATATGATTGATGGATAAACTGGAATGGTTCACTACCGACAAACCGCTCACCCTACAAGCAGACACCGTGACAGATGGCATCACAGACATGAGAATGGTAGATAAGATCAGAGATTTGTTTAAGAGCCAATTCACAGATACAATCGATAAACAATTCACCTTTCCAGAGTATCCACCCATCATATGACGTCATAATCAACTACGTGATGTGTGGAATGATATCATAATGAACGACGTCTAAGTACGTCACGAATGCATATTTGAAGACGGTCTATGCGTTTTTGTACAAATTGTATGTCTTTACTATTTAATAAATATTCTGTTGAATATTTTGAAACTAATTTGACTGGCCACGGTTGCTGCCATATAGGAAGCAACAGTACCCAGTCAAATTAGTTACAAAATATTCAACCGCTTCCCTGTATAGTTTTCAGGAAATTGATAGTTAGGGCATTCGGGGATCGATCAATCCTGCGAGGTGTGGGTGGAGCTTAACTAGTGATGGCGAGGCATAGCTAAAAATGGAAAGGTTCATTATATTTCCAACGCAGCTTGTGAGTCGTGTTAGACTGCAGCATTCAGCATTAGCCCGGGATTACGTGCATGTTTCCATCATTGTCGTTCATCTCCATGTCTCAAGCTATGGTTGTAGAATGTCTCGAGGCTTGCCTACAGACAAGTACCCCATATTCTTAAGCAACTCATTGAATGTCATCTAGACCAGGGAATTTCTTGGTCGTCACTCTGGATATGTTGGCGTCTAACACAAAACTATGTGGTTCTCCTTTTCCAAGTGCCACAATAACCTTTTGCTTAAATCCTCTCAATTCACTTTTCTAGAGTATCCACCCATCATATGACGTTATAATCAACTACGTGATGTGCAGAATGGCATCATAATGAAGTTAGGGCATTTGGGGATCGGTCAATCCCAACACGGCGATGTGTGGGTGGAGCTTAGCTAGTGATGGGCGGGGCATGGCTAAAAATGGAAAGGTCTATTACACACTGCTGTACGTGATCCCAGGCTACTACAAACACCAATCAAAATAACTGGCGGTGAGAAGGCACGTATGACCCTGGGAAATGGATGCGCATCCGGACCTGATAGCTTCAGCAATGAACTGTTTAAATACATATATGCCAATGATATCATCTCCAAAACAATCACTCCCATAGTAAACTCAGCCTTCATAGATGTGCAGCATCTCCCTGATGGCTGCACATTGTGTCATGGGAAACATAGCCTTCCAATCATTTTGGAAACTGTGGATCCTCGCAGCTGAAGGATCCCTCAGCTAAGAATCTACGCTTACTCAATACAGCCTGTGTGTCACTGATGCTGTGCAATGGAGGATTGCGGTATAGCCATCCATGACATGACGCCATAATCAATTACACGGCGTGTAGGATGACGTCACAATCAATTACGTCATGAATGACGTAGATAAATTCGTTAAGAATGCTTAATTGATGACCGACTAAAGATTGTTGTATGAATTGCATGTCTTTATTATTTAATAAACCTTCTGTTGAATATTTTGAAACTAATTTGACTGGACGCTGTTTGCTGCTATATGCAGCAACAGCACTCAGACAAATTAGTTTCAAAATATTCTACATCTTACCCGCATAGTTTTCTGGAAATTTATAGTCATGGAGTTCAGGGATAGATAGATCCATACACTGGTGAAGTGTGTCTGGAGCTTAGCTGAAGACGGACGGGGCACAGCTAAAACTGGAGTCTACGATTGGAACAGCAGGGCAACTCCAAAGGGATCAAAGATATGCTATGTTCCTGCCACCAGCAACATCTCCGTACTGTCACACAGCAGTGATATTGTCGATGTTTGGCCATATTCTGCGAATGTAACAAGACACCCCAGCATAAAAAGCCTTGGAATTTGGTGCATTCGTTTACCAACAGTTATAAAGCTCATAGAGTAGGCACAACCATGTTAAATGTACTATGTGCCGGCCTAAAAGAAGCAGGAGTTGGTACACTGAGGACCAAGTTGAACGTGCAGACCTCGAGGAGAGAGAGAGGGATGGAGGGAGGGGGGATATTGGGGTGGGGGTGGGAGAGAGAGTAGGGCGGGGAGGGGGAGAGAGAGGGAGTGATTTTACGTTCAATAAAATCTGTCTTTAAGTGGCCACCTTGTGGAGCACAAACTCACTATATACAAGTGGTCTCATAATACAGGTGATTTGCTATAGGATGTGTCTATATATTCGAGCTAAATGAGTGGTGGTCCTTTAAGAGAGGTGGGCTTTTGTCTTTGTTTCCCAATGGCAGGTGGTCTCATAATACAGGGTGTTTGCTAGTGCAGCTCGTAAGTAAGTTATCATGATTCCAAAATACAAAACAGAAACATGTTGGTTAGTAAGAAATGGTTTGTTTAATGTTTTGAACATAATTGGATTGGAAGACATAAGCAACACTGTCTTCCAACCCAATTATGTTCAAAATATTCAACAGTATATTTTATTTTCGGAAGAGTCTTTTAAGTTATTTCTGAACTGCACTGTTGTCTGTTGACTGAGCATAAGTGGAAACGGATATTGTATTCGTGCATGTGTGTGGCTCGTGTCTGTATGTCAATAGCTGTATTTAAGAAATTACCGAGTCGATTTGGTTCAAATTTTAAGACAACGTAGGAGTGTATTGTGCAAGAGGATTGTACGTTGGTCACGATCCGGATACATGAAACCAGATTTGGATCAAATTCAGGATGTATGGATATCTTGGGAGCTTCTGATCGTGTGATCATACGCAAGGACGCCACTAGGATTCCACAACTTTGGGCATGACAAGAAAATCCAGAAAAGCTTTAAAAATCAGGAAAATCTTTAAAAAATACTTGAAAATCGGAACAAATCCAGGAAATCTTAAAACTTTGTATAATGTTACAAAAACGGCAGGCCGATAGTCGGCAATATCTGATTGGTCTTGTTTATCTTTTAGAATGAACATCAGGCTGCTGTGGATATCTTTGACGCGGAAGTAAGACAATGTTATACTTGAGAGCTATCATAGATATTAATCCATTCATGATTCATCGCTCAAATATGTTAAAGATATTTTCTTTTTTTCTCCAATGTCAAAATGTCTATTTCCTGACCAAGAGAAGACTATTTTTGAAATTTTACCACCGAAGTGACTGGGTTAGGATAATAATAGTAATTGCAGTGGTCGATTTTCAAAAATAGCATTTAATTGGTCTGCAAATGGAGATTTCTCATGACCACTGCAGAAGGCGTTTTTGGTGAGCGTGAGTGGTAAAGGGTTAATGAGAAATACAAATGGAGCTCTAGCGGCTCAAACATTAACCCTTTAAACGCTACAGACCAGAAATTACCAATTCTTTATAATGTAGTGAATAGTCTGTTGAATATTTTGAAACTAATTTGACTGTAAGCTGTTACTGTCAGTGGCAGCAACATGTTCGTGTCAAATAATATCATAATATTCAACAGTTTTCCTGTATGCAATCACGCATGCACGCACGCACTCTCAGGCAAGCACTCGAGCAAGCACGCACGCGCACGCACACGCACGTACACACATGGCATTGCATTCACCTCTACCATTAGCTTCCTCACCATCATATTCAGTTGATTGCACTGAAGTCAGCTGATCATCTAATGTATGTGTTTGCGTGATTTGCAGATTAACCCACGCTGTACGAAATCTGGTGCCATGCTGGACATTGTAGATTCTTGTTCAATGCTACAGAGGCTGCAGCTTGAAGGTCTGGCAGGGATATTTACATCACAATAAATCAAACATAAGACAGTAATAAACTTACATTAAAATGCTGGTTTCAAGAAATGATGATTTATGTATAGCTTAGCCTTTTCAAGGTCAGGATTGGTAAAGAAAAGCGAGTGTTTTTCTTAGTCACTTCATTTTGCATAAACTTAGCATTTCAATGTTAACCCTTTCACCGACAAATCACTGAAAAGTATATTCTTTATTAGCTCACCTGGCCTAAAAGGCCAAGTGAGGTTATGCGGTGGCGACCGTCCTTCGTCTGTCCATCCGTCGTCTGTCCATTGTCCGTCCGTCAACTTTTCCTTTAAACGAGTTCTCAAGAACCACTGGGCCGATTTCAATTACATGGGGCAGGAAGCATCCTTAGGGCATAGGGATCCAAGTTTGTTCAAATGGAGCCAATCGGCCAATTTGACCGGTGACCATTTTGGATTTTGGCCGATTATAGGATATGTCTTTAAAAATCTTCTCCGAAACCACTTGAAGAATCGATTCAAAAATCATCAAACATCATCTAGGGAAATAGGTAAGCCAAGTTTGTTCAGGAAGACTTGATTGACCAAATGGTTCGGTGGCCATCTTGGATGACCTAGTTTTCCCAAAAACGACTTCTCCAAAACCACTGAAGTGATCAGGCCAAAGTTTGGGAGATATGATCAGGGACTAAGGGCCATTAAAGTTTCTTCAAGGGAAGTTGATCTGTCAAAAAACATGGCCGCCGTGGGCCAATCAAAATGTAGCATGTTTGGCAGCCATATTGGATTTTTTTTATTTGATGGATTTTAAGGCCGAAATTGGTTCTATATATGGCTTTGGGTATTCTGAGCTCAAATTTGCCATTTTCGAAACTGTCGGATAAACGGTTTGGCGGCCATCTTGGATTATTTTCCCGCCAAATGCGCCCATACTAAAGCCATGGGAAATCTAAAATGTCTTCTGGAGAACTGCTAGGCCGATTTCAATTATATTTAGCAGGAAGCATCCGTAGGGCATAGGGATCCAAGTTTGTTCAAATGAAGCCGATCGGCTAATTTGGCTGGTGGCCATCTTGGATTTCGGCCGATTTTAGAAAATGTCTATAAAAATCATCTCCGAAATCGCTTGGGGAATCGATTTAAAACTTATGAAACCTCATCTAGGGAAAGACGTAAGCCAAGTTTGCTCAAGACGACTTGATTGACAGAATGGTGCGGCGGCCATCTGGGATGACCTGGTTTTCCCGAAAACTACTTCTCCAGAACCGCTGAAGGTAGCAGGTTCAAATTTGGAAGATATGATCAGGGACTAAGTGCCATTAAAGTGTGTTCAAGGGAAGTTGCTCCGTCAAAAAACATGGCCGCCGTGGGCCAATCAAAATGTAGCCTGTTTGGCGGTCATATTGGATTTCTTTATTTGATGGATTTTGAGGCCAAAATTGGTTCTATATACGTTTTTGGGTATTCTGAGTTCAAATTTGCAATTTTTGAAATTGTCGGTTAAACAGTTTGACGGCCATCTTGGATAATTTTCTTGTCAAAAGCTCCCATGCTAAAGCAATGGGAAATTTAAAATGTCTTCTCGCGAACTCGTAGGGCATAGGGATCCAAGTTTGTTCAAATGAACCCGATCGGCCAATTTGCCAGGTGGCTATTTGGGATTTCAGCCGATTTTAGAAAATGTCTTTAAAAATCTTCTCCGAAACTGCTTTGGGAAATCTTCATCGAGGCCAAGAGGTAAGCCAAGTTTGTTCAAGAGGATTTGATTGACCAAATGGTTCAGCGACCATCTTGGATGACCTAGTTTTCCCGAAAACGACTCCTCCAGAACCGCTGAAGGGATTAGGCCGAAATTTGGGCGGTATGATTAAGGACTAAGGGCCATTAAAGCTTGTTCAAGGGAAGTTGATCCGTCAAAAGAAACCTAGGCGCCATGGGCCAATCAAAATGTAGCGTGTTTGGCGGTCATATTTCACTTGCAAAAATGTCCACAAACTCATTTAAACGACTACTAAACCACCCACCAACAATTTTGACAAAAATTGATGGTGCTCCAGGTGAGCGACGCAGGCCCCTTGAGCCTCTTGTTTCAGACGTATTATGTTGAATATTTTGAAATTAATTTGACTGGAAGCTGTTGCTGCCTAAGGCAGCAACAGCTTCCAGTCAAATTGATTTCAAAATATTCAACAGTTTTCCTGTATGGTAGCGTTGAAAATGAGAAATGGGGACTTCATCAGTGAAGGGATTAAGAGTAACATCGCCATGAACTGCCCAGTGGTCATTCAATCATAGAACAATTAATAGAATTAATTTCAACAAGGATTATGTTAAATTATATTAGCATGCCCGCCATCCCGCAATAAACCCACTACACCCAAACAGTCTTTATTGGGGCTAACTCTCGGAAAGTATTAGTCTGATTTGTGTCGAATTTTACAACAAGAACCTGTGTCCCAGTACACAGTGGATTTTCAAATTTTGATTTTGATCCCAAAAAGTAATCAGATGTGTAATTGCTGTTGTAGCGTTGTATCTCGTTAGTTGTAGAAAATCATTTGTCGAGGTTTCCGTTGTCATCTCAACGCATAACAGTGGCCATGGATGCTGCGTATTAAAAGTGTTAAATAATAGCGGCCTGTCGATGTTATGGACAAATCAAGACCCGTGTCATACAGACTGACTAAAATCAGTATTAAATCAACAGCTCTCTGATCAGTATATGCAAGAGTAGCGCGGGGAAATCTTCAATAGTAAAGATTTACAACGAAGATTTAAAACTCGAAAAATATCTAATCTCTCTCCCAGGAAAAACTATCAAAAATACTCTGTAAATTTCGAACCGGCAAACACAGACTACCGATAGAAGAGGGGAGGTATGCAGATATCGTTCCGAGACATGCACGTTTTTGCAATCTATGGGACCTAAATGTACTAGGCGACGAATTCCACTATTTATTTGAATGCCCTGGAATAAATGCAGGGAGAAGAAAGTATCTTCCTAAATAGTATACACCTCGCCCAAATACGCATAAAATGTATCAACTTTTCAATACAAACAAACGCAAAACAATAATAGCTCTCTGTAAATATATTGACATCGTTATGAATAGGTTTAAAATGAAGAAATGACAGATTATGTAATTACCGGCGCGTAAAGCGTGCCACACCTATTATATTGCTCCCACAAACTTATGCACGTCTCGGAGAGCGGCGGCGGCGGCATCAGTAGTAATGGTAACTATACAGTATTCATACTACCTGCCATCATCATCATCATCATCATCACCCGCCGTCATCATCATCATCATCTTCATCTCCATCATCAGTTTACGACCACTACTATCATCACTTTTATTTGTATCATTGAAAAATATAAAGACTTATACGATTTAATTATGTATATAACAAATGTAACCGCCATTATATGTATATGTGTTTCGTACACTTGTGAAGAAGTTACCGAATAAACTTGAAATTGAAACAAATTCATTCACGCTGGTTGTCAAATGGACTTGGCAGCACCTGACAACATTGATAAAGTGTCCTTGGTGAGCACGGACGGTTAATTTCCATATTATTTTCTACAAGAGAAAGAGGTAGGCCTAGCCTTAGAATTTATTATAAATAATTCTCTGGGAGATTACATTTTTGTATATTTTAGGAATTGACATAGGTGATCGCTGGAATGCTGTTTACGAGACGTGTCGGCCACACATCGACGATCACATCCTGTCATTCAACGACGTTCATGTCCTCATGTCGTGTCTCGGCTCAAATAACAAAGAAACAGCAGAGAAAATGATGGCATCATTGGAAGCCTTTGTCAGGTAACTCTGTGTTGATTTATACCACACCTGTGATATCGTGGAATGTGTTGTTTTATCACATAAACAGGCTTATGAACATGACATTCATTAACGATTCTCAACCCTTTAATGTCTAAATTTGTTCAAGAAAGTCTAAATATTTCCTTAGTGGATGTTCATTTGCTGGTCAAGAGAAGAGTATTTTTGAAAGATCACCAATGGAGTGGCAGGCTCGGTTACCGAACCAGTCATTTCAGTGGTAAAATTTCAAAAAATACTCATCTCTTGGCCTACAAATGGACAATCCTCAAGACCACTGCAGAGGCCGGTTTGGGCTGGTTTCGTCATGAAAGGGTTAACCCTCAAATTTGTTCGAGAAAATTTCAATTTTCTAATTAAAATGTCCATTTTCAGACCAAGTGTTATTGTTTTAATTTACCACTGGAATGACTAGTTCGGTTATCGAGACAGTCAATGGTAAATTTTTTTTAAATAGTCGTCTCTTGGTCTACAAATGGTCATTTCCTAAAACCACAGCAGAAGATATTTTTGTCCGGCGCGAGTGTTAAAGAGTTAAGATCAAACCAGCCCAAACCAACCTCTGCAGTGGTCTGGAGGAATGTCCATTTGCAGACCAAGAGAACCATATTTCTTGAAATTTTACGACTGCATGGAATGACTGGCTCGATAATCGATCCTGTCACTAGTCATAAATTTCCTTGAAATAGCATTCTCTTGGTATGAAAATGGACACTCAATAAGTAAACAGATTGATTTTCCTGACCGGTAACATCTCATATAAGCTTTCATTAGTTACCAATCAGACAATAGTTCCGTCCACGCGCTGGTGGCATATGTCGTGAATAATAGAGGGATCTGATCTGTCACTCAACTAGCTGACATCATACTCAAATATGCCACATGCTTGTTGACATCACAATCAGAATGACGTAGCTCCATCACATCAACACAATTGAAAATTGTATTAGGAAGTGTACAAATCGGTTCATTGTAGAATTTACAATTTAATAAACATAGTCAGCTGTAGCCCCCCCCCCCCCTTGAATTAGTTTCAGAATATGCAACAACTTACCTGTATAGTTACCTTGAAATTTAGATTGTAGTTACCCTGAAATTTAGATTATGGAAATTCATGTTTCAAAATTCTTAATATATTCCAAAACGTACAAAAAGTATGTGGAGCTTAGCTAGAAATGGGCGGGGCATAGCTCGAAATGAATCCCCTTTATTCCTTTAGGTTTTACAATGCTACTAATCTCCGGTTTTCTTATTCATTACAGGGATCACACTGGTGACAACCGTGACGTCGCGGCTGATGTTGGCAGACCTCTGATGAAATCATTCGTGGCGTATAATGATGGCGACTTTGCTAGTGCAGTTGATATTCTCTATCCTCTCCGGTATAAAGTAATTAGGATCGGCGGTAGCAATGCCCAGGTGTGTTTGTTAGGCCTGATCCACGCAAAATAATCTTTAGAATTTAACCCGTTTATGACTAAATTTGCTAAAAGAAATTTAAGCACTTGTGTATTGAATGTCCATTTGCAAGACAAGAGGCATCTATTTTTTTAATTTACCACTGGAAAGCCAGTCGTTCTAGTGGGAAATTTTCAAAAATAGTATTTTCTTGTCCTGCAAACGGATATTCCTCAAGACCACTACTGAGGCCGGTTTTAGACGTCTTTGTCAAGAAATGGTTAATGCCACTGCTCAATGCAAATCTTGCCTAGCGGCTTCCAGAAGACGTGCCAAAATAACAGGATCCATTTGTAGCTATGCCCCGCCCATTTGTAGCTATGCCCCGCCCATTTGTAGCTATGCCCCGCCCATTTCTATCTAAGCTCCAACCACCTTTTAAGCGTGTTGGAATCGATTTAAAACTTTGAAACCTAAATTCCCAGAATCTAAATTTCGCAGTAACTATACAGGTAAGCTGTTGCATATTTTGAAACTAATTTAACAGGAACATGTCAGCAGTTTCGAGTCAGATTAATTTCAAAATATTCAATTCAGAATATTAAATTGTAAATGAGCTTTCGAATTCAACAATTCTGGTTCAAATTGTTAAATTGTTTATTTTATTTGTAGGTTAAGGTTTAGAATACATAAGCTCCGCCCATTTCTATCTAAGCTCCGCCCATTTCTAGCTAAGTTCCGCCCATTTCTAGCTAAGTTCCTCCCACATTTAGCACGTGTTGGGATCGATTTATATATTTTGAAACATGAATTCTCAAAATCCCAATTTCAATGTAATTATACAGTAGGTTGTTGAGTATTTTGAAACTAATTTGATGGTGGGAGAATATTACTTTCTACAAAGCGGTGATGTTCGCAATGAGAGTTATTTACCAGATTCGTGAATACATTAATTTTATTGGGGACAATTCAAATTAGTTTGAAAATATTCAAGAGAACGTTTATTAAATTGCAAATTCATCATACAGGACGTGACGTCATCCTACACATGATGTAATTGATTATGATCACTGCTTGAGTGACTGATCGGATCGCTCCGCAACCGAGCTGGTGAATCCGGAGATGGGAAAATTTCTACTAGTCTTGCATTATCATTATTTTTTTTCATAACCTGAGGTCAGAAATACCGATAAATAAAGGAATCTTAATGATATTAATTTCAGCGTGATTTGTTCAATCTCTTCCTTATCAATTGTGCGCTGAAGTCTGCGAAAAAAGAACACCACAAACTAGCAAGGTATGTGTTAAGTTCTAACTGGTGAAGGGGTTACAGTACAGCTCATAAATCATCTTGGTTATCGAGCCAGTCATTCTAGTGACAAATTCTCAAAAACAATCTTCTCTTGGTATACAAATGGGCATTTTCTCTGAGAAAATGAAAATGTTCTTGAACAAATTTGTCAGGGCTGTTGGTTTATTCTATTCCTTATAACATGCCAGTATCAGTACTTCACCAGGCAAGCTTTTTAAACGCTCAAATTGAAATTTTAATAATTATATACAGTATTACTAGATACTAAATGCATTGGAAACAGGATATGTTTGATTGATAAAACTGTCTTAGGGTTGACTTAAATTCAGGTTATTCCATGGTTATAGAGTCATTGATGCTGCGGTAGTAGCTACGGGACATACTCTCACTTATCACTGATTATTTTCAGATATTTGCTGTTGGAGAGGAAAGCATTCAAGGAGAATGGACCGATGACTGACCGATTAATAAACAGAGCAATGGTTCTGCTTGGTGGTGACTAGAGTCTAAACGGATATGACAAATTGTTGAGATATAAAATAAATATGAGATTTATTTTGCATGGTGAAAGACAATCAACCCTTCTCGTGAAACCACGTACCATTTAACGGTCTGTCCCTGGATTTCTGCAGACTACATTTTCCATTGGGTTTATCTGTGGATATGCTGAATATTTTGAAAACAATTTGACTGAAAGTTGTTGGTGGCCAAGCCACCAACAACTTTCAGTCAAATTGTTTTCAAAATATTCACCAATTCAGATAATTTCTTTTGAAGTACCCGAATATATAAATGATAAAATAAAAAGTTACAGATACACATATTGTAGTATACATGAATATTACATCTTTATGTTGACTTCGCTCGCATGATGTTAGCTTCTTTATTATACCAATATGCGATTTCTGTTATACCTACATTACATTTTTTGTGTAATAATAATAATAATAATAATAATAATAATAATAATGATCGGTGAAATTTTGTATTTTTATGTATAAACAGACTGGCATAATTTTTTTGTAAACTATATGCTGTTTTACAGTGGAATTAACTCGCTCATTAACACCTTATGGTCAAAATTCGTGAAAAGGATTGTAATTTTAGTTTATTAAATGACCATTTAAAAATAAATTTGCAGACCAAGATAAGTCTATGTTTTAAATTTTTAACACTGCAATGACTGTCGTGCTTATCAACCCAGCCATTTAAGTCAAATTTAAAAAAAAACCTCATCTCTTGGCCTCCAAATGAACATTCCTCTAGCCCGTTTTTTGCCAGCTTGGCCGTAATGGAGGAATCCATTTTATCCATCATTCATATGACGTCATAATGAATTATGTCATGAATGACTTAGCTAAGTTCGTCCTGAATGCTTTATTGATGACGGACTAAACGTTGTTGTACGAATTGTATGTCTTTACTATTTAATAAAAATGTTGTTGAATATTTTGAAACTAATTTGACTGGGCGCCGTTGCTACGGTACCGAGTCAAATTAGTTTCAAAATATCAACAGTTTACCGGTATAGTTTTCTGGAAATTGATAGTCATGGGGGTTCAAGGGTCGATCGATTCCAACACAGGCGAAATGTGGGTGGAGCTTAGCTAAAGATGGGTAAATAGCTAAAACTGGATTCCTCAATTTAACGAAATAAATTTTAAAAAAAGAACTGCAATAAGAATCAATGGTGCTCTATTTTTTAGAATATGATGTGTATATGTGGGTGCGTGCATTTGTGCGTGTGAGTGTGTGTGTATATATGTGTGCCTGTGTGCATACGTTGTTATATGATTATTAATTTCTATTGATTTTGAATATTAGATTAATATTTTAACCATTTGATGGCCAAATCTAATTCAAGAATATCAAAATATGCCGTTTTTAAATGTCCATTTGCAGTCCACGAGAAGAATATTTTTTGAAAATTTAACGCTGGAATGGCTGGCCTTCGAGCCAGTCATTCCTGTAGTAAATTTTCAAAAATACCATTCTCTTGGCCTACATTTGGACATTCCTCAAGTCCATTCGAGAGGAGGGTTTTGAATGAGTTAATGGTCATGACATGCAAAGCTACTGCTGCAATGTTCATGTTACCAGTGGTATGTTTCCTAATATCACTTTTATTTAATTATTAAATTGTTAATCTTATCTTTCAAAAAAGTTGCAATATAACTTACATGATTCATTTACACTATCCAAAGTAATACATTTATTTACATTTAAAATGTGTATGCACATAAGCTAAAAATTTATTCTTCCATTAAACTCAGCCTTGCTGAAGAGACCGTGTGATTTTTGGAACAAGAAGATGGCGATCATTTAGGTCATGCGGTCGAAAGACAACCTTTCTTAAAGAACCACCAACTTTTGGCTCCAAAGGTGATATCTTATATAACACGCCACTGATACTAATAGACCAGGGCCCGAATTCTATAAACTACTTAAGTGTAAGCACCCCACCTATATTAGCACATAGGCGGGGTGCTTAACTTAAACGGTATTCAGAAAACCTCTTAGCGACGGTACTGCACGTATATCTCGACTCAGAAATAAGACACCTCGGTAGGTGTCCTAACTTTGCGTGGGGTGTTTAAAACTCTATTCTCTCGCCAATCTACCATTTATATCATCGTACAAGCGTAGTAGAAATGGCTTTGCTAATAGTTGGTGCAATAACGGAAGAAGAAAGAAGGCGTGGTATTCGTCAACAACGCATTTTTAGAGACCGATTGCATCCTTTGGATACCTATTATGACGTGGAGCTGTATCAAAGATACAGACTCGACAGAGAAGCAATTCTGAGTCTTGTTGATGTAATACATGAAGAACTTCAACCAAGGGCTATGAGAAATCATGCTCTATTGCCCATTGAGAAATCATTCATCGCGCTACGTTTTTACGCAACAGGATCATTCCAAAGGACGGTCGGTGACACTGTTAGTGTATCGCAATCAACTACATGTCGTGCAGTTTCAGATGTGTCGGAGGCATTGGTGCGTTTAATACCTAAAATAATCAAATTTCCAGCAAATGAAGATATTCACAATATCATTGGTGATTTTTATGAAATCGCAGGTTTTCCAGCTGTGATGGCAGTAATCGATGGAACGCACATATGGATTACTAGCCCGCCGGATCACGAGGAACGCTACATTAACCGCAAGAACTATCATTCCATTAATACGCAGGTTGTTATGGATGCTAAATGTCGCTTCATCAATGTGGTGACGGGCTGGCCTGGCAGTACTCACGATTCTGTTATTCTACGGGAAAGTGGCCTCACTCGCTTGATGGAAACAAGGAGGGTCATGAATATATTCTTGGTGATTCTGGCTACCCCCTAAAAACTTGGCTAATGACGCCGTATCTTCAACCAAACAACGCTCAACAACGGGCCTACAACATATCTCACAAATCCACTCGAAATGTTGTTGAAAGAGGCATCGGGCAGTGGAAACGGCGATTTCATTGTCTTCATGGAGAACTGCGTTATTCGCCAGCAAAATCCTGTAACATAATAGGATCTTGTGCCATCCTCCACAACATCGCCAAAGACCGAGGTTTGCCAGATTTTGAGGAAGATGATGTCAACGGGCAGGCAGAGCCAGGTGCTGTTGATGACGTAGAAGTAGAACATGAAGTCAAAGCAGCCGGTGCCGCAGCCAGAAATCTGTTAGCCAATAACCATTTCCGTTAGGTAAGTGCAAAACCTTTTTGAAAATCAGAATAGATTGTTCAATATATGTAATTCTTAACCCTTTAATGCCAAAATTTATGTTTAAAAATTAAAAATTTCACAATATAGTGTAAATTTGCCGATCAATAGAAGACTAATTTTGAAATTTTACCACTGACATGACTGGCTTGGTAACCGAGCCAATCATTCCAGTGGTGAAATTCCAAAAATGGTGTTCTATTGATCAGTAATTTGACATTTAGAATGACTAGTAAGGAGGCTGTTTTGGTCGTCTAAGACTGTAAATGGTTAAACGGAGATCCATGTCTAATGTCCATCTCATAAAATACGCAGACATGGCTTCAAGTACATTTATTCTCACAATATTACAATTTTGCATTCCCTGTGATACTTTCTAAAGGAAACAAAGCCAGCTGTACATTCGGAAACTAATAATGCTAGCTATATTGTATCATAGTTCATGGAGATATAAATTTCATGTTTTTTCTCTCACAGTTTTGTTAAATATGAATATTTAATTTTTTATGTGTGAAATCTATATCATATTATTGGCTGCATCATCATTATCATCGTCGTCGTCGTCGTCGTCATTGTCGGTGTCGTCATCACTATCATCATCATAATTGTGGTCGCTACCATGCTTAATAACGTGTAGTAATGTCAAGTTTTGTCAAAAAACAGTTTCGAAATGATGAAAACATATTAATTCGTGGGATTTAAAAAAAAATCTTTGATGCCTAAAAGGGCCGAGAACGGCTTCCGTGGTGGTCTTGAGAAATGCATATTTGCAGACCTAGAGAAGGCTATTTTTGTAATTCTACCACTAGAATGACTGGCTCATTTACCGAGCATGTCATTCTAGTGGTAAACTTCCAAAAATAGTCTTCCCTTAGTCTACAAATAGACATTTTTATATGAAAAATAAAATATTCTTTAAAAGGTCTAGGCGTCAAAGACGCGTTTTACAGATATGTCGCCTGACGTAGTCAACAAGAAAGGCTAAGGTGATATCTGATTGAATAGCATTGAATCTATAGTTCCATATACACTAATGTGTCGTTGCCTCCAGCAGCAGCACGCGAACTGTCTCTTGCCAGTATTTCCTTCTTTTTATCCTTCAATATGAAGATTTCCAATTCTAGTTTCTCGATCTCCATTAAACATCTTTTCTTCTCCAGCTGCAATAATTCGCGATGCAGCTCGTTATTATTTACTTCATTGTCGCTAATCTTTCTTTTAGATGTACCGGCATTGATTGACGCAGATGGACTTGTTAGTGCTACCATGGAAAACGGCTGTGAGCCAGACTGAGGTGTCCTACAACTTGGATCGTTGAACGAAACGGCTGACGTATCAGACTAACTTCTGAAATAATTAAAATATTTGTGATTTAGTCATATATTATTTATTACTGTATAACTAGAGGTGAACTCTGAAGAAGTCCTGACAGAGACGCAATCTGTAAAATAAGCCTTCGTATATGTAACCCTTTGCCTCCTAAGACTGTTAACAACGGCCTCCTTAGAAGACAAGCCAAATAATAGAAGACTATTTTCGAAATGTTAACACTGGAATGACTGGCTCATTTACCGAGGCAGTCATTCCAGTTGTAAAATTTCAAAAATAGTATTATGTTGATCTGCAAAAAAACACGGTAAGAGAGAATAATATATTTTAATGAATAAATTTAGACATTAAAGGGTTAATTGGTGCACAAAGCAGTAGTTACTGAAGACGAATTCATTTGTCAGTCAGTTTGTTGGCAGATGATAGGGAGATTTACATTTTTTACTAAAATATGTGACGATGTTGGTGACAACTTTAATAATCACACACGAAATGGTTTGTTTTCATTTTGATGTGCCAAAAAAAGAAAGTGAAACGACTGAAACTAGCATGAAAGGTACTTCCGAGGAGACCACATGGTTTTTAAAGCAACTTCTTAGCATAGCTTATTTATCCATCATGCAAAAATAATATCGTCTTAATTGTTGTTAATCATTGTGAAGTCACACATTCTGTAATCAATCGCTGTATTACCCTAGCTTACTTATACAAAATAATATTTCAATATCAAAGACGGTTTTCTGCAATTAATGCATCTGTAATGAATGTTAATTAGAATTACACACATGCACAAGCACGCACGCACTCACGCACGCATATTATTCATACGTACCTTGAATTTTCACCACACACCAAACTATCTATCCCTCCCGGAATACCGTGGACTGTTGGGTCGTCCTCGCCAAGCACGGTGCACATCTTTTGAGAGACAGCAGAGGGTTGTTCCGGCGGAGGTCCCCCACCTATAAAGTAAATATATCATCAATGAATATCAAGATGAATTGGAATATAAACTTTAATAGCGACTATGCCTTGATCTTTCAATTATCACATCAATCTACTTGTACGGGTATTTTAGTCTTAATGCAATCGTTTTTCAAATGATTTATTCTCGTTTGACATATCATATAATTGGCCTTATTGGAAAAGTTCACTAATACTACGTGGATTTCAAAATTCATTTAATGATACATTAATAATAGGCATATCTTCAAATTGTTTATTTGGTGAGCTTTCCTACGCGTTGTTAGCCTTCCACGTCCCCCCACTTCGAGTTAAGCAAAGTGAAAACAAGTATTCACCCAGATGTCAACATTACATTCTGTGTCATCGGAAAACATTTGAAAAGTATCATACCACGGATAACGTGCGTGCGTGCTGTGGTGGGTAGAGGGGTGGGTGGGGTGGGGTGGGCGTTGCAGAGGCGGAGACATCATCAATGATGAAAAGTAAAGGTTTGTAGTGGCATCATTCATTGCATTTTGCTTATGGAGTACGGAATGCTAGGCTGCACAGTCTAAGAGTTGTTCAATACATAGGCATATACCTGTTTTCATTGTCTCCTTACGAAAGTGACGATAGTCGTCTTTCATGGTGCTGGATAGATTTTGCCACTTTTTCTGCAGCTCGGTGGGTGTTCTCACAACAGACGGATTCTGGCTGTTCATGTTCTTGGTGACCCGCAGCCATGCCTCATGCTTTCTCTTGCTGGTTATATTTGGGCCAAATTTGCCGGAAAGAATTTCTTTTTCTTTTTCATATTCCTCGATTAATCGGATTTTTTCAGCATCAGAAAGATTTGGCTTGCGCTTCTTGCTGTTTTCTACCGTCATTGTCAAAATTTAATTCTAATTTAACACGTTTTCCAAATACAAATTTGTGCTTAATAGGAAAGCACGCTATTCGTTCTATTGTCTTCGTCACCGACGGTCGAGTCAGTGTCAAAGAAATGAGCATGATATGGACATAATACCCTAACAACGAGCCGAGCGCGGTTTTAAGCGGGGTGCTTAAGTTATGCGGTCCACATTCGTATGTGGGGCACTTATGTCGTTTTCTGTATCTCAACATAAGCGGGGCACTTACTAAGGTAGACCACCTTGAGTTTTGGTAGACTTAAGTTAAGAAGTTTATAGAATTCGGGCCCAGCAGTCTATTGTGACCAGACTTATAATAGCTATAGATCACTTATGACTCCCCAACCAGCCCCAAAGGTCAAATGTCAGAGTTCAGTATTTTATCTCCCGATACTACGTTTTTACTAATTCTATTACGTAGTCGAATAATGTGTCAGGTTAATATAGCCAATGCAGTTTTATTTCTGATAAAAAATATACCAATTCGCGTCACCAGATGCGATAACACCGATGGGGGCACTATGGGAGAAGCAAAACCATAGTGAACTCGTAGCAAGCTATGGTGACGTGCAGTCTACAGCTATTTTAAGTCTGTGCGTGTGACAAATTGCTTGGACTCAGAAAGGTGGTCACATAAGACAGACATTACAGCGTGATGTGAATTTAACTGAAGATGCAGATACTAATAAGTCCACCAATCTCTAGCTAAGCTCCACCAACCCTTCGCCGTCGATCGATCCCTGAACTGCCTGACTATCAATTTTCAAAAAATTATACAGGTAAACTGTTGACTATTTTGAAACTCATTTGACTGGGTGCTGTTCGCCCAGTAAAATTAGTTTCAAAATATTCAACAGCATGTTTATTAAACAGTAAAGACGTGCAATTCGTACAACAACGCTTAGTTCGTCATCAATTAATAGTTCATGACGAACTTATCTACATCATTCATAGCGTCTAATGGATGGATAAACTGGAAAGTTCCATTAGTTTAAGTTATCATGAAATGTAAGCATGCGCAAGTGTGCAGTGTGTGATATGTAGATCCGCCTGACCTAGTTGTCACCTATTTTCATGGTTCATTGAACATTACAGAAAGCCTTGCACAGGCTGTGGTTGTCAGAGATTTTGGAATACATGAATTAAACTTGGTATGTTGATACATTTTAGGAAGAAGGTGTGTAGTCTATCAAAAGTAGGGCACACTGACCTACTTTTGACTTACTTTTCACTGGTCCCTCAACATTGTAGAAAATCTATGTCCCCGGTTGTAATTTCAAGAGTTTTAGGTATACAAGAACTAAACTTGATGTATTGATGTCACAATTATGCATTATATACTGATTGTGCGTTGCGTATGACCTACTTCCATGGTTCACTGAACATTACAGATAATATTTTGTCTCGGCTGTAGTTGTAAAGGGTTTTTAGCATGACGTACTAACCTTTTAGCTCGCCTGTACGACAATCATGTTGTAAAACCGTACTTGCATACAATGAGAGGCAGGTATGATCGACATCAGTGTCTATGCAATTCAGTAGTTATATTAAATACATATTTCGGGGAGCACCAGTCATCTTAGCAAAGACCCAGCTCATGCATGAGGCGCGGCGATTTCGATTTCCTCGTTTCAGTTGATGCGCGAATTATATTGTAGCAAAGATAAATCGGTCGAGACATCAACTTATAAATCGGGCTTGAGATTGCTACGTCTGTGTCGATGGTCCAACACATGTTCGATTCTCCCCCTGCATCTACACGCTGCTCCGTTCATTTCTTCCTCAGTGAGGATTTGTTCCAGGCCAGCCTTGGGGATAGCTCTTGGATGGTTCAACTATAGCCAGATGAGCCGCTAATAAATGTTTATATGTTCCTAATGGAAAGATCATAACAAACGAAATAAAATAATATGCTGGCAGGAAGGACCTGGAAAACAACAAAGAGGAAAATTATATAAGCTAATGTCTTAGTAATGGCGGTGATTTTATCAGGCACTGACTGACAGACTTTACTGGCAAATTGGATATTTCTCGTTTGGTGGTTATTCTATCCAACACTGACCGATCGACTTTACAGACAAATAGGATATTGCTCGTTTGGCGCCAATTCTATCAGGCGCTGACCGACCGACATTACAAACAAATTGGACATTGCTGGCTGCGCGGTGATTCTATCAGGCACTGACTGACTGACATTACAGACAAACCAGATATTGCTGGTTTGGCAGCGATTCTATCAGGCACTGACCGACCAACTTTACAGACAAATTGGATATTGCTGGCTTGGCTGTGATTCCATCAAGCACTGACCGACGGACTTTACAGACAAATTGGATATTGCTAGTTTGGCAGTGATTCTATCAGGTGCTGACCGACCGACCGACCGGAAAGACGCATCGAGGGGTTGAAATTTCCCATGTTTTCAACAATGGTGAGAGAGTTCAGCGCTGAGTCGTGAATCAGTTCGCTGGTTAATTGCTTGACTAATGCAAGCCACCAGATAATAATTTCAATCGGCAATAACCATAAACAGCATATATATATATATATATATATATATATATATATATATATATATATATATATATATATATATATATATATATATGGAAACAATATGACTGACTGGTATTTGTGAGGCTTAGTGTCTCACGAGATCTCCTTTGATACGAGATCGAGAACTGACCGATCGACTTTACAGACAAATAGGGAATTGTTTTCTTTGGCAGTGATTCTCTCAGGCACTGATCGACTGACTGTACAGACAAATAGGGAATTGTTTTTTTGGCAGTGATTCTCTCAGGCACTGATCGACTGACTTTACAGGCAAATTGGATATCGCTGGCTTGGCGACCAACCAACTTTACAGAGAAATTAGATATTGCTGGTTTGGCGAGGATCCTATCAGGCACTGACCGAAAAACATTACAGACAAATTGGATATTGGTGGTGATTCTATCAGGCACTGACCGACTGAATTTACAGACAAATTGGATATTGCTGGTTTGGCGGTGATTCTACGACTCGCTGACTGCACAAAATTACAAACAAATCGGATATTGCTGGTTTGGCGATAATTCTATCAGGCACTGACCGACCAAAAAAGCAATTCCCGAATTGTCTGTAATGTTGGTCGGTCAGTGCCTAATAGAATCATTGCCAAACAAACAATATCTGATTTGTCCCTAAAATCCGATCTGTCAGTGCCTAATAGAATCACCGCCAAATCAGCCATATCCAATTTGTTTGTAATGTTGGTCTGTCAGTCACTGATAGAATCACCGCCAAACCAACAATATCTAATTTGTCAGACCTACCAACTTTACAGACAAATCAGGAATTACTTTTCTGCGGTGATTCTCTCAGACATTGACTGACCGATTTTACAGACAAATTAGATATTGCTGGCTTGGTGATGATTCTATCAGGCACTGACTGACTGACTTTACAGACAAATTGGATATTGCTGGCTTGGCAACCAACCAACTTTACAGAAAAATTTAGATATTACTGGTTTAGCGAGGATTCTAGCAAGCACTGACCAACCAACAGAGACAAATTGGATATTGCTGGCTTGGCGGTGATTCTATCAGGTGCTGACCAACTGACATTACAGACAAATTGGAGATTGCTGGCTTGGCGATGATTCCATCAAGCACTGACTGACTGACTGACTTTACAGACAAATTGGATATTGCTGGCTTTGCGACCGGCGGAATTTAATGACAAATTAGATATTGCTGGTGTGGCGATGATTCTATCAATGACTGACCGACCAACATTACAAACAAATCGGATTTGGCTGGTTTGGCAGTGATTCTAGTAGGCACTGACCAATCGACTTTACAGACAAATCAGATATTACTGGTTTGGCGATAATTCTATCAGTCTCTGACTAACCGACTTTATAGACAAATAGGATATTGCTGGCTTGGCAGTGATTCTATCAGGCACTGACCGGCTGACTTTACAGAAAAATTGGATATTGCTGGTTTGGCGGTGATTCTATCAGGCACTGACCGACTGACTTTACAGACAAATAGGATATTGCAGGTTGGCGACCGACCAACTTTACAGAGAAATTAGATATTGCTGGTTTGGCGAGGATTCTATCAGGCACTGACCGACCAACATTACAGACAAATTGGATATTGCTCGCTTGGCAATGCTTCCGACTGACATAACACAAAAATTGGATACTGCTGGCTTGGCGGTGATTCTATCAGGCAATGACTGACCAACTTTACATACAAATTGGATATTGCTGGTTTGGCCGTGATTCTATCAGGTACTGACCGATCGACTTTACTGACAAATGGGATATTGCTGGCTTGGCGGTGATTCTATCAGGTACTGACCGATCGACTTTACTGACAAATGGGATATTGCTGGTTTGGCAGTGATTAAATCAGGCACTGCCCAACCGACTTTACAACCAAATTGGATATTACTGGTTTGGTGCTGATTCTATCAGGCGCTGACCGACCAACCGGAAAGACGCATCAAGGGGTTGAAATTTCCCATGTTTTCAACAATGGTGACATCGTTCAGCGCTGAGTCTTGAACCGGTTCGCTGGTTAATTGTTTGACTGATACATGCCACCAGATAATAATTTCAATCGGCAATAACCATAAACAGCCTATATATATATATATATATATATATATATATATATATATATATATATATATATATATATATATATATATATATATATATATATATATATATATATATATATATTGAAAACAATAAGACTGACAGTTATTGGTGAGGTTTAGTGTCTCATGATATCTCCTTAGATACAAGATCGAGAACTGACCAACCGACTTTATTGACAAATTGGATATTGCTGGTTTGGTGGCTATTCTATCAGGCAGTGACCAACCGACCGACATTACAGACAAATTGGATATGCTGGTTTGGCAATGATTCTATTAGGCATTGACTGACAGACTTTACAGACAAATTGGATATTGCTGGCTTGGCGGTGATTCTATCAGGCACTGACCAAACAACTTTGCAGACAAATTTAATATTGTTGGCATGGCGGTGATTCTATCAGGCACTGACTGACTGTCTTTACAGACAAATTGAATTTTGCTGGTTTGCCACTGATTCTATCAGGCACTGACCAACCGACTTTACATACACATTGGATATTGCTGGGTTGGCGGTGATCCTATCAGGCACTGACAGACCGACATTACAGACAAATATGGATATTGCTGGTTTGGCAGTGATTCTATCAGGCACTGCCTAACGGACTTTACCAACAAATTGAATATTGCTAGCTTGGCGGGGATTCTATCAGTCGCTGACCGACTGACTTTACAGACAAATTGAATATTTCTGGTTTGGCGGTGATTCTATCAGGCACTGACCGACCAACTTTACAGACAAATAGGATATTGCTGGCAAGGCGATGATTCTATCAGGCAC
This sequence comes from Chaetoderma sp. LZ-2023a, assembly GCA_034401795.1. Taxonomy (NCBI): domain Eukaryota; kingdom Metazoa; phylum Mollusca; class Caudofoveata; order Chaetodermatida; family Chaetodermatidae; genus Chaetoderma; species Chaetoderma sp. LZ-2023a. The sequence goes on from CM067375.1 coordinate 54,981,903, forward strand.
TGACTGACTGACATTACACAAAAATAGGATATTGCTAGCTTGGCGGTGATTCTACCAGGCACTGACCGACCGACATTACAGACAAATATGGATATTGCTGTCTTGGCGGTGATTCTATCAGGCACTGACCGGTCAACTTTACAGACAAATAGGATATTGCTGGCATGGCGATGATTCTATCAGGCACTGACTGACTGACATTACACAAAAATTGGATATTGCTAGCTTGGCGGTGATTCTACCAGGCACTGACCGACCGACATTACAGACAAATATGGATATTGCTGGCTTGGCGGTGATTCTATCAGGTACTGACCGACTGACTACAGACAAATAGGGAATTCCTTTTTTGGCAGTGATTCTCTGAGGCACTGACCGACTGACTTTATAGACAAATAGGATATTTCTGGCTTAGCGACAGACCAAGTTTACAGAGAAATTAGATATTGCTGGTTTTGCGAGGATTCTATCAGGCACTGACTGACTGAATTTACAGACATATTGGCCATTGCTGGCTTTGCGACCGGCCGACTTTAACAACAAATTAGATGTTGCTGGTTTGGTGGTGCTTCTATCACGGACAGAGTGACCGACATTATAAACAAATCGGATATTGCTGGTTTGGCGGTGATTTTCTCAGGCACTGACCGACCGACTTTACAGACAAATAGGATATTGCTGGCTTGGCAGTGATTCTATCAGGCACTAACAGACCAACATTATAGACAACTATGGATATTGCTTGTTTGGCAGTGATTCTATCAGGCACTGACCGGCCGACTTTACAGACAAATCGAATATTTCTGGCATGGCGGTGATTCTATCAGGTACTGACTGACTGACTTTACAGACTAATTGGATATTGCTGATTTGCCGCTGATACTATCAGGCACTGACCGACCGAATTTACATACAAATTGGATATTGCTGGATTGGCGGTGATTCTATCAGGTACTGACCAACCGACTTTACAGACAAATGAGATATTGCTGGTTTGGCAGTGATTCTATCAGGCACTTCCCAACCGACTTTACAGACAAATTAATATTGCTGGCTTGGCTGTGATTCTATCAGCCACTGACCGACTGACTTTACAGACAAATTGGATATTGCTGGTTTGGCAGTGATACTATCAGGCACTGACACACCGACTTTACAGACAAATCAGATATTGTTTGTTTGGCAATGATTCTATCAGTCACTGACTGACCGACATTACAGACAAATCAGGAATTGCTTTTTAGTGGTGATTCTCTCAGGCACTGACCGATCAACATTACAGACAAATTGGATATTGCTGGCTTGGCGATGATTCTATAAGGCACTGACCGACTGACATTACAGCAAAATTGGATATTGCTGGCTTTGGTGGTGATTCTTTCAGTGACTCACCGAGCGACATTACAAACAAATCGGATATTGCTGGTTTGGCGGTGATTCTATCAGGCACAGACCGACTGACATTACAGACAAATTGGGAATTGCTTTTTTGGCAGTGATACTATCAGGCACTGACACACCGACTTTACAGACAAATCAGATATTGTTTGTTTGGCAATGATTCTATCAGTCACTGACTGACCGACATTACGGACAAATCAGGAATTGCTTTTTAGTGGTGATTCTCTCAGGCACTGACCGATCAACATTACAGACAAATTGGATATTGCTGGCTTGGCGATGATTCTATAAGGCACTGACCGACTGACATTACAGCAAAATTGGATATTGCTGGCTTTGGTGGTGATTCTTTCAGTGACTCACCGAGCGACATTACAAACAAATCGGATATTGCTGGTTTGGCGGTGATTCTATCAGGCACAGACCGACTGACATTACAGACAAATTGGGAATTGCTTTTTTGGCAGTGATTCTCTCAGGCACTGACAGACCGACTTTACAGACAAATAGGATATTGCTGGCTTTGTGACTGACCAACTTTACTGAGAAATTAGATATTGCTGGTTTGGCGAGGATTCTATCAGGAACTGACCGACCAACATTACAGGCAAATTGGATATTGATGGTTTGGCGATGATTCCATCAGGCACTGACCGACTGACGTTACAGAAACATTAGACATTGCTGGCTTTGCGACCGGCCAACTTTAATTACAAATTAGATATTGCTGGTTTGGCACTGATTCTATCAGGGACTGACCGACCAACATTATAAACAAATCAAATATTGCTGGTTTGTCGGTTATTCTCTCAGGCACTGACTGACCGACATTATGGATAAATATGGATATTGCTGGCTTGGCAGTGATTCTATCAGGCACTGACTGACCGACATTATAGATAAATATGGATATTGCTGGCTTGGCAGTGATTCTATCAGGCACTGACTGACCGTCTTTACAGACACAGTGAATAATGCCGGCTTGGCAGTGATTCTATCAGGCACTGACTGTCCGTCTTTACAGACACAGTGAATAATGCCGGCTTGGCAGTGATTCTATCAGGCACTGACTGACTGACTTTACAGACAAATTGGATATTGCTGGTTTGCCGGTGATTCTATCAGGCACTGACCGACCGAATTTACATACAAATTGGATATTGCTGGGTTGGCGGTGATTCTATCAGGTACTAACCAACCGACTTTATGGACAAATGGGATATTTCTGGTTTGGCAGTGACTCTATCAGGCCCTGACCGACCGACATTACAGACAAATATGGATATTGCTGGTTTGGCGGTGATTCTATCACGCACTTCCCAACCGACTTTACAGACAAATTCAATATTGCTAGCTTCGCGGTGATTCTATCAGGCACTTACCGACCGACTATACAGACAAATAGGATATTGTTGGCTTGACAGTGATTCTATCAGGCACTGACTGACTAACTGTACATACAAATTGGATATTGCTGGCTTGGCGGTGATTCTATCAGGTACTGAACGGCCGACTTCACAGACACATGGGATAGTGCTGGCTTGGCGGTGATTCTATCAGGAACTGACCGACCAACATTACAGACAAATTGGATATTGATGGTTTGGCGGTGATTCTACCAGTCACTGACCGACTGAGTTTACAGACAAATTGGGTATTGCTGGCTTGCCAGTGATTCTATTAGGCACTGACCGACTGACTTCATAGACAAATGGCATATTGCTGGCTTGGCGGTGATTCTCTCAATCACTGACCGACCGACTTTACAGACAAATTGGATATTGCTGGCTTGGCGACCGACCAACTTTACAGACAAATTAGATATCGCTGGCTTGGCGGTGATTCTATCAGTCACTGACCGACAAACATTACGAACCAATCAGATATTACTGGTTTGGCGGTGATTCTTTCAGGCACCGAACGATCGACTTTGCAGACAGATGTGATATTGCTGGTTTGGCTGTGAATCTATTCCTGCTTGTGTATTTTCAAATATCTCATTGTACATTTCGTAGAATCATTGCCAAATTAGAAATCTCTGAAATTTTGAATTTATTTATTTATTTGGGTAGATGTAGGGCTTTGTCTGTGAAATCAGTTGGTCAGTTGTTGGTAGAATCACCGACAAATCAGAAACCTCTGATTGGTTTGTTTATTTTGGGTAGATGTAGAGCATATTTACTTGTTTGTTGGTTTCCGCCATTTGTGTTCTCAAATAGGTCATTGTACGTTTTGTCAGTGAAGTCGGTCGGTCAGTTGCTGGCAGAATCACTGGCAAATATGAAATCTGTGTGTGAAGTCGATCGGTCTGTGGCTGATAGAACAACTGCCAGAATCAGAAATCTCTGAATTTATTTGTTTATTTGTGTAGATGTCCGAGTTTGTCTGTGAAGTCGATCGGGCTGTGGCTGGTAGAATCGTCGACAAATCAGAAAAGCTGATCGAATCTCTGCCATATAAGTTGTAGAAGTTTGTCTGTGAAGTTGGTCGGTCAGTGGCTGGTAGAATCTCTGCCAAATAAGATGTATGATTTTTTCTGTGAAGTCGGTCGGTCAGTGGCTGATAGAATAACCTAAATATCAAATATCCCAATAGTAGAATCGGCGACCATACAGCAGTATCTGATGTGTTGATTTTGCCGATGGCAGCCTAAGAAAGAAGAAGTTTTTAGGGAAGGTACTATTTGTAAGCTGTATAATTAAGGCCAATAAGTATCCTGTCGGAGGCTTTTGAGTGAGGGGGTTGGGGTGGGGTGGGGGTTGGCTCGGATGCTTTTGAATGAGTCTAACTTTAAGGGATACTTTTTGTGGGTGTTGGTGGAGGGTTTTAAGTGGGGTGGGGGGTGGGGTGGAATTGTGGATCGACGACGATGAAGATTTCGTGTAAGTTATCATGATCGGCATACCAAAAAATAGCTTAGGCTCTATTTTTAGATTGTTAAGAAAGATGTCCTGGGCGGCGATAACTCTTAGAGTTACAACCTACAAGGGAGACAACTCAGAAAGCCAATCTCCTTGTAGCGAACTTTTTCATTTAAACTTCTGGGTAGGTAGTAAAAAAATTGCACCGTTTGCGCATATCAGAGACATTAACTCACGGAAATTGGCGTCTGACACCTCTTCCATAAATAGAATGTGCTATTTGGATCGTACTAAAAGTGAATGTACCTCCTGTCACGCGCCAGTATGTCACGCTGGGCGGAACCGATAACATCTAGTGGGCGATCGTGTCATGACATTTTCGCATTATGTTACTGTAGCCACGTACAGTAATTATTAATCAATTACAGTACATCGCAAAAATAAATTTGAATGTTTAAAAACATGGTATAATTTTGAAACACTGTAAGAAATATTCTGTTGACTATTTTGGATTTAATTTGATTGGAGGCCATTGCTTCAGATCAGATTAAGTTAAAAATATTCAACAGTACAGCTTGTAGAGAACCCCTGCCCGAGAGACCACCTGTGATTAGGGACCAGTGTATGGATCTTTAAGGCACGTGGTCGATAAAATCACATGTCCTTCACTGGGGGCCAGAAAAGACAAATTCTTTATACAATGTAAGGAATATATTACGTTTAATATTTAAAAAAAAAATCTTACTCGGATCTGTTGCATTTGAATTAGTTCGCCTTTCCCGCATAGTTGTTTCGCAATGTAGGGATCCGATCTGTTACTCAATTATATGACGTCATAATCAATTAATTACCTCATTGATTATGACGTAATGAAAGTGTACGAATTGTATGTCTTTGATGGATATACAATTTAATAAATATTCTGTTGAATATTTTGAAATTAATTTGACTGTGAGCTGTTACTATCATAAGTACTAACCAGCAATGGCTCCAGTCAAATTAGTTCCAAAATATTCAACTGTGTTTGGGTCTTTTTGACATGTGGTCGAAAAATCGCCTATGTTAATCCTTTGAACCTTCGCAGACCAGAGACGGCAAATTCTTTATGATGTGAAGAATGTTTTGGTGAATATTTTAAAACTAATTTGACTGCTGCCTACGAATATGTTCTGCAACTTTCCTGCCTCGTTGTCTTGGAATTGAGACGCCCTGATTGAGCGTTTACTGGGTGTATAGTGGACCAATACGCACAAAATATCTATTCACAGACTTCGAGTTAAAACATTATTTGATCATTGTCTGTGTCTATTTTTAAGGGCTCAGGGGTTTTCCTCATTTAATTAATGACGGCAAATACAAACAGTTGATCGATGGTGCTGCTGCTGCTGCTACTACTTCTGCATCGTACTACCATACGCCCACTCACATTGCTCCGTTGTTTGTGTACTCGATACGGGAGCAAAGCGGGAGGGCGAGACCGTGCAATAGGACGATGCTACTACTGCCGCCGCGGCCGTCGCTTCTGCCAACGACGATGATGTCAGTGGCGAGGGTGGCGACAAAGACAAAAACATGACCAACAGTGACGACGAAGACGATGCGAAGAGATGTGAGAAAAATAACAGTTGGACCTACGCGGCATATTTCCTCATGCCCACATAGACTTTGACAGAAGGATTACAATTTCAAACAAAAACAAAGACCCGTCCCGTGTTGCTGGACGTAAAGGTACCCCTTGCAGTTATTCATCAAATCGTTTCTTTTTACATCAGGCGATTGTCTTTGAGTTGTATTTTCATTGCAAACAATAATTATCAGCAGGCTTAAACAAACATTGAATTCACATGCATTTAAAAGCAGCGGCGTCGTCGCCGCCGCCGCTCAAGGTTGCTAAATTGACTAGATACTATTTCTAATCTTAATTTCTTCTAGAAATCTGGTTTACTGATATGTAAATATTATGAATGTGCACAACATTTTGAAAACAATTCGACTGCTTGTTGTTGCTGCCTATGGCAACTTGTTTTAGAAATATTATTCAGAAGTGAAGTCTAATAGCAATGATACCCTATCGCATCTAGAGTAGGCCGAGCCGGGGGCTTTTCATGTATGTATAGCGCTCGAGAAAGTGCGTCTTCGATTACGGCATGCATAATTAAGACCGTAATTAACAGCCGTAATAGTATCTGTTGTCTTAAGGGGATAATCTGTCCTACATTTGATGATTTGAAACACAATGCGGGAACATAGTCAGTTAGTTACACACCTTAAAAGGGCACCGCTTTGGACATTGGAAACGTATATTTGAACGCATTCCTCATACAGTACGGCTCAGAAATACTCTGACAATAAATTTCTTCTACTTCTACCACTACTTAATGGCCGCCATCAACACATTTATGCGTATGCCATGGTTGGAGCCATTTTGACCCCACTTGTGTCAACAGCGTCTCAAAGCGCTCAAAATACTACTTATATCAATTAAGCGTTTTAATGGTCAATATTTTTCAAGTAATTTTAATTTTAAAAGACTATTTTTTTTATAAATTTACCACTGGAATTTTGGCCGGCTTGACCATCAAAAGGGTAACGTTAAAGAAAATTTACGTTTTTGCTTAGCCAGTGTCCATTTGGAGGCCAAGAGAAGAGTATTTTTTGAAAATTTACCACTGGAATGACTGGCTCGGTTACCGAGCCAGTCATTCCAGTGGTAAATTTTCAAAAATACGCTTCTCTTGACCTGCAAATAGACACGCCTCAAGACCGCTACATGACTGATTTTGGTTGGTTTGAACTGGAAGGTTTCAAGTTTGAAGGGTTAAGGTGACGGAAGCGGAGTTAAATAGCATTATGAGTCCAGCATTTCCTCGTCTCTGTTCCAATGATGTCCATTTAGGTATGTCGTCTGTCAACAATTGTCGCATGTTTCGCCAATTATTGATGAATTAAAACCAAATTAGGTAGATATGTTCCTTTGGGCAATATCCATTGTGGCCATGCGTATAATGTTGACATAACTATAAACAAGGGCCACAACTCTGGTTCGTTAAGGCGTTTTAAGTATTGAACCCTATGGGGGAGGGGGGGGGGGAATGTATCTGTAGTACATTTTGTCAATTGTTGATGGATTAAAAGGAAATTTAGCGGATATGTTCCTGCGGTCAAATATCTATGTGAACTCTGAATATAAAGAATCCACACATTTAAACAAGGGCCATAACTCTGGTTCATTAAGACGTTAAACTATTGAATCAGAGGGGGGAAATATATTTGTTTCGTCAATTGTGGATGGATAATACCAAATTTATCAGATATGTTTCTTCAGTCAATGTCTATTTGGACTATGAATATGAACAGGTGACAATTTGAAAGAAGGGACATAACTCTGGTTCTTTAAGGCGTTTTAAGTGTTGAAACCGATGGTGAAATGCAACTGTGTCACGTTTCGTCAATGGACCTTTCCATTTTAGCTATGCTCCACCCATCACTAGCTAAGCTCCACCCACACCTCGCCGTGTTGGGATTGATCGATCCCCAAATTCCCTAGCTATCAATTTCCTGAAAACTATACAGGAAAGCTGTTGAATATTTTGTAACTAATTTGACTGGGCGTTGTTGCTACCTATGGCAGCAACAGCGCCCAGTCAAATTAGTTTCAAAATATTCAACAGAATATTTATTAAATATTTATTAAATAGTAAAAGCAAACAATTTGAACAACAACGCATAGACCGTCTTCAAATATGCGTTCGTGACGTACTTATCGACGTCATTCATATCGTCATTCATTATGATGTCATTGTACACATCACACAGTTCATTATGACGTCATATGATGGGTGGGTACTCTGGAAAGGTGAATTGTCAAATGATTAAAGCAAGATTTGGCAGAAATGTTCCTTTAATAGGGTTTACGCATTTGGCAATAATGTAAGGGATGGCTGCGCCATTGATCAAAGGTACTTTTGATCAATAATGTCAAAGACACCTATATTCTTGCATTTCCTCCCCAATTGTTTGCCTGTGACCAGTGCCCCATGTATAAATGGCATCTGTTATGCGTGCCCCATCGTCCACTGGAGCTTCCCTAACGGTCAGACATAGACACAGACTTTGTCTTTCCCGCATAAATGTTTATACGTCAACCCAATTTTTCTCCAGGGTTGGGACATTAATTGCGCTTTCCTCTTTGACAAACGATGCGTGTCTCATTGATCAATGATGTAAATTAAGTGATAGTCAGCGAGTTCAGGGATTGATCGATCCCATCACGAGCAAAGTGTGGGTGGAGCTTAGTTAGAGATGGGTGAGAAATAGCTGAACTGGAGTCCTCCATTGAAAAAATAGCCCTCATTTAATCGCCATGACATTAAGTATAATTAGTTCTTTAACTAAATAAGGTTAATTTCTACAGAATATACCGTCATAGACAAGTGAAATCAGAGATTATCTACCATAGGTCATCCCGGTTTTTGTGTGCTTTGCGGATTTTTCGGATTTCCTATTCCATATTTCTCATATCGAGACTAGAGTTAACAAATCATAGTCGAATGGCACACATCGCACAATCTGTGTTCAATTAAGTCAGCACACCCAGCATCCGTGTTATAGAATGATATTTATTTTTAGTTTCCTCATATGTTATAGCCAATATTTATAGACATTCATTTTTATCACACAACGAAAGACAGAATAGTGGGGATCTTAGAGAATGCGACACGATTGAAAAAAATAAACTGTCGTCTTTCCCGGGTGTATCAGGGTTGAGTTCGTTTTTGTGGTTATTAAAAGAAGTTAATCCTTTGGCCCTCGACTCTCGTAGATTTAAATAATATTTTCAAAACTTAGATAAACAAAATTAAATTTGCGGCTCCGGGTGAGTGCGGAATTGCTGATGGTTCCTAGTGTGGTGGTGCTAGGCATGTGCGCGTGTTGCAGCGGTGATATTCCGGCTTGGAGGTAGGTTGGTGGTGGTGGTGGGGAGGGGATGAATTTTATTGGGTTAAGATATAACTTAGGTCTTGGTCTGGAGGAGGGCAGTCTGTGAAATTAAATCTATAATCGAAATTAGGATACATAAGTATAGTACGGTGAGATGAAAATCAAAAGCAATGCTATGAAATCAAGAACTGGAGAAGAAATAAATTAGGCCTAAGTTAATGCCATGTGAATAAAAGATCAAGAAACGGGAAAAGTTGAACTGAAAGTCTACAGTATGTAAACTAAATATCCGGAGAATGGAACTTAGGCCGTGTTCTCACTAGAAACGTAATCAGGAATAACACCATACTGAAGCATGGCGTTATTCCGGATTAAGTCTCTGGTGAGAACACGGCCTTCGAATCAGGATATCTACAACTATAGGCCTAATAAGCAGTCAACGAAGAAACAATCCTACTGAAATGACGACTGTCATGTCTTAAAAACTGAAGCTGCTAAACTCTTGCCTATTACCTTTGATGAAACGAATAATAAATCACACCAGTTTACCTCGGCAGTAATTTCACCTGAATACATACCATCAGTTGCTGGCGAGACGATCGGAAGCAGGGTAAGCTGGGCGTAAATCAGAGGTCTTTACTAACCACCTGTCTTTAGTGATGGCCTGTCTTTAGTGAATACCTGTCTTTAGTGACCCCTGTCTTTAGTGACCAGATGTCTTTAGTGGCCATCTGTCTCTGGTGACCACCGGTATTTAGTGGTCGTCTGTCTTTGGTTACCACCTGTCTTTAGTGATCAGATGTCTTTAGTGACCACCTGTCTTTATTTACCCCTGTCTTTAGTAACCGGATGTATTTAGTGACCCTTGTCTTTAGTGACCAGACGTCTTTAGTGGCAATCTGTCTTTGGTAAGCATCTGTCTTTAGTGGCCAGACTTTAGTGATCACCTGTTTTAGTGCGCACCTGTCTTAGTGATCATCTGTCTTTAGTGATCATCTGTCTTTAGAGGCCACTTTATGATGGGCCATATAGTGTCCGTTATAGGCAGATTTGACTATAAATATTACCCAGTCGACTAACTACACACCTGCACCCTCCCCCGGGACTGGACACTGGATGGACATGAGTCATTTTAAATTCAAATTAATCTCAGCAGGCATTAATTGGTAGAATGGCTAAACTAATAGATTTAACGCTAACAGTCACTTCAACGAGTTCGGTGGATTAATTACGTAATTAGCCTATTTGGCAATAGAGGTATCCATATCTATCTATGCCGCTTCCCCCCCCCCCCCCCCCCCCCCTTATTTCTGGCCATGCTCCGCCTCCTATTTTATGCGTGTTTGAATCGAGTTGAAACTCTGAAACCTAAATTCCAAACAATTTAATTTCAAGGTAACTATAAAGGGAAGCAGCTGAATATTTTGAGATTAGTTTGAATGGTAACAGCGCCCAGTAAAATTAGTTTGAAAATACTCAACAGAATGTTTATTACGATTAAAGGTGCATATTCACAGCAGAATGGTTCAATATAAAATTGTTCAATGTGTATGCTTTTAGAGGCTTAAATTGTGTGCCTAGATGTAATTAAACGAAATAAATATTAGCATATGATGATTTCATTACATATAAATTAATATAATTTTTCAAGTTGTCAAATCGAATTAGAGACACGAGTCTCTAATTCAAATTCACAACTAAGCCTACGAAATTTATTTATATACAATCTAGTCAATCAATTCACATATGTTAAGATTTATTTCGTTTCTAATGTTTCATATTGAAGTACACAATTTAAGCCTCTAAAAGTATATAATTTCAACAATGTTATTTTCAAGCATTTTGCTGTGAATACGGACCTTTAACTCTTTTACATGACACTAAATATTCTAGCTTGTGTCTCAATAAAATAATCTCCATATCTGTTGAATATGTTTAAAAAAACTTGACTGAAAATGTGTTGTTACCCTGAAACAGCAACAACTCTCAGTCAATTAGTCTCTAGATATTCAACATGAATTTCTCGCCTAAATATTTTTGTAGAGGTTGTGACGCTGGATTGACACCTACTCCCGTAGCGAGTAAGCTTGGGGTGGGGGGGGGGGAGTCAAAATACACCATATGACGGCCTATCCATGGTGATTAGCGAGACGATCATTGACACGTGATGGAGACATTTTCTTCATACAGTAGAAAAAGGAATTTACGGGCACAAGTTCCTTGCTGAAAATGCCAGAAGCTGGATAGATGTTCCGTCCAAATAAAGAAATATCACCTACAGTACAGCTTATAAATAAGTTAACATGTTTCCAAAACAAAAACAGGAATGTTTGTTGAATATTTTGAACATAATTGGACTGCAATGCTTTCTAATCCAATTATGTTCAAAATATTTAACGGTGTGTTTTATTTTGCTTAGGAATCATTATCACTTGTTTTTTTATCTGTACTGTAAGTACTGTGTTATGAAACCTTTGTTTTCTCGTGCAGTTTGTTTTTTGGATGAATGAATACCGCCCCTACCCCACCCACCTGCTTTCTTGAGGTCACCTCGTAGCACGCTTAGCAGAATATATGCAATGACGTCCTCTCCTGGCTGTGTATTTGCAGGTTCCCAGTAGGGCGAATTCCAAAGCTCTCTGTATTGGTGTGTCCGCTGGCATCCTTGGCACATGGCCACACATAGACCTTCTTTGCTGAGTGACTTTTACGGACAGCGGCGATGTATTACACATCTTGCATAGTATATAATTAGAAATTATGCTGGCTGGCCATCGGTGTCCAGTGATGGTGCGTATGTGTTTGTGGTGTTTTGTCTAGAGCTGCCTTTGGAGCTGCCCAACTGTTATGGTTATACAGCATCAAGGATACGCAGGTTGCGTTGTATAAACGTAGTCTTTTTGTCATGGGCATGGTTGATCTACAAATCCGTATAGCTTCCAGAAGGACGGGAACGCTCTGTTCCCCATGACGCAGCGTGCAACAATGTCAGCAGTACTGCAAAGCAGTGAGTCCAGGGATTTAGTTTTCCTCCATGGTTCGCCGCCACGAAGTGGATTGTCATTTTCTTTAGTTCCATGCCTTGTAGATAGGTGTACGTGGATGAACTCTGTTTTGGATTCATTCATAATGAGATTCTCAATTTATAGTTTGCTTGCAGCTATTGGGAGAAGTTCGTCAGGGGGGGGGGGGGGGGGGGCTTTTCTAGCTCCTCTATGAAGTCCACGTCGTCAGCATATTCCATTTCTAGTGGGATACCCATTATGGTCACTGGGGGATTTGGTCTTGTGGAATTTTCCCGCACGGATTTCAAGGCAGCAGCAAGGTACCATGTGAAAAGCACGGGGGTAGGCCATCTCCGTGTGGGGAGCCAGATGATATCGCAAACTCTACAAACTTCACTGACTTGGCTCGTACTCACAGCTCGGTGTCTGCAAGTAGTACCGTCACTAGTCGTAGCTCATCTGCATTGCAACTGACATGGCGTAGTACGTTTAGGATCTTTGAGCGTTTAATTGTGTGTAAGGTTCGAGACATGTCAATGTCCAATTTGTGGAAATCCCAGTGCTTGGACATGACTACCGACACGAGCATGCGTTGGGCTCATACGCTGTCTGCACAGCTGCGCCCACGTTTAAAGTCACTTTGACATGATCCAGTGAAGTCATCGATATTGTCTCCGATGCGGCATAGAGTAGCATTGGATAGGATTTTCCGTATGTTGTTGAGGTGCACGATGGGCCGCAGATTGGCTGTGTGGGGTTGGGACCAGGTGGCTTCTGGACCTGGGTATAGTGCGATAAGGGTGCCTTCGCCTACAGCGTCGATGGGAATGTGGTGCATAACAGCTGAATTGATTAGGTACCTGGTCGATTTTGAGATAATGTCACTTGCGTATTTGAATAGTTCATTGCCCATGGCATCAGACCCGGATGCAGGTCCATGTTTTCAGGGCTTTTAGTCCCTTCTCAACGTCTGCTGTTTTAATTGGTGTTAGTAATGGTCTGGGTTCTCCTGAGAACGGGTACAAGGACTCATCATCGTGGTCAGTGAACTGTTCCTTGAACCATTCTCGATGTGCCTTGGCTTTGTCCTGGTGAGTCCCAATAAAGTGTCCTCCAGTGATGCGTACAGTGAGTGGTGGTGTCTAGTCAGTACCTCTCAGGGCTCTGGCTGCCCGAAACATTTTGTGACAGTCATCCGTGGCAGTTTCGTCTTCTAGGGAATCTGCTTGTTGAAAAACAAGATCTTTTAAGCATTCGCTGATGTAGCGCAGAATGTTTTTTGCGTTCCCTGCGTAGTTTGGTGCGGCCCTCACTCTGGCCACTTTGATAGATGCGCAGCCATAACGCATTCTGCTTTGCTGGTAGTTTTACTACTTCAGGATCATCAGTATACCGAGTTCGGTTGTTTTTAGAACTCCTATTAATTAATTAATCTAGTCACTCAATCATGAGACCAATCAATTCACAAATCAATCAAGCCACAAATCACTCAATGCCCACGGCAATAACTTCATAGATCAATCAATCCACCGACTAATCATTCCAGAAATCATACAATCTATTCAATCAATTCACAAATCAATCAATCCGCAAATCAATCACTCCACAAATCAATCAATCCGCAAATCACTCGTTCCACAGAGCAATCAATCCACGAATCAATCCACAAATTGCTCAATTCATAAATCAATCAATCTACAAATTATTTAATCCCCAGACCAATCAATCACACAATCTACAAATCACACAATCTACAAATTAATCAACTCTCTAATCACTAAATCGCGCGATACACAGACCAATCAAACCACAAATCACTTAATCAGCAAATTACTCAATCCACAAATCAATAAATCCACAAAGCAAATGAATCTACATTCCAAATGATCCAGAAATAACTCAAACCCTAAATAAATAAATTCACAAATCACACGATCCTCAAATCAATCAATTCACAAAATACTAAATCCTCAAACAAATCAATGCATCTCCCTTCCCACTCCGACATCAGAGCACCAACAAACAACTGATCGATCGATCGATCGACCGATCGACCGACCGACCGACAAATCAATCAACCAATCAATCACCCAAACACCCAAACACCCAAACACCCAAACAGCCAAACACCCAACCAACCAACTAACCAGCCAGCCAGCCAGCCAGCCAGCCAGCCAGCCAGCCAGCCAGCCAGCCAGCCAGCCAGCCAGCCAGCCAGCCAGCCAGCCAGCCAGCCAGCCAGCCAGCCAGCCAGCCAGCCAGCCAGCCAGCCAGCCAGCCAGCCAGCCAGCCAGCCAGCCAGCCAGCCAGATAGCCAGCCAGCCAGCCAGCCAGCCAGCCAGCCAGCCAGCCAGCCAACTAACCAACCAAACAGTTGACTGACCGACCGACTGATCAATCAATCACCCAACTAAAGTTCTATCGATAAATATTTCTAAACATGGTATATGAGCATTGACTATTTTTACTACAAACGTGTGTACAACACGGTATATCCAGGACAGTATGAATTTACTATAAAGCTTCGCAAACTTCAAACAACCCACTCGTCGTCTTTGTTTTCTTGTCAATTTGGCTTAAAGTTGGTCATCTTACCTGGCCCTCGAAAAGATCAAAGTTACAAAATACAGGTAAACTCCCTCTAAAGTAGGTAATTAACACCATGCACTTGGGCTGGGAGTTAAAAGTTAGTAAACTACGAGGCGTGTTCTCAATTGACAGATTCGTTTTACAACTGAATTGTCCATTTCTGTCATAAAAATGCAAATATGTTCTAGACGACTAGGTCTGGTGACCATTTTGAAAACTATATTGCTGTAAGTTGTTGCTTTAATATGTTGTTGTCTATGAGTTTTTAAGTAATGATCAGTCCGTATTAGAGGGATGCGATCTGTCACTCAAGTATATGATGTCGGAATGACGTATTATAACTCTGTCATAAAGTCTGTCATAAAGTCTGTCATAAAGTCTGTCATAAAGTCTGTCATAAAGTCTGTCAAGTTTACAAATAGTTTTTGGTGGATTTACAATTTAATAACCATTCTGGTGAATATTTTGAAATTAATTGGGCTGGGAGCCCAGTCAAATTAGTTTCAAAATATTCAACAGCTTACCTGTATAGCTACCTTGAAATTGGGAGTCTGGCAATTCAAGGTTCAAAGTATATAAATCGGTTCCAGCATACGTCAAAAGTGGGCGGGGCAAAAGTTGAAATATTAGCTGAATGCCTATCTTCAGCAATCACATTTTACTGGCTCATACACTAATGCGTTATAGACCAGTTTTTTTATAATTTAATAATTTAATCGTTCGATAATTTGATAATTTAATAATTTAATAATTTAAACACTAGAAGCTGTGTATTAAATACTAATTTTGGCAAAAAAGGTTCACTATGACGTTAAAATGGTTTTATAAATATAACTCTGATGTAACGGTCGAACAGCTCTTTCCAATTCAATCTAGGCTATACACGGGTATTGTCAACCTGTTGGCCTTAGCAAATCGGAAGCTACTGATTCTTTCTGATCCAGGAAGTATTTTGTAGAATATTTTAATTAAAACTATGCACCAGCGTCCAGATGAATTAGTTTCAGAATATTCAAAATATTTCCTCTATAGTTGTCTTGAAATTGAGACACTGGTATTTCAGGGGTTAGGCCTACATGCGTGTTAAACACTATTAAGCCTTTAACACTCATATTATACCAAAAACGGCGTCTGCAGTGGTCTTGACAAAGGTCAATTTGCAGACCAAGAGTAGACTATTTTTATAGATTTTACCACTGAAAGGACTGGCTCGATGACCGAGCCAGTCATTCCAGTGGTAAATTTTCAAAAATAGTCTTCTCTTGGTCTGTAAATTGATATTTTCTATGAGAAAATTGATATTTCCTTGAACAAATGCGATGGTTAAGCCATATAATTAACTGTAATCTGACAACAGTGTTAAATATTACACCTTGATCGGCTTGTTTGCGACTATGGATTTTTAATAAACGCCTCTTTTTATCGCCATCTAGATGTATAAACCTATTTTATTCTTGATCCAAATATAGACCTACCACAGAATACCTATTGAATGTGTTCAATACAATTTAACTGCGAGACAGTGCTGCAACTATCTAGCGAATAGTAACCAATATACATATCTAAGATAGCTAAATGCAATACCTGATTGTTTTGAAAACTATTTAACTGATAGGACCAATTATAAGTATTTAAAAACACTGTATTTGACTATCAAAAGAATTAATTTGATTATTTGGTTATTTCTACCCAACACGCAAAGCGGTTAATTCGATTTAAACACCCTTCTGCTACAATTCCACCAAAACCGTATACACAAACGACATTTTCATTAGATAGGGTCGAAGCGCAGATAAGAAGAAAAAACTCCGCATTCCAATATTCAACAGCAACTGAATATTGATTCTCATTACGCATGCGTAGAATGACGCGTCAGATTTCGCGAGTCCGTAACGTGATATCCTTGCGCGCGGCGAATTACCATCCCATGACGCGGCCACTTTCCGCCATGTATATATATAGGTCCGTAGGCCCTACTTATCTATCAAAAATCAAATCTGTGTCCGGTACTTAGCGGGACAACCCTCTCCTGATATATTTAGCGCGATATATAAGCCATATACCTATATATAATATCCGTACAAATAATGGTATTGTTTTGACTATTTTCTGTTGTTATTATGGACAGTGTTTATACAATTAATTATAAGTTTGTTAGATGAAACATTTATTATTGAATTGTTATTAATAGCATATTGTTAACTACAGTATCATTATTAATTATTATAATTTATTAAAGAGTAGGCTAACTCGCATCAATATAATATGAGGAGACAATTTTTAGAATGGTTCTTGTGTGTTTATCTGAGTGACTGGGTGTCACTTTGGCTGGTCTAATTTAGAACTATAACTTAACCTAAAAACAAATTGTGGATTTTTTTTAAAGAAGACATTCATTTCTAATAAGTTTCTGACGGTGAATAAGGAAGAAGATCAACGCTTAGCCTGAAAACTACAGCGACAGGTGGGTTTGTAAAAATGATACAATTACATCATCATCATCATGATGATCATCTGTTTCATCGTCACCGTCGTCTTTAGCATTATCATCTTTTTTGTTATTATTGTCGATGTGTTGGCGGTGGTGGCAGTGGTGATGGGTATGTCTCTTCTTCTTCTTCTTCTTCTTCTTCTTCTCCTCCTTCTTCTTCCTCCTCCTCGTCCTCGTCCCCATCCTCATTTACTTTCGTCTCTTTCACCATTCTTATCATCTTGCTTGTCTTCTTATTCTTCCTTTTTCTTGTTCTATTATTGCTTCTAACATAAATTTAAAGGAAGAAATAGGCCTTTGCATATCTTATTATGTTGAATCAATCATGTTGACTCAGAAAACTGATTTTAACACTGCATGTTTATCTATAGGCTAAAGTTGGTCAGGAAAATCCAAATATAATACTATATTTTGAAAGTTTACCATGAAAGTGATACAAATAAGTGCATCAATTATATACACTAAGAGCGAACAAATCCAAGTATAGGCTAATTGCGCCTATATGAATTAGGCCTACGATTGGGTCCGGTTGGCTGGGGGGGGAGGGGGGGGGGGGGGGGTGTAGGGGGGGGGGGGGGTCTGGGGTGAAGTTATTGTTGCAAACCTTGGTTCACAATGGTTGGGATTCTTTTTATTGATCACAATATAAAGTTGATTAGCACAGGATGGGATGGGCGGATGTTGGGTGTGGCGTGTTAAGGGATATTTAAATTTAACAATCTCTTGTAAATTGGAGTCCCGCGACTTCCATGAAAACAAGGTCGAAAGAATTTCGGTAGTTACGGGTTCGGATATTTTTCCGGATGTTTTCACACAATTTATGTGTTAAAATGTGAGGCAAAATCGGACCAACAGTTTCCGAAAAATCCATAGATCCTGAATTTTATCAGATCCGGATCTAGGTTCTTTGGTCTGAATCACAGCCACGGTCAACGCGTCTGGAAATCCACTGCATGGAACGTTCTTTCATTCTGTTCAAATTTTAGCCAAATCAGATCAGAAGATTTTAGATACAGCCAGGAATAAGCCTTTGTGACTGACGGACTATAATTAGGGGACAGGGCGGTTTATTGAGCTGCTACCTCCAGCTAAAAAGTACGCCTTAAGCTCTTCACGTATCCTTTATATCTCTTGAGTTATCAATATCTCCAAGACAACCATGTAGTATAACATTTGACTGACAGAAAATTAACACAATTCCAAATTAGGGCCCTGTACTACTGTCGACCTACTTACAGTCTTTCAAACTTTTATCATAAAAAATGCTCCATAAACCAAGTTTTAGGAGCAGAAAGTTCTTCTTGTACGCTTCTTCTTTCTTCTTTTCGTTCACTGATCATACCGCCAGTCCTAAAGTGACAATCGACATGATCATAAGCGTTAAGTGCGTGGATCCATGGTTTATTAGAGTGCGCCGTGCGGCCTGGAACCTCCGTCTTCAGCAGTTTCTGTCAGGGTTACCTCACCCTTACCTCCTTTAGTCGCCTCTTACGACACGCAGAGGATACGGAAGGTGTATTCTATGCCCCACCTACAGGGCAAAGTACTTGTACGCTAAACGGATTGCGAAACAAAGCATCTCAAACATTTTGAGACAAAGTTACAGAAACAATGGCACGGAAACTCTGGTATAGAATCTAATTAAATAAGGAATCCTATCTGTCATAGCTATATGACGTCGTAATCAATTACGTCAGATATAGACAGACGTCACAATCATGATGGGATTTATAGCTCCGTCGTGAAGATGGAAACGTCCGCCAGGTATGACTGATGAATTTACAGTCATAAACATTCTGTTGAATATTTTGAAACTAATTTGAACTGGAAGCTGTTGTAGCCATTGGAAGCAACGGTCCCCAGTCAAATTAGATTCAAAATATTCAACAGCTTACCTGTATAGTTACCTTGGGTTCAGCGTCCAACACATAGCCTATATAAATTAGTCCCAATACACGTAGGAAATAGGCGGACCCCAGCTAAAAATTGGCGCGGCGTAACTAGAGATGTATCCCTCCATTGTAAGATACTTCACATTAGGACCAATATATTTCTTAACCCTTTGAACTTCGAAAGCCCAAACACCAAATATCATTTTACGACTTAATCATTATTCCGTTGAATAGCTTGAAATTAATTTGACTGGAAACTGTTGCAACAGATACCTGTCAAATTCATTTCAAAACATACAATAGCTTACATGTGTAGTCATTTCGAAATTTAGAATGTTTGAAGTCAAGGTTCAAGGAGATAAGTCGCGTGGAATTTGCTATATCCCGTC
Organism: Chaetoderma sp. LZ-2023a; assembly: GCA_034401795.1. Classification (NCBI taxonomy): domain Eukaryota; kingdom Metazoa; phylum Mollusca; class Caudofoveata; order Chaetodermatida; family Chaetodermatidae; genus Chaetoderma; species Chaetoderma sp. LZ-2023a. The sequence goes on from CM067375.1 coordinate 55,001,472, forward strand.
TGTCTGGTTCCAATTTAAAGTAAGCGTTTTCTTTAAACCAGATAGGGGAAATTCGAGAAATATTTTAGCTGAATATTTTGAAACGAATTTGACTGGAAGCTGTTGCTGCCTATGGAAGCAACATATTCCAGTCAGATAAGTTTCAGAAAATTCTAAAGTATTCGACAGCTTACTTGTATAGTTACCTTGTGATTGGAATTCTGGGGGTTGAAGTGGGGTGGGGAGAGGGGGTGTGGGGTGGGTCAGTGTTCTAAGCGTTAAGTGAAGCACGAGTCGACACCTTCTTATTCTTTTTCATATAAAAATTTAACAGCGTCAATTCAATTCAATTTATTTACATCACAATTAATTTTAATTTAACTAGGTGTGCTAAACAACCTAACGAATTTTAAAAAAATGTGATAATTTAAACCGTTTCCATGTTTTCCTCACTAACCAGCAGATTAAGAAGATTATCGCCACTATAACGTGAGATCGCGGACACTTTCTAGTCCAAAAGATCAAGTAAAAAGTCAGATTAAAATAGTTCACGAGATTCGATTACGTCACACCAACAAAGCATGACATCTTTGCGATGATTTGTTTACGTCATCGCGCGTGCCGCTGTGAAACGCAAACCAGCTAAGTTTATCCTACTTTTTGTTATTATGGAAAAATGTTGTTTTACTAGTAAGGTAGGCCTATTCATTCATTCACCAGGCTGCATTCGGTGGAAAGAAAGTTGCATGGCGTAAACCAGGAAAACGATGTTCCTGAAAGCTGTTGCTGTCATAGACGACAATAGTTTTCAGTCACATCGTTCACAAAATAATCATCAGTACCTTTACTACTAGAGGACCTATACCTGCGTTACATGGAGATGGCCGCTAAGCAATAAAGAATGTACCACTTATAACAGAACCAGAATAGCGACTTTAAAATCCGATTTTATTCCCAAATCTCTCAAATTTATTGGTTGTTAAATTAACTAATACGTGACCATTTAGCGTCATCGGGAAACTATAAAACAACCCCTTCCTACTTTTGAAACTCGATAGAGGATTCCAGTTTGTCCATCAATCATATGACGTCATAATCAACTACGTGACGTGTAGGATCACGTCGTAATCAATTACGTCATGAATGGCGTAGCTAAGTTGGCCACGAACGCTTAATCGATGACGGACTAAGCGTTATACGAATTGTCTTTACTATTTAATAAACATTCTGTTGAATATTTTGAAACTTACTAATTTGACTGGGCGCTGTTGCGGCCTTAGGCAGCAACGGCCAGTAGCGGATTATAATAGGGGCAGCGGGGACATTTGCTCCCCGGCCCCATATCTTGACCAGCCCCCAATTTTTTGTATCAAAAACTTTTTTGGGTGAATAATGTGTTTTATGCAGTTTCTCTGTTTACAAACGAGAATAGCAATAAGACTCAATAGTGGATCCAATGGAGTGGCACGTGTGGCCCTAGCCATCTCTCTCCCCACCCATCCCCAACCCCACCCCTCACCACCCACTTGACTAAAACGTTTTCTCGTAAGTCATTAAGATGTCGTGGAAAATTATGTTCCTTTGAACCCTAAAGCCATCAAATCTCAATTTCAAGGTAAACATCTGTAAGCTGTTGAATATTTTAACCTAATTTGACTGGAAGCGGTTGCATCATTTATGCCTTTATAGCGCTCAGTAATATATGTGTCAAACTATTCAAGATATTATATAATTTTAAAAGATTCTTCCTGAAATTTGGTCTTTCATGTTCAAAGGCCTTCAAGATTATGTCAGGAATCCCAGTATTTGTCCATCTCTAGGTCATGGAATCACCCACCTACCTATCTATTGACCTATTCATATTTATAAGCAAAGCGTAAGCAAAATACCCATAACGGTATGAAGTGTGCATTGCAAAATCGCACGTATTCTCTATGGTAGTGAAGACAACACCTTAACTTATGCAATTTTAAAAGTCTAAAAGTTGCATCGTATTATGATTCCTCAATGGAGACATCACATATGTAGTGGTATGTAGCATTACTAAGCTATGCATATGAATAGGTGAATAGAATGATAGGTTAATGCATGTTCACAATCGTATTTTCTGTCTTACCATAGATACTCCTTTTTCATATGACTGCTTGATTATCTCCAAGAATGTTCTAAATTACAGGTAAATTAAAACTCATTATTCCACTCAGAGGGCATCGCAGCAGTTTTAAATTCGCATAATTTCTCTGGGGAGCACACACAACCCCCCCCCCCATGCCCCCCCCCTCCTCCCCCACCCACACACACCTCACACCCACCCACCCCACCAACACACCACGAAACCCACCCACCCACCACTTTTTTTGGGAGGGGAACACCTACCCAAAGGGTCACCCCATCCGCAACTGAAGATGAACATACTTACAATGTTCATCTTATTATCTCTATTATATACTGTTTCGGTATTATTCTTTAGTAATGTGTTCGTTGTTTGTTTGAGTTTTCTGATGATGAGTGATGACAAACTATTGGCGAGTGGTCATTCAGCGTCCCTCAAGCCCACGTGAAAAACAAATCATTTTAAGTTATTTTTGGATGGAATATGTGCGATATAACTTTATGACAGTATGACCATATAACCATCTGTGCCTCGCTGTAGTAAGGCGAGGTGTGTGTGCGTGCGTGCGTGCGTGTGGTAGGGTGGTTGGGTGGGTGTGTGGGGGGGTCTGTCTTATTGTCTTATTTGTCCATTATATATTGCTTCAGTATTATTATTATTATTATTATTATTATTATTATTATTATTATTATTATTATTATTATTATTATTATTATTATTGTTATTATTATTAAAGAGTGGGTTTTTTAGACTCTTCTGGTGTTTTATGAGCGAGATGGTTCGTGATTGTATTACAGTTTAATATAATTTTTTTAATCTTCTAGATGCTCTCAGATGGCTGTTAAATTATTCTATTTTTAGTTATTTAATTTGATTTTTTGTTCATTCAGTTTTTTATCCAGTCCTGTTTACACAACTGAACGGCTAATAAATTGAGAGACCAAAATGAATGAAATTAAATGGCTAAAAAGTAGTAATTTAACAACCAACTGATGGTCCATATTTACCTCTGGAAATGCAGGAGATGCCATCAGATCTGCGAACATCTAGATTTCCCTTTTGCTTTTCCTTTCACTTCCATCCAACTCCACAAATATTCTTTGCTTCCGGCCCTGGCAAGGCTTAATCCGGCACTGGCAACAGCTCCCAGTAAAATTAGTAAGTTTCAAAATATTCAACATCTTACCTGCATAGGTTTCTTGAAATTTAGATTCAGAGAGAGCATGGATCGAACAATCCCAACACCGGTGAAGTGTGGGTAGAGCTTAGCTAAAGATGGGCAGGCATAGCTAAAACTGGATTCCTCCATTGCAAAATGTAGACTTTACGATAAATAGTGTTTTAGCCTCCAAAGCGTATGTTGTTTATTGGATACAAATTACCAAGACATAACAACAAAAGAATATCAATGACGAAAATTGCGATGTTGTTTGGAAAAGTTCATTTGCAGGGCACGAGAAGACTATTCTTGAAAATTCTCGAGCCAGGCATTACAGTAATGCATTTTCGAAAATAGTCTTCTCTTGACCTGCAAATGGGCATGCATTCACTAGCCAAAATGTAATTTTTCATGACCGATCGCATTAAAAAGTAATTGAAAGTTAGGTTTTGAAATATTTTATGCAATAGAAACTATTCACAAATATTCGATTATTTAATTTTACAAAATCGCGATTTCGCATAATCGCGATTTTCGATTTAATCACGTGATCGCGCAAGCCTACTCCAACTTATATTGGTTTCAAAATATTCAACATGTTAACTACATAGTTACCTCCACAGCGATATCAGGCTTCAAAGTTTCAAATCGATGGCAAAGGCGTACAAAGTGGGCGGAGCTTAGCTAGAAATGGGTGGGGGCCTAGCTAGAAATGTATTTCTCAATATAATATAGAATAGAATCAAGATGATGTGCTGGGTTCTGGTAAGTGAAAGCTTACAGCAAAATATCGCTAATCGATCCTGAAATCACACATTGAAATTCCGAGTGGTTTTTTTTCCAAACATCTATAGCTTTAAATAACTCAAAAAGAAGTTTTTGTAATATTGGATTTTGGAAGAGGAAAATACAGTGTTTATTTCCGTTGTCTAGTACTCTTCAAAGTGTACGGCCTATAGCTTAACATAACGTACAAGCCTCGAGTATCTTAGGCAAAACGTCCAAGAGGGTGCACTTATGGTGGGCTCTTAACTGTCTGCCCGCTGAATTTCTACAGACTATATTGTTCATGGCGTTTAACTCTGACCCTGCTGAACAGTTTGAAAGCAATTTGACTGAAAGTTGTGGGTACGGAAATTATTGTCTGCTGGCTAGTAGCAGTAAGGCAGACTATCATCTCATATATCTCCTTTCATCTTCAAGAGATGTTTTTTTATAATCTCAAATGATTTTAATAGGAAATCTTACTATTTTGAAATCCATTTGACTGAAAAACCTTACTGACTTTCAGTCAAATAGTTTTCAAAATAGTTAGTGATATAGGCTACTTCCTTTCAGTCAAATATTTTTCAGAATATTGAGTGGTATAGGCCTACAGTAAATCGGTCTATCATCTAGACACGTCTAGAAGGAAATTGGTTACCAATTTTCAAGTTTAATTCTTTGCCCAATTGATGGACAAGGTACTTGCAGGGCTCTTCACAATGCCCCTGGATCACTTTCATAGTGGAATAAGGATGTCCAAGCTGGCGCGAGTAAAAGACTGGGCAAACACTGACCAATGCCGGTATTAGAATGTATTATTCCGAAAGCGGTCGGCGCGGAACCTTTCATGTTTTAATCCACGTGACTGATGGAGTACTAGACCTATCTAACTATATTTAACTTAAAATCACACATAGGATTACAGCTTGTCTCAAAGGCGCTAAGTCTAAAACCTGCTGAAAATTTTGAATATAAATTTGACTGAATATGGTCCGTGCTTAGACAGCTAAGACTTTCAGTCAAATTTACCTTAAAACAATTTAACTGGTTCGTGTACAATAAGCACTATTTATGGCATACGGCAGTGAAATATCATAACAGGACGCTTGACCGTTAGTGGCTGTAACAACAATTGGCAATAATTGTTAATTTAAAGTTCCCACCCCCACCGCACGTTCTTAATCTAGTTTGATGAGTCCATAGACCGCATAACACCTCTTCTCTCACCTTCTTTGATGAGGTTATTTGTCATATAGATTACTCCGCTATAGGACGTAAAACAACAAGGTTGGGTTTATTCATTACCGTTTTCATTCTGATGGCAATGCAATACCAAATAAGGCAATGATTTTTAATAAAATCGTGATGATTAGACCTGACAATAATTTGAGTGTACGTTGTTGCTGCCTATGCTATAATTATCGTAATAAATCTATTATACATTCTGTTATATAAATCGTATTGGCTATTTTGAAAATATGATGACTGCCATGTATCCCGATGCATTCTATAATCTATAATATAGGTTTTAATTTGAAAATAATTTTGCTAGAAGTCGTCGCTGCCTACTGGCAACATCGGCGCCCAGTCCTGATTATTTTCAAAATAATCATCAACTTATACTTACTCCCTGTAAATTACTACAGGTATAAATACACCTGTGTCATGTGTAAAGTGGTTAATAAGGTCGCTCAGAGTGGGGCGGGTTGGGTAGTGGGAGTTGATTTCGGTTTACATAATCGAGTGTTTAGCTGAGGATACTCGAGCAGTGTTTGCCAATACCATCAGCTTAGGGAAGTTGTTCTTGGATAGTACTCTACATCAAACGGAGCCGAATTTAGAGGAAATTTACCGTAAGAGCGCTTATGTTTTAAGGAGAATTTGCCTTTTTCTAAATATAAATCTTAGGTAAATTGTCTACCGCCATATAAAACGTGAGGCGGTGTTGTTACCGAGCGCAGTACATTACTGATTGTTGTGTAAAGTAACGGTTAATGGTATTCCAAGGTTAGCTCCACAACATCGCAGACTCAAGATAGATGAAATTGTTAGAGATAACTCACATTCTAACGAGATTTTAGTAAGATTTTATTTTATTTCAAATTTTTTAATTATTTGTCTAAATTATTTACTATATGCAGAATACGATATGGCTTAATGATTAAACGTGTTGCTTATCATCCTGTGTTTCGTTACCATATTGACAGATTTGAAGGTAAGTGATCATATGACGTCATAATCATCTACGCGACGTTTAGGATGACGCCCTAACCAATCAATGACGTCAGGAATTACCTAGATAAGTTCCTCACGAACTCATAACTGATGACGGATTAAGCGCTGTTGTACGAATTCTATGTCTTTACTATTTAATAAACAAACTGATGAATATTTTGAAAACTAATTTGGCCTGGGCGCTGTTGCTGCCATGGGCAGCAACAGCACACAGTCAAATTAGTTTCAAAATAATCAACAGCTTACCTGTATAGTTTTCTGGACATTGATAATCAGGCTGTTCAGAGATCGATCGATCCCAGCGCGGGTGAAGCGTGGGTGGAGCTTAGATAGAGATGGGCGGGGCATAGCTAAAGCTGGATTTCTCCATTGATAAGAAATTATCTGTTGAATATTATAGATGATATCGGCGGTTCCGATTACGACTAGCCTGCGCTCTATACCGAGATTTTGTTATGATTTTATTTTATTTCAAATATAAATCTGAAATATTTTTAATGACTTTGTCACATATTTAATTTCCAGAATATAACCATAATATGGTTTAAAATTAGATGTATTAATTACATATATCATTAGTGAACATTTTCCAAATGTGTTAAATACTGAGAAGTAGAACTCTTTTAGAAGCAGTCCTCATTAAAGGATAACTAATCCCATCTCTTGATAGCTATTCGGGTGATCTAACGCGCTGCTCATAAACTAATCAGGTAATTTTAAGCTTTTCATCAAGACGCTAAGGAAAGATATTCAGGATTTAGTAGTTAAATGTTGGTACAGCCTATGATGACTGTCATGATTTACTTTTCAACCAATCAGAAAAACACTAGTGTGTCTGCCTCGGTATATACGCTCAGTCATGGAGGCGCCAACTATAGTTTGGCAATGTGGTATAAAAGCAATCCTACAGGTAAGCTGTTGAATATTTTGAAACCAATTTGCCATAGGCAGCAACAACTTCCAGTCAAATTAGTTTCAAAATATTCAATTGGATGAGCATTACATAATAAAGAATGTGATGCATTGGAGCTTACGTGACATCACACACAATAGCTTGAGGAGACAAAATGGTGTTGCTCACTGTTCAACATTTACTCGATATTACAAAACAGATAATTGCGATACAGATCAGGGAATGCAACAGGATATGAATGATATGGAATCTATAAACCATATTCTATCGGTGCAATACAGCATTTGAGATGAGATTAGCATCGCTTTAAACGGTAACCGAGCCAGTCATTATAGTGTTAAATTTTCAAAAGTACTCTTCTCTCGGCCTGCAGATAGACACTGGCCAAGTACAAAACTGTAATTTTCTTTACTATTACCTCTTTAATGGTCAAGCCAGAGAAAAAAATTCACTGATCAATTTACAAAAATAGTCTTCTAAAATTAGAATATCTTGAAAAATATTGACCTTCAAAATGTTTTATTGATATATCAAGTAGTATTTTAGCGCTTTGAGGCGCTGTTGACACAATATAGGTTAGATAATAAGGACATACAATTTGTACAACAACGCTTAGTCCGTCATCAATTAAGCGTTCGTGACGAACTTATCTATGTCATTAATGACAACATCATTGATTATGACGTAATCCTACACGTCGCGTAGTTTATTATGACGTCATATGATGCATGGATGGATGGATAAACTGGACCGGTCCATTATAAGGTTGCTAGTGTGTGTAATCTAGTCTGTATAGCTGCTCACTCCTTACCATGTTGGCAAATCGTAAACGCGTTTTGACTCTGGCGCTTCTAAAATACCCATAAAATGTAAGCGGATTTTCGGGACCTTGACCAGCTAAACGTACTAGAAAATGCCTTCTAATGATACAAAATTCGTCTTTTACCATTTTTGTCAGTTCAACCTTTCAACGACCAAACCATACAGGCTGCGTTAGAAACTATTTGTAGCTCTGACTATAGGTCCTATACATTGTAGTTATAATTTCCGAGAATCGCAATGATCTATATTATATATATATATATATTATTATTATTCTTTCTTACAGGAAATTATGAAGTACGTGTTACCCGAAGCAACGGTTCCAAGCTTCAGTCCAAACATGTCTACCGCGCCACTTCCGTTCTATCCGGTTCCGATGCACGCCCAGTATTCCTGTTTCCTCCCACCCGCGCATGCGCACATGGCAATTCCAACAGCAATGTATCCCGTCATTCCTACGATGTCACATAATTTCCACAGCGCCCTGCAATATTACCAGGTGTTACAGTCGGCGGGACATCAGACTGCGATTCCGGACCACCATAGCCGGACGTGTCCGGAAGATCTATCCTTTCATAAAACAAGGAACGAGTTCACAAAATGGAGCATGCAACACCAAGGTAAGCGATACAGTACATCTCATAACTAAGTGAATAATTCCAAAACAGAAACATGTCAGTTAGTACAATTCTGAACATGATATATAATTTTTTTTAATGTTCTGTTGAGTACTTTGTATTTAATTTGATTGGAAACCTTAGGCTGCAATTTGCTTACAATCAAATTAATTTCAAAATAGTAAACAGTACGGTTTATTTTGTTTTGGAAACAAGTTATTTCTGAGCCATGCTGTAGTTGCTATGAGGGTGTGCGTCATGCATGCAAACAGAAGTCCATAACACTAGACAGAATTCATGAATCCAGTTTCTCACTCAATCATATGACGTCATAATAAACTACGTGACGTGTATGCCGAGGCTATAATCAGTCACGTCATGCATGACTCGATTTAGTCCGTCATAAACGATTAATAGTTAGTTAGGTTGTAGGAATTGTATGTCTTTACTATTTAATAAACATGCTGTTGAATATTTTGTAACTAATTTGGCTGGCCGCATCACCCAGTCAAATTAGTTTCAAAATATTCAACAGCTTCGGTGGAGCTTAGCTGGAGATGGGCGGGGCATAGCTAAAAGTAGATTCCACCATACTAAAACATGGTTTCCTTCCTCTAGTATTATCGACTTCTGATACTAATGAATTCCAGTAAAGCATATTTTACTTATTCAACTGACGTCATTTCAACCGACAAGTCTTCAACTGACGTCACTTCAAATGATGTCACTTCAATTGACGTCACTTCAACTGACGTCATTTCAACTTCAGTCACTTCAAATGACGTCACTTCAACAAACGTCACTTCAGTCACGTCAACTGACGTCACTTCAACTGACATCAATTCAACTGACGTCATTTGCCTGACGTCATGATTTTACAGTTAATTAATTTGTTAAATATTTCAAGTATAGCTGACAATTGTTTGCTATAAAACTAATTTTGAAGTCCGAATTTTTTTAAAATACTGATAGTAGTAGTAGTAGTAGTAGTAGTAGTAGTAGTAGTAGTAGTAGTAGTAGTAGTAGTAGTAGTAGTAGTAGTAGCAAGCACACAGACGCACGCACGCACGTCTGGATCTATTACTGACATATTATATTACTAAATGGTTACACTGAAACTTGTGACAACTTGGATTGAATGAATTTTGAATTGTTGCTATATTTTGCTGATACATGTGCTACATCAAGCATATTTATGTGTGAATTCTTGTCATAAAATGTAGGTTACCACTTTTAGAATCCTGCTGTTATTATTATCGGACTAAAAATCTATAATTTTGCTGATTATCTTTTAGTAATCCTTTTATGACATCTAACCCTCAAATTTCTTTAAGTAAATTTCACTTTTCTCTAAGAAAATGCCAATTTGCAGACAAGGAGAATACTATTTTTGAAAATTCACCACTCAAATGACTGGGTCGGTTATCGAGCCAGTCATTTCAGTGATAAATTTTCAAGAATAGTCTTCTCTTGGTCTGCAACTGGACACTTCCCATGACCACTACAAAAGCCGTTTTTGTCCGTTTTGAGGCTTTTGAGTGTTAAGTGTGCTAAGACTCATTTTATCGACATGTCCAGCGTTAAACCATAAATTGTCAACAGGTTCTCCGAACAAGACGTCTTTACCGCCATCACCTGTTAAACCTCGATTTAACTTCGCTCGCTTGGCCGAAGCCGTGCTGGAGGACAGCGAATGTTGCGCAGGCTCATCACAAGAGGGCGCTATCATCATCAGTCACGTGTACCCGTTTAATGCACTCCAGCGACTAAGGTATTTATCTTGACCATACTTCTAGTCGATTGTAGCTTTGGTGTCTCATACTACCATACTTTTCATTGAGAGGACAACGGCAGGACATGACCTATGTTAGGGTTGGGAGGTCAGAATCAATGTGGGTGGGTGGGGGATCATTAAGGCCGTTGTCATGGTTGTAGGCTAGTGAGTCATGACTCACGACCTGCATTTCTTAATGCACCAAGTATGTACTTCTTGAGCAGCGTCAAACTCCTTGGCCCACTTACGTGCATAACTTAGTCAATCCACACTTTAGTGTCCCTACCTACTTCGCAGTACCTCCGGGTAAGCGCTTAAGATCGCACTTATAGAAATCCGCTAAAGAGACAGGTTGACAGTCTTGTTTGTGTACTACTCTACGTCGGTCCAGCACGGGATTTGGCCGTATTCTGGTTACAGTAAGATTACGAATTGACGAATCCAGTTTAACTATGCGCCGTCCATCTCTAACTAAACTCCACCCACGCTTTGGCCGTGTTGAGGTCGATCGATCCATGTGCACTCAATTCGACGTTTGTGATGGAGCTACATCATTTTGATTGTGACGTCAACTAACATGTGGCGTAGTTGGTTATGCCGTCAGGTACGAGAGTGAAAGATAAGAACCCTCCATTGTATCGGTCAGCGAGAGAGAATCCTGATCAGGGTCAAAGTGATTATTTTTAGGGTGGTCAGAAATAGCTTGGTCAAGGATAAATCAACTGTATGATCTTATTTAAATAGTTTGACTACTCGGTTACAGGGCCGGTGGATGACCGGGGCCGATATGGATCACGCGTGGGTCTGATGGAAGGGCATGGTCACTGGTGAGGTCTCAGAAAGGGCTGTAGGATCAGTGATTATCTCATAAGATGTACCCTATTATGATATTATTGCCACAAATTGTGTTCCTGATCCCAGGCCTAAATGAAATTTAGAAGCCTCTCTGGGATGTTGAATTACCTGGGGAATGACGTTCATGGCCATCATAGGCACTTCTTGAGCGTAACACGCGCTCGCTGACCATGCCCGTGTGGTCTCACATGGAAGCATGGATTGCTAGAACACAGGTATTGTCTTTGTTCGGAAATTTACAATGAGTTTTCTGCATTATGCTTTGCGGATCTTAATTATGTCGATATTTACTTTTTCAGCTATAAGAAACCACGTGGTGCTAAGTCAACCATTCAAATGGCACCAGTTGGTGCAAACAGAGACAGGAGTGAGAAAAAGCCACGTATTTCCACAAGGTATGGTTGATAGAGTTTTCATCAGCTCAATGATTCCTTTAACAATGATCTGTTTAACCGCTAGTCCGCGTGGAACATCACGTGACGTGACTGGTACAATTCCTTCTCACTTATATACCATGTGCAGGTACAGGGGTTGGGGTGGTGTGTGTGTGTGCGTGCGTGCGTGCGTGCGTGCGGGCGGGCGGACGTGCGTGCGTGTGTGTGTTGATAAATTCTTTGTTGGAATCTATAGATGGATGCATCCCAGCTCATCTATAGTATGTAAATATACTATGGACATAATGGGGATTCAAGTTTGCCAGTCAATCATATGACGTCATATAGTCAACTCCGTGGCCTGTATGATGACGTCATAATCATGTACGTCATGAATTGACGTAGATAAGTTCGTCACGAATGCTTATTTGATGACGGACTAAACGTTGTTGTACGAACATGGAGTGCAGGGACTGATCGATCTCAACACGGGCGAAGTGTGGATGGAGCTTAGCTAAAGATTGGCAGGGCATAGCTAAAACTGGATTCCTCCATTCACTTTAGATACAATAGAACCAATAGAGGAATCAATTTCTAGATATCCCCCACCCATTTCCAGCTAAGCTCCGCCCACTTCACATGTTTTGGAAGCAGTTTGAAACGTTTTAAACTTTTATTCCCAGAATCTAAATTTCAAGGTAATTATACAGGGAAACTGTTGGAGATTTTGAAACTAATTTGACTGAGAACTGTTGCTGACTATGGCAGCAACAGCTCCCCATCAAATTAGTTCCACATATTCAACATCACGTTTATTAAAATGTAAATTCATCAAATACATACAATTCATAGTTTTTAATAGTTTGTTGACTGACTATTTTTTTACTTTTTACTTGCGTTACTTTGTGACATCGCTTACCGTGTGATGTATTTAGTCCATGAGGTCAGATAGTGGGGTGACATATCGAATCCTTCAATTGTAGACAAATACAGCTTATTATCAGACACATACCCCACACCATATGCCATATCACCATTATCTCGAAAATAAAGGTGTGATATTTTCCTTCCAGGATGAAGAAGCAATACATCTGTAGATTTTGTGCTCGTCACTTTACTAAATCATATAACCTTCTGATTCACGAACGAACGCATACTGATGAACGGCCTTACACCTGCCAAATCTGTGGCAAGGCTTTCAGGAGACAAGACCACCTGAGGGACCACAGGTAACAGCATTTTAGTGATCATATATCCAGCTTAGCCCTTTAAACATTACAGACCACAAATTACATATTTCATTATGCTGTGCGTAATATTATGTTTAATATCTTGAAAAAAATTTGACTGGGAACTATTGTGGCATATTGCATAATACAAGCCCCAGTTGAAATACACTAGAAATATTTAAAAACACTCTTATTGGTGTCTCTCTCTCTCCCTCTCTCTCTCTCTCTCTCTCTCTCTCTCTCTCTCTCTCCCCCCCCCCCCCCCCCCCCCCTCTCTCTGTCTCTGTCTCTCTCTCTCTCTCTCTCTCTGTCTCTCTCTCTCTCTCTCTCTCTCTCTCTCTCTCTCTCTCTCTCTCTCTTTCTCTCTCTCTCTCTCTCTCTCTCTCTCTCTCTCTCTCTCTCTCTCTCTCTCTGTCTCTCTGTCTCTCTGTCTCTATGTCTCTCTCTGTCTCTCTGTCTCTCTCGCTCTCGCTCTCGCTCGCTCGCTCGATCTCTCTCTTTCTTTCTCGCCCTCCTTCAAACGTCCATCTCTCACTCCATTCACTTCCCTCTCCCTGGTCCCAATCCGCTCCCACTCCACTCTCTTATCATCATCACCACCACATTATTATTATTATTATTATTATTATTATTATTATTATTATTATTATTATTATTATTATTATTATTATTTTTATTATTATTATTTTTTTTTTTTTTTTTTTATTTATTATTATTATTATTAATATTATTATTATTATTATTATTATTATTATTATTTTTATTATTATTATTATTAGGTATATCCATTCGAAAGTGAAGCCATTTCAGTGTTCTGTGTGTGGGAAAGGATTCTGTCAGGCGAGAACTCTTACACTCCACAAGGTCCTTCACACACAGGTTCGTGGATGATTCATGCACGGTCAGTTATCGGTGGTGGTGGTAGTGCTGGTGGTGGTGGTGGTGGTGGTGGTGGTGGTGGTGGTGGTGGTGGCGGTGGTGCAGGTGGTGGTGGCGGTCGAGGTGGTGGTCGTGGTGGTGGTTGTGGTGGTGTTGGTGGTGGAGGTGGTGGTGGTGGTGCTGTGGTACTGATGGTGGTGGTGTGGTGGTGGTGGTGGTGGAGCTGGTTGTGCTGGTGGCGTTTGTGCTGGTGCTGGTAGTGGTGATGCTGGTAGTGGTAGTGGTGCTGGTGGTGGTGCTGATGTTGCTGGTGCTGGTAGTGGTGCTGGTAGTGGTGATGCTGGTAGTGGTAGTGGTGCTGGTAGTGGTGGTGGTGCTGATGTTGCTGGTGCTGGTAGTGGTGGTGCTGGTAATGGTGGTGCTGGTGCTGGTGGTGGGCTTTATGTCAAGAGAATGTATCATTTCTTGTATCTGAGGTTTAAATGGTTAAATTCTTAACATCAAATTTCCTGTATGTGTATAGCAAGATTGTGATACATTGTGTACAATGTTGATGACTATTAGAATGTTTAACTGACTGACTGACTGACTGACTGACTGACTGACTGACTGACTGACTGATGACTGACTGACTGACTGACTGACTGACTGACTGACTGACTGACGGACTGACGGACTGACTATTGCTACCAATAGTCAACCATATGCCAGGCTGACACGTACAGCGACTGGCAAGTAGTCAGCTATAATTAACAATAGTTTGCCAGTCGTACATGGAACTGTGTTATTTCCTTAGTGACCAAATTTATCTTGCACTAACCTCATTTAGAAAGAACCTTATTTATGCGTTATAATAATTCTATCTAAATGTCATTTTTCAATCCAATGAATCTTAGAATCGTATACTTATTCGCTTTCATTCATGACTTTCTATTTCCTCATTACAGCAGGTATCTAACCGAACTACATCACGCTACAGGAAGTCTGTACAACCACTCGACGTCACATCCGCCGTAGATTCGAGTTCAACGTCCACGCAAATAAAATTTGAGACATTAGAACCTTAAATTATATTCAGATGCAGATCGAGCAGTTACTGAGCGATTCTGATTTGCATGGCAATATATCTGAATTGCGAATAGTCACGGTGTGATGGTGGGTGGGTTGGTTGGCTGGAGGGGGTGGGGTCGGGGTGTTTGGGTGGGAGGGGTGGGGGAGGGGGGTTCTGCTTAACAGTAACATTTAAACAAGATATGCCTTCTGTTGACAATATGGATGGGTAGTGGCTTTAACTAGATTGTCAGCGGGTAATACAATTAATCTAAAACCGCTAACTTTTTTCTAAAGTTGAGATTCTATTTAAAACACTCATTTTCCCTAAATTGAGACTATCATTTCACATCTATCCAATACGAAGTCATAGTATAGCGTACCGTGATTCCATGCCTGCCTCAATCGTCATTCAGCTACATATGTTTACAGTTCACGCTCAGAATAACTTAACATGTTTCAAAAACAAAATATAACGTACTGGTGAAAACTTTTGACCATAATCGAGGAATCCAGTTTTAGCTATTCCCCGCCCATCTCTGGCTAAGCTCCACCCACACCTTCGCCTGTGTTGGGATCGATCGATCCCTAACTCCCCTGACTGTCAATTTCCAGAAGTAAAGACAGAATTCATACAACAAACGCTTAGTCCGTAACGAACTTAGCCACGCCATTCATGACTTAATTTATTATGACGTCATCCAACACGTCACGTAATTGATTATGACGTCATTTGATTGATGGAAAACTGGAATCCTCCATTGGATTGACGGCAACAATGTCTTCCAATCCAATTATGTTCAAAATATTCAGCAGAACATTTCTTACTAACTACGATGTTTCTGTTTTCTGGTTTATTTAAACAAAATGCCTTATTTATTAGCTGTACTGTACATTGAACGGTTATCGAGCCAGTCACTTTCACATCAGAATGCTTGCAAAATAAATTAACAATCGTATGCGCTTAGAGGTTTTAAACTGTGTTTCTCAATGTAATGACATGAAATATATCTTGAGGATTTTCATTTCGTATAAATCAATATAATTTTTTGTTGGGAAATTTAATTAGGAACATGTATCCTAATTCAATTTCATAATTAGAAAATTATTGGTTTATACGGAATTAAGTCTTCGTTTCATTATATCGAGGCATACAAGTTAAATGTGCATATTCACAGCAAAATTCTTGAAATAAAATTGTCAAAATTGTACTCTTTTAGAGGCTTAAATTGTGGGCATAGATGCAATGAAACTAAATAAATCATTACATATAAATTAATGTAATTTTTAAGTTGTGAAATTGAATTAGAGACACGAGTCCTTAATTCAAACTTCGCAATTAAAAAATTATAATAATTTGTACGAAATTAAATTATCATATGCTAAGATGTATTTCCCTTCATTAGATTTAGGCACATAATTTAAGCCTCTAAAGTATACGATTTTAATCATGTGAAGGTGGAATTTAACCCTTTAATGACGAAATTTGTTCAAAAAAATTTAAATATTTACTCATTGAATGTCCATTTGCAGGCCAAGAGAAGACTGTTTTTTGAAATTGTACCACTGAAATGACTGGCCCGGTTATCGAGGCAGTCATTCCAGTGGTAAAATTTCAAAAATAGTCTTGTCTTGGCCCGCAAATGGTCATTCCTCAAGGCCACTACAGTGGCCGGTTTTGGCTGGCTTCGTCGTAAAAGAGTTAATATTTCAACTTGACTGCTAGCATTGTAGGCGAATGATAACCATTCTTGACACAAATATCGTAATATATATATATATATATATATATATATATATATATATATATATATATATATATGTGTGTGTGTGTGTGTGTATGTGTGTGTGTGTGTGTGTGTGTGTGTGTGTGTGTGTGTGTGTGTGTGTGTGTGTGTGTGTGTGTGTGTGTGAGCGTGCGTGCGTGCCTGCGTGCGTGCGTGCGTGTGTGTTCCTGTAAATATTTGAGCCAAACATTATGTGAACATTGTTAGTCTCCTACTAGTGATAAACATATTCAATAACATTCAAAGATGATACCTTTTAACCCCTATATTCGTGCGACTCCAGTGTAGCAATTTATAAGACAGCTATACAGGTAGTTGGTTGAATATTTTAAAACTGGACCGTGTTACTCTCATGGTTAATTTCAATATATTAAATAGAATATTTCTAAAGAATTTGGCGTTTTTGTATATTTAGCTGAATATTTTGAATCTAACTTGACTGGGAGCTGCGCTATGGCAGCAACACCTTTCAGTCACATTAATACAAAAATAGTCAATACTCTCCCCGTATAGCTGACTTGGAATTGAAACGCTTCCATTTTAAAGGTGCATATTCACTGCAAAATTACTGAAAATAAAGTCACGAGCCTCTATTTCAATTTCGCAACTGAAAAAATTATATTAATTCATATGGAATGAAATCATCATATGTTAAGATTTATTTCGTTTCATTATTTAAGCCTATAAAAGAATACTTAACAATTTTATTTTCAGAAATTTTACTGTGAATATGCACCTTTAATGGTTTAGAAAGCCAATCCTCGAAGGTACCATCTTTGAATCTGTATATTGTTTAAATGGCATGACGTATGTACAAATTCTATTCACGCAATTACACATACATACACGCACATTCCAGTCAGATTCTGTCCTATACACAGTCGTATGTATATAGAGGCACACTATCTGTACATGACCATGTATATAATTTATATAAAATATCTTATATGTTTTGTATTAAATTAATATCTTTTGACAAAAATGCCTTTCTTGTTTTAACCTTGTTTCACACCCATTGTGGAAAATTGATACACTAGACGCACGTGGAATTGTGGGAGTAACCCTATTGACCTTTCCGGTTTTAGCTATGTCCCGCCCATCTCTAGCTAAGCTCCAACCACACCTCACTCGTGTTGGGATCGATCGATCTCTGAACACCATGACTATCAATTTCCAAAAAAACTACACAGGTTCGCTGTTGAATATTTTGAAACTAATTTGACTTGTCAAATTAGTTTCAAAATATTCAACAGCATGTTTATTAAATAGCAAAGAATTACAAAGACATACAATTCATACAACATGTCGGACCATTTGAGATTTGGTGACGGTCAATATGGAACCCTTTGTGAAGCAATGAGTATGACGTCATCATGCAAGCGCTGAGCTGATTATGACATCATAAGAGGGTTGATGATGGATGGATACGCTGGAAAGGTGACTCGCTTAAGCACTATCACGTGGCCGTTTTCAAGGACCTATATGGACTGTTTGACCATAGCTGGCCATTTAATAATTGTTACTCGTGTGAAACCACCAATTGGGAAATGCTTTTCTAGCTATGCCACGCCCATTTTAGCTAAACTCCACCTACCTTTTACGCGTGTTAGAATCGATTTATATACTTTAAACCCTGCATTCCCCGAATCCCTATGTCCAGGCAACCATACAGGTAAGCTGTTGAAATATTTTGAAACTAATTTGATAGGGAACTATTGCTGCCGATCAACCGCATCCAATCAAAATAGTTTCAAAATATTATCAACCGAATGTAATTAAATTGTAGATTCAACAAAAACATAGCATTCGTAAACTTAATGGCAGACTTCGATTTTAATGTCAGTATGATTGTGACGTCAGAAAACTAGTGGAGTATTTAATTATGACGTCATATACTTGAAGGAGAGATCGTATCCCTCCATTAGGCCTCCAGACTTAGTTCTCTCCTGTTCAACTGTTACAGAGACGCTGACGAGGGATCTCCACTGCATCAATATGACTAGAACCACCACCACCACCACCACAACCATCACCCCCACCACCACTACCATCATCATCATCACGACCACACAAATCATCTCCACCGCCACAATCATCACTACTACCACCATCATCACCACTACCCACCACCACCACCACCACCACCATCATCATCATCATCATCATCATCACCACGAACACCATCATCATCACCACCCCCACTATCACCACCCCCACTATCATTACCACCACCACAACCATCACACCAACACCAACACCACCACCACCACCACCACCACCACCACTAACATCATCATCACCATCATCATCATCATCGACATCATCACCAGCGTCATCATCCCCATCATCATCATCATCATCATCATCATCATCATCATTATCGTCATCACGTCCTGGTCTTCCCGGGCTCTCAACGGCCCTATGACAAATATCATTCAGTGGAATAGGAGCCAACATAATCTCTATACAAGAAGATCGTATGCATTATTAGCTCACCTGGCCAGAATGGCCAAGTGAGCTTATGCCATGGCGACCGTCCGTCGTCTGTCTGGCGTCCGTCCGTCTGTCAACTTTTTTCTTTAAACGACTTCTTCTCGAGAACCACTGGGCCGATTTCAATTATATTTGGCAGGAAGTATCTTTAGTGCATAGGGATCCAAGTTTGTTCAAACGAAGCCGATCGGCCAATTTTGCTGGCGGCCATCTCGGATTTTGGCTTATTTTAGGAAATGTCTTTAAAATTCTTCTCAGAAATCGCTTGGTGGATCGATTCAAAACTCCCGAAATATCATATAGGGCAAGAGCTGAACCAAGTTTGGTTGAAGGAACTTGATCGGCCAAATGGTCCAGCGGCCATCTTGGATGACCTAGTTTTCGTGACAACGACTTCTGCAGAACCGCTGAACCGCCGCATATTTTGGGGATATGATTATGGACTAAGGGTTATTAAAGTTTGTTTATGGGAAGTTGATACGTAAAAAAACATGGCCGCTCTGAACCAATCAAATATTAGCGTGTTTGGCTGCCATATTCAATTTTTTTATTTGATGGATTTTGAAACCGAAATTGGTTTTCTTAACTCAGCCTACTTGTCAGTCATTTGTCGTATAGCGATGACCCCGTCTGTCTTCTGTATGTCCGTCCATCCATCTATCTGTCCGTCACCAACAATGGGAGCTCATTTTATTATTTCTTAACGGATTGACACCAAACTAGGTCACGATATTAATGTCGGCATCTAATATTTGTGTTGTGAAAATTAAGCTGATAAGATGTCAAATGCCAGAGTTATCACCCCTTAAATATTTGCAGTCTCACTTTCATAGGGAAAATACAGGTTTGTTCCCACCGTCCACTTATTTATCACCGTGTCAGATTTATTTAGTAGATTAAACTCCAATTAACAGATTAACCTTTCCATTATTGCCTAGATATTTAAGATATGTATTGTGTGCTCTGACATCTTTGCTCTTAAAATATTTTGAAATGTTTGATTGAAAGTTGTTGCCTTAGGCAGCAATGAAAGTTGTGCTGCCTAAGGCAGCAATGACTTTCAGTCAAATTATTTTCTAAATCAACTCCAGCTCACCCTACCCCTGTTGCTAACTTGGTGATTCAGCCAGATGTACATGTGTTAAATGGATTGTGTGGTGGTGGGGGAATAACCTGCTATAAAGACCACCTACCTGCCTTTAGAGACCATTTTCTTCAATTGTATTTAAACCTCTAGTAACCGTCTGACTGCTGAGTTTTTGCAGACGATATATTCCAAAGGTTATATCTCTGAACCTGATAAATATTTTGAAAACAATTGGACTGAAAGTTGTTGGCGGCAAAATATTCAACAAGTCAGGAGCTTTTGAAAATTGAAGTTATTGGCTGCACTGGCTTGCAGCAGTGAGACAGTTAAGAAACCAGCTGTTGTTAGCACTGATATCATCTATTTTCGCTCAAACATTGTTCAAAATCACTAATGCAAAAAAACAGTCCAGAGATTGTTGTCAATATCTCGAAAACTAAACCATTTGACTGAAAGTAATTGGAAGTGACACCAATGGATGTAAAACTTAAGTAAGATTAGTTGAAATGCCAATGTTCCAGGTGAGCGATATAGGCACATTGGGCCTCTTGTCTTGGACTAACTTTTCATTCCGACACTGTAATGTCTCAGGGGTTATTACGATCATGAATATTGCTTAAAATGTATGAATTTAGATTTTTTAAGGCCCTTACGTGTCTTGTTTTTAGCCAATTGCCTTGAAAATGTTTAAATTTATCCATTTTATCGGGTGACAAACTACTGGAATAGTCTATCTGAGTCAGTTGTCACAGCTCGTACGCTCAACACCTTCAAGGGAAGACTCGACAAGGTTTACAAAGATCAGATGTTCAAAAATGACTTTCCCATTGAACTCGTCCGCACTCACCCACATGTACAACAGATACAAGAGGAATTGATCCAAGTTATTGCCGACGATTATGAAGATCTGCTACATGCTGTCTAGCCAAATCAGCAGAAAACGACTATGTAACTAACTATGTAAAACCTTTGAAAGCATAAATCTTCGTGAAACTTTTATTCCGGTAGCATAGAAATACATAACATAATACCGGACCGTTAATTCTTTAATTCTAAAGGTTCATAAAGAAAATTTTGTTACAAACTTAATGAATGTTCTTTATAGGTCACTTTTATGTAAGTGTTCCACCGGAATGACTGGCTTGGTTATAAATATACGTTTAACTTCAACAGAATGAATGAAAAACCCGCCATGACCAAAAGTGGTCAACACGGACAAGTTCTCTTTATTTGTTCAGGCTATACAAGAGGATGGAAGCCATACAATTTAATGGAGGTAAATCTATTTACATCATATAGTGGCGGTGGAGAAATATTTTTCCAAATTAACATGGAATGTACATTTCTCCTAATAACACCGGTATCTCTGCGTTTGTGTCCCAAAACCAAGAGTGAATAAGCTGTTGAATGTATTCTAAACTGTTCGACCGGATTATCTCCAGTCAGTCTAGTCCCAATATGCTCAATGCGATATTCTTACACATTGGTGTATCTATGGAGTTTATCGTTCAACATAAATGCATAAAGGTGTAAGGGTTGTCACACGGTCTTCTTCTTTGATAATCCAATATACTTACATAATTTAATCAAAACAGGTTTATTGCATTTGGATAATAGCCCTTTAATCTTTTCGTCATTGTTATTTACCGCATAATAATTTGGGATGTATTTTTGCCGTTCTGTGTTAAATCTTTGACAGTAAAATAAGAAGTCATTATCGTCTTCTACAGCATTACATCTATCGCATAGCGTCTCATCTCTATCTATTCCAATCCATCTTTCTGTTTCAATGCTTAGTTTGTGATTTAAAGTTCTAAAGTGGCACAGTGTAATGGCTTCCTTTTATGGCAGTACTGTTCGACATTGCTCAAAAGTTAATAGTGTTCTTTATTATTGCATAAAAGGTTAACGTAGATGATGTCTGTGTTGCATTTATCCAGTTGTTTTCGAATTGAGTCTGTAAGGCTTTCTTCGTCTGCTCGTACAGTAGGTAGCATTCTTTGAATGGGTGAATCCAGTTTTAACTATGCCGCGCCCACTCCTAGCTAAACTTCCCAGGCTTTGCTCGTGTTGTAATAGATCGAACCCAGAACTTCATGAATCTCAATTTGCAGTAAACTATACACGTAAGCTGTTGAATAGTTTGAAGATAATTTAACTGGGTGCTGAAAACTGCTGTTGTTGCCTACCTACATTTCTGGTCGTAATATGATGTAGCAACTATCTTGAGGCCACAGATGTCATTTAATATCGTAATCGACAGTTATCACCTTACATTAATCATACAATCTGTTCATAAAGATTTTAATTTCCTCATAGAAAATACCCATTTGCAAACGAAGAGATGATTATTTTTGACACTGGAATGATCATGTAGTCGGGTAACCGGAAGGTTTTACCAACCCGGAACCAGTAAATGTCGCCTATCGCGCGCACTATAGCTACCCCAATAGACGGCAATGATACGAACGTGCGATCTGGAAAAAGGGTCAATTTACTTATTTTGCACATGCGCCGGGCCACTGGGAGTACCTTCGTATTAGACAGGTTTTCTCATAAGTCAAGGCATGGCCACGTTCACGTGATGCCATTGGCTGGGTGGACCTTTCTGGGCTGTACATATTCTCTTTGCGCGACATCCTCGTATAATGGCCGATGACCACAACGCAACCAAGAGTGTTTGGTATCGATAGAAAGCTAAAGATGTCCACTTTTTGATAATCGCATTTATAAGAATACTTTAGAAAAGAAATCTACCCACGAGCGCACCCATTCTCCAAAGAAACACAAACTTGGCCACGTCATTGCTCAGCTATTGCTCGGCTAGCCTCTCTTGCATAGATGTTGCCGGAGCTCACTCTCTCGCGCCGCCGACTTCTGATTGGCTAAGGCCGCTTCCGAGACTCTGACCATTTGTCAATAGATAATGAGATGCAGAGCCAACCTGAATAAAAGGAGCCGATTCTGCAAAGACACAAGGATATTAGACCGGGTGCCAATGGAACGTTCGAGGCACCCGGTCTAATACCAACCTTGACGAATTGTGGAACACATTCCACAACGAAAATGACCACCCAGACAGTATATGCCTACAGGAAACCCGTCTGAAACCCAACCAGGATTTCAAAAGGTACAACTACAATGTCGAAAGACAAGACCGTACCGCAGAATCTGCAACCACCTCTAGGGGTGAAGGCGGTGGCGACATAGCGACCCTCATAAAAAGTAATCTTTCCTACAAAAGATTGCCACAACGTGAGAGTAGCGAAGAGCACCTTACAATAGAAATAGAAATCAATCACGAAACTATTAATATTGTAAACGTCTATAGTCCCAAGTTGCACTCTTCCTCGGACTATGACAAGCTCCTTGAAGGCCTAGAAGGTGAAACAATACTTCTGGGCGACTTCAACTCCCACCATGCCTTATGGGGGAGCAAAACCACGAACTCCAAAGGCCGAATAATAGAACAGGTTATTGACAACTACAACCTGTGCCTACTAAATGACCATAGACCCACCAGATATAACTCTCGTGATGGGGAATGGTCGGTCTTGGACCTTTGCCTCATAACACCTGGCTTTCGACCAACCCCCAGCTGGGACACCCAAGACCAGCTCCTCGACAGCGACCACCTCCCTATCAAAATACAGATAGGAAGCCTACAGAGCAAGAACGAGGCGCCACTGCACAGGAACAATTGGAATCTGAAAAAGGCCAACTGGACTGAATACAAGCACATAATGGCCATGGAGCTGGAGACACCGTTCAATAGTACCAGCACCGAGGAATATTATGAGCAGTGTATGGGGATTCTCTACAAGGCTGCCAACTCAGCCATCCCCCAATCAAAGCCAGACAACAACCCCAAACACAAACGCGTGCCTTGGTGGAACAGTGAGTGCCAAGAAGCAGTAAAGCTCAAGAAAATAGCCTGGAATAGACTAAAGAGAAACTTCAGCATTGAACGCCTAGTTGAACACAAGAGACTCCAGGCCAAGGTAACAAGAACCATCAAAAAGGCAAAACGCGATCACTGGCGGCAATACTGCTCTGAAATCACTCGGTTCACACCCTCGAGCCAAATATGGCGCAAAGCGAAAGCTATTGTGAGCGAAAAAAACAAGTCCAAAAACACCTTACCCACCCTCATAGCAAATGGGGTAAAGCACGCCAATGACAAGGAAAAAGCTGAAGTGTTTGCCACAGTCTTCATTGCAACCAGTAGCAATGATAACAATGACCATGACTTTGTAGCAACCAAAACAAAGGTCGATGAGCATATCAATCACCTGTTCAGCTCAGGGAAATGCGAAGATCTTAACAACCGAGACACCAACAAAACCTTCAACAGAACGGAGCTTGAGCAAGCCCTTGGCAGAGGCAAAAGCAACTCACCAGGTGAGGATGGCCTGAAATACGACATGCTTCATAATATGCCAGAGGAGGGTACACAAATGTTACTCAATCTCTACAACCTCGTATGGAGCTCTGGAAAAATGCCCTCAGTTTGGAAAACTGGGATCGTGGTTCCTATCCCAAAACAAGGGAAGGACAAAACTGACCCAAGATCATACCGGCCAATCCAGCCAGAGGTAGCGCCTGAAACTCAGTACAGTTGCCTTTGGACGCCATCAAGTTTTTCTTGGATCAACCAGATAATGTACACTAAACATCAAGTAGTAAAGACATCCTTTGATTGCACATTTAAATAGAAGCATAATGCCCGTTTCTGCCTAGTTAGCTGACTTAGGAAATTAATACCAAAGACATCCATAACCGATTAAAACCTTATAGACGAAAAGGACGATAGTGACCGCTAATGACGAATCAACCACTTGGAGAATTTCCGCTGTCTCCCCAAGCCTAGTCCACCTCTCCTTTCCGACTCCATTAAGTTAGCACTGAGGGACAGCTACCTACTGCTCAAACAGGCCCTCCCGCCTCCCGAGTACCAATCAGAGTAAGAGTGAGGTTGTATAGGTTGACAAGGATGCGAGTTGATCCTCTCGCTGCCTCGCTTGCACACTTTTGACAAACTGAAAATACTGTGCATGAGACCTCTAAAACTAGATTAAACCCTCTCACGACTCCCATTCGTGCTATTCAGCACATTAGCACCCCGAGAGAGTCGCTTAACCTAGACGCAGGTAGGAAAGATCGAAAACCACCTGCAGCAAATGGGCCACCTGTGGCGCTTTCTGCCTTTATATGTACATCAGATACACAGCATATCGCAACCTCCCATCTGCAAACACCCTCCTCTCCGCGTGAGTAACCCAACCCCTTTAGCGAACAGGACCCGCCAACCAGGGAGGATTACATCCAAAACCAGCGACAGTAACTCCACCCTTGCAACAATACTGCCTCATGCGTTAAGCATCGGCCTCTACTCCTGCGTTGATAACCGACCCTAAACAGTGCCAGTCTCTGCAACAGCACCACTTACCGGCACCACGACGATGGCAGCCTCTATCTCTGGTATGACCTTCAACAATGATACGGAAGCTCCCGGCATGGCCCCTTTTGAGGGCGGCCCAACTACTCAATGCCATGTCGGGAATGCCCGAACAGACCCCCACGTCTCCAAGTGGGTGGCTGGAAACTCCGGTCAGCAAATAGCTGTTGGGAACCCTGAAGGATCGCCCATGGGATGGTGTAGCAAGCCCCGAGAACGACCGCTAGCTACCAGGAACTAGCTGTGGAGAATCTCTGACTGGCTGACAAGGCTACGCCGGATCATCGAGTGGCTGACCCGCAACTCGAGGGATACGTGGTCAATCATTTATGTCATAATCAACTATGTGACATGTAGACTAACGTCATAATCAATTACGTCATGAATGACTAAATTGAGTCCATTTTAACTACTTAATAGTCCATCAGGTTGTACAAATTGTATGTCTTTACTAATTAATAAACATGCTGTTGAATATTTTGAAATTAATTTGACTGGGCGCCGTTGCTGTCATTGGCAGTCAAATTGGTTTCAAAATATTCAACAGCTTACCTGCACAGTTTTCTGGAAATTGAGATTCAAAGAGTCATTGATCTATTGATCCCAACACGGGCAAAGCGTATGTGGAGCTTAGTCAGAGATGGGCGTGGCAGAGCTAAAACTGGATTCGTCCATTCGTCCAGCTATCCATCTAGTGTTACTCTGCCTTCCATCCATCACGCGACCGCCAGCATTCCAGTAAGAATTTGGTCGAATAAATCTACCGGTTTCATTTGAGGAGCTGTTTCGTTGACAGAAAATGTTGTCGGAATCTGACAACTTTCTTATTTCAACGATTGCACTTCCTGAATTCACCTTTCCAGAGTACCCACCCATCATATGACGTCATAATGAACTGCGTGATGTGTACAATGACATCATAATGAATGGCGTCATGAATGACGTCGATAAGTACGTCGCGAACGCATATTTGAGGACGGTCTATGCGTTGTTGTACAAATTGTTTGCTTTTACTATTTAATAAATATTATGTTGAATATTTTGAAAACTAATTTGACTGGGCGCTGTTGCTGCCATAGGCAGCAACAGCACCCAGTCAAATTAGTTACAAAATATTCAACAGCTTCCCTGTATAGGTTTCAGGAAATTGATAGCTATGGCATTTTGGGATCGATCAATCCCAACACGGCGAGGTGTGGATGGTGCATAGCTAAAATGGAAAGGTTCATTGCTAGACCGATCAGAATCAATACTTGATAGAAGGATATTATCGTCTATATTGTCACATAGGTTTCCAATTTTATAAAGAATGTATAATCAGATAATTTTGTCAAATCGATTGGTCACCCAATCAAATTTTGGTTATTCTGCGATGAATTTAATTAAAAGCAGTTGCTCCAGCTAGCTTAATTATTTTCAAAATATTTAAAAGAATCATTCTAATTAATTTTAATCCAGCATGGAATTTGGTATGTGAATTTAGCGGCATATTGTAACTATTTGTGACAATTTGTTTTGATCTCTCAAACATGTCTCATTTAAAATTCGCATTAGAGACACACCCAGCCACCCACCCTACCCGATTTAGAATTTCTTGTCATCATTGGGTTGAACTGAACCGGAGCAAAGTAGGAAATTGAACACCAAAACAGAGCCTCCTGACTCACCGACTGCGTCGCCTCCTCACGCCGTCTAGTTATGTTTTGTCACGTATAATTGTTCCGCTAGCTCCTTTGTTTATTAGCTGTGTCAAATTCCGACTCTATGAGACGGCGATTTCTTGGCATTAATTGGGCTTGAAATTAACTTCTTTCGTTTTAACCGACTTTATTTACATGACTACCTACCAGTCAGGTGTACGTATGGGTTTGTCTGTGTTTGAAAATGCCCAAGGCGATGTTGCTGTAAGTTGTCGCTATCTATTCTGACCCGACTACAGGGGACGATAACGGCGGCGGCGGCGGCGACTGGCCTCGACGGCGGCGGCGGAACAAAATGAAGGCAACGACGACGTAAACAATCAATAGAGTGCGTGTAGGTGGGCAACATCGTTAGTGTATGGATGGATGAAGCAATGAAAACTCAATCAAACAGATAATGGATGGATGGATGGATGGATGGATATGTGGGTTGGTGGATGGATTGATGGATGGATACGTGGGTTAGTGGATGGATTGATTGATGGATGGATGGATGGATGGATGGGTGGATGGATAGGTGGGTGGGTGCGTGCGTGGGTGCGTGGGTGGGTGGGTGGGTGGGTGGATGGATGGATACGTGGGTTGGTGGATGGGTGGATGGGTGGATGGGTGGATGGGTGGATGGGTGGATGGGTGGATGGGTGGATGGGTGGATGGATGGGTGGATGGATGGATGGATGGGTGGGTGGGTGGGTGGGTGGGTGGGTGGGTGGGTGGGTGGATGGATACGCGGGTTGGTGGATGGATGGATGGATGGGTGGATGGATAGGTGGGTGGGTGCGTGCGTGGGTGCGTGGGTGGGTGGGTGGGTGGATGGATGGATACGTGGGTTGGTGGATGGGTGGATGGGTGGATGGATGGATGGATGGATGGGTGGGTGGGTGGGTGGGTGGGTGGGTGGGTGGGTGGATACGCGGGTTGGTGGATGGATGGATGGATGGGTGCGTGGGTGGGTGGGTGGGTGGGTGGGTGGATGAGAAGCTTAACAGAAGTAGTGGCCTACGCCCTTATAGTCAGAAAGTGGTGACTAATCGACCAATTTGGCCCCACCTTGTCCAATATGTGCTGAGGTGTAATCGCCTTCCTGTCAGAGGAAGTCAGTTACATCTCAGTACGTTTGGGCCCACCCAGATTAGCCTGGCAGGATTAAAAATTCTGCACTCGCCAGCCATAATTATCATATTATCATAATATTTAGTTTACCCTAGCAAACGCACATTACCAACGTCATTGTCGACGGCACCGTATGCAAACTACCAGTTCAATAGTGCGTTCCAAGGTGAGCGATGGTACGACTTTCTTTGAAGTGACACTAGACTCACATAGTTGATGGATCATAACCGGAAACGGAGGTCGCTGACGTAGAACTTACGCTTACGACTACCGCGAACTGTCCTTGACAACACATTCTCCTTTAATGCTACAAACGCCACCATCCATTGATGTTAAATCAACGTGGTAATTAATTTATTTGTTCGGTAAAGGCACTGTCATAAGCACGAATTGATTGATTGGGTGAGCAAAGTTTGAAGCCGAGTTTCGGCTGCTGCTGGTCCTCGTTGGCATGACGTAATAGAGGGATCAATTTCTCGCCGTGCCCCGTGAATAGATTTGAAACCTTGAAACCTGAATTCTTAGATTCAAAATTTCAAGGTAACCATACAGGGAAGTTGTTAGATATTTTGAAACTAATTTGGCTCTGGGAATCTATGGTAGCAACAGCTCCCATTCACGTTAGTTTCAAAATAGTCAACATAACGTTTTTACAGGTGTATTGTAAATTAATTAAAGATATATAATTTAGACATTTTCGTGACGTACATATATCATTTTTATTGTGACATCAGCTAACACGTGACGTAATTGACTATGACGTCAAATCTTTGAGTGGCAGATCGGCGGTATGGTCTCGCAATATAACATATCCATCATTCTTCAATCGTGTAATCGAACTATGTTATTTGTCAGTGACTTTAACCCTTTCTCTGTCAGCGTAACCATTTAATGGTGAAACAGACCCACGCAGCCTCTTCAGTGGTGATGAAGTATGACCATTTGCAGACCAAGAGAAGACTATTCTTGAGAATTTACCACTGGAATGACTGGCTCAGTCACATTGTCCTGTCTTGTTTTTTGGTTTTTTTACAAATCTTGACCATTAAATGGTTAATTAATATAATATAAGTATCATTTTAAGCGCCCTGAGGCGCTGGTGAGACTAGAGGGGTTAATGACTACTTTTTAAGCAAAGCTGAATATTTATACGCAATGCTCTGATATCCGACTCGGACCATTGGCCAATGGAAGAGAAGCATTGTGGGGTCCGCTTTTAGCTATGAGTGTTGGACTCGATTTGAAACTTTGAAACGTAAAATCTCTGAATCTTGACACAACAACTGTACAGGTAAGCGCGTGGATATTTTGATACAAATTCTGAGAGCTGTTGCTGCTGGCAGAAAGGGTTTCCAGTCAAATTAGTTTCAACATGTTCAACAGAATGTTTATTATATTGTAAATTCATCAACTTTTGTTACGGATTCACAATTTAATAAATATTATGTTGACTAACATGACCGTGTGCTGTTGCAACAACGCAACAACGCCCCAATCCCTCTCCCACCCCCACCCCACCGCCCCCGGCCCCTCCCACCAACCCACCCATCCTCACCCACCCGCCCACCACCACAACCACCACCCAAATTAGCCTCAACATATTCGACAGCTTACCCATAGGCCCTTATATTTACTTTGAAATTGAGACTCTGGGAATTTGGGGTTCACAGTATATAGCCTAAGTTGGTCCCAACTCTCGCAAAACATGGGCGGGGCTACTTAGAAATGGGCGGGGCATAGCTAGAAATTAATCCCTTTATTTACGGCAAATATATTCAGCAATATCTATTTCAGTGTTCGAATTTTATACAGACGAAACAATGGATGAATCCAGTTTATCGGGCAATCATATCACGTCATAATCAACAACGCCACGTGTAGGCTGACGTCATATTCAATTACATGAACGACGTAATTAAGTCCGTGATAAACACGTAAGAGTCCGTCAAGCTGTACGAGAATTGTATAACTTTACTGTTTAATAAACATGCTTTTGCTGCCATATATGCTTTATAGATTTCTGGAAATCGAGATTCAGGAAGTGCAGTGATCGAGCGATCAAAACACGGGAAAAGCGTGGTTGGAGCTTAGCTAGAGATGGGCGGGGCATGGCTAAAACTGTATTCATCGGTTTCACCGAAAACACGTTGATGCGCATCGCAACATCAACGGTCAAAACATTGACCTCAAAATATTCAACATGATTGAAATGAAATGAAATGAAATGATTTATTTACACCCAGGACCACGTTTCATGGTATATGGGGAATATATACATAGTAATTACACGGAGTAGTAGCTAGTATACATTATATCTACAATTTTTCTTGTCGAATACAATATACACATATAGATGTTTCGATATTGCTGTTCATGTTGTAGCTGTTGTTGTTGTTATTGTTGTTGTTGTTATTGTTATTGTTATTGTTGTTGTTGTTGTTGTTGTTGTTGTTGTTGTTGCTGCTGCTGCTTCTGCTGCTGCTGCTGCTGCTGCTACTGCTGCTGCTGCTGCTGCTGCTGCTGCTGCTGCTGCTGCTGCTGTTGTTGTTGTTATTGTTGATCTTGTTCGTGTTGTTGGTGTTCTTGTTGGCGGTGTTCTTGTTGGTGTTGCTCATGTTGTAGGTATTCATTTCGTAGTTGTCGTGGTCAATGTTTTGTATCGTTGATGTTGTCATTGTTGGTGCTGCTGCTATCGTCGCCGTCTTCGCCATCCCTGTCGTCTTCGTCGTTATTGTCGCTTACTATCATTCCTGTTCCTAGTCTAAACTACTGTTGTCAATCTCTTTGTCATCGTAGTCACTAACATTTAGCTTTCTGCTGTGGTCTGTCATCGTCGCCATTGTACATTTTAGTTCGTTGTCTTCTTACGAGCAGGGAATTGATGTGTAATCGCCTTGATAAATCTAGATAATGTTACTACCAATCTTATGTTCTGCGTAGAGAATAGTTCATGGAACTTTTTCTCTTTTAAACTAATCGCGGGTGAATAATTAATGGAATTCCTCTCCGATTTCATTCAGTTGGCATAATTTACAGATTCTTTGTTCTCTTGTTATCCTGTCCCAACGACATTGGGAATTTGTGGTACTGAGATGAAAGGGTGGGGTGGGATTGTGGGAGAAATAACCATCCTAATTACATGCTGGTTAACATGCTCGATACAATCCTACCTGCTGTCACTAGGGGCATCCTGTCATGCGCGTTCTTGCATAACAGCGATTATACAGTTATGGCACGCCTTGGTCAGTTTACATACTGCGCGTATGCAATGATCTAATTAAATCTGACACGGTCATTGCGCATCAATAGGTAGGCCAATCATTTTTAATTTCACATCCATCCATCCATCCTCCCACCCACCCACGTATCCATCCATCCATCCGTCCGTACGTCCGTCCGTCCGTCCGTCCGTCCGTCGGTCGGTCGGTCGGTCGGTCGGTCGGTCGGTCGGTCGGTCGGTCGGTCGGTCGGTCGGTCGGTCGGTCGGTCGGTCGGTCGGTCGGTCGGTCGGTCGGTCGGTCGGTCGGTCCGTCCGTCCGTCCATCCATCCATCCATCCTACCCACGCACGCACGCACGCACGCACGCACGCACGCACGCACGCACGCACGCACGCACGCACGCACGCACGCACGCACGCACGCACGCACGCACGCACGCACGTACGCACGCACGCACCCACCAACCGATCCACCTATACACGAATCCATCCATACATCTAACTATCCACCCATCCATTCACCCATCCATCTAACTATCTACATATCTGCATATCTATTTAACTACCTATATTCATCCGTAGTCCCACCCGCCCACCGGCGCACCGTCTGTTGGCTGACCCAAGCACGCACGCCAGTTTACCTGCATAGTTACCGTAAATCTACTTAGCCATTTAGCAATATATAACCCCTATTTTATATCAGCCAAAAACGGATTCTGTAGTGGTCTTGAGAAATGTACAGTTGCAGACCAAGTGAAGACTATTTTTGAAAATTTACAACTGGAATGACAGGCTCGATAACCGAGCTTGTCTTTCCTGTGGTAAACTTTCAAAAATTGTCTTCTCTTGATCTGCAAGTGGACATTTTCTATGAGAAAATTAAAATTTTCCTGAAAATTTTTGAGCGTTACTTAGGGTTAACCACTTAACAATTATTCTCGCCAAGCCAGCCATTTTGTTCTTTTTCTCTGTTTCCCTTTATACATTCGTTCTCTCCGTCGTTCTTTTATTTATTTAGTTTCACTTGTAAAAAATACACGCACGTAAGAATAAATAGGAATGCGTTTAACAAGTAGCGAGTTTGGAACTAAATTCATGGAAGCCGAAAGCTTAATTTCAAACTCAATTTACTCTCAATTTTAAACGCATGTGAAATTGATACGCCTATTAAACAAAGTTGAACGAGTTGAGCAGCGGGACGTGATTTGACATTAATAGGCAAACGATGACTGCTATGGATGGGGTGGGGTGGGTGGGAATATAATACTGAAGAGTATTGGATGTGTGTAGTGGTAATGTTACAACTTGGTAATAAGCGTACATGTTGCTCATCACAGATTCAATTTTATTTCAACAAGAAAAAAAACATATCTTTAAAAATTAAAATTATATTAGTATAGCCTTTTCAACGAAACATCGATTTCGCATTCGATTTCTATAATATGTAGGACCTAACATAATCTGTTGAACATTTTGAAACTAATTTTGACTTGGAAATGAAACACTTAGCGGTCGCGTTGCTTTAGCCCTTACCAGAAATCTTTTCCTATGTAAGGAATGTTAAATGCTGTTGAGTATTTTGGAACTAATTTGACTGGGATCTGTTACTGCCTATGACGGCAATCTGTTTCTGTCAAATTATTAAATAAGTTTCAAATATTTAATAGCATTCTTGTATAGCTGTAGTGACCTAATACCCAATTTGTGCTGCTGGGTCTACAGGAGGGATTGTTGGTTAACGCCGCAAATCCAATATTCAACCTGATATTTACGTATTAGAGACCTTGCGATTCCGGCACGCGCATTTCAATGTTCATAGTTTACTATAGAAAGGTCCGTATCTAGCTATGCCCGCCCATATCTAGCTATGCATGCCCGTATCTAGCTATGCCCTCCCATGTCTAGCTATGCCCGCCCATATCTAGCTATGCATGCCCATTTATAGCTAAGATCCGCCGAATTTCACAGACCACTATATGAAATCTGGAAGGTACGCTATCCAAATCACTAGCAAATGCAGAATGTTGAAATATTGGGCTACAGTTTTAATGGGAAGTCAAAATAAAATCTCATTTAAACTTTATAACGACATGTATAAACACTATATGGAGGAAGGCGTACAATACACATGGATAAACTCTATTGAAATAATATTAAACGATACAGGATTCGGTTTTCTGTGGACCACACAACAAGTACTCGATAAAAAGACTACTGTAAACCAGATAAAGGAAAGACTAATCGACCAGTTTATACAGCAATGGGAGGGTGAAATAAATAGATCATCGAAAGGAACAGTGTATAATATATATAAGACAGAATGGTGGGTAGAAAGGTATTTAACAATACTAAATGAATATAA